>JAQFVV010006213.1:3954140-4441640 GCA_028023455.1 Epiperipatus broadwayi | reverse complement strand
ATTTATTACTCTTTCTTACTATACCAACAATTAAAAACACTTGAACATAATGAAATATTTAGTCCAAAGACAAATTTTGTTCAAATTTTTTACACATTATCAAAGACAGACCTTAAGATGTTATTTCAAATCTGAAATGAAGTCAAAAATTTTTTACATGGGTTAAGAATTTGTAAATAAGATCAGAATTTTTTCCATTAACCAATCCTTTTCTAACACTGTTGATTATCTAGTATTTATCAATAAATGTGAATGTAACTATTTATGAAGTAGTTGTGAAACTTTTTTGGCTTTCAAATATATGAACACTATATTTTTAAAACAACATGGAAGATTTCAGATTTGTCCATATCGTAAATGAAGCAGATCACCATTAAAGATGTTAAAAGCCATGAAAAAAGAAGATAATATAATATTTTATTTTTCATTTTTTAATTTATTATAAAATTATTATATATTTTACTCAATAAATTAAAAATATTAAAAATCATTGTTATTATTATTAAAAAATAAAACTTGGCTTTCATATTTATACAAAACTAAATTTAACAAACACATTTATATTCAGTCATTAAGGCATCAAAAATTGTGTTGTTATTTTTCTATGTTCAATTTAATGTTCATTTCATTCAGAAATTCTGCCCATTCTTATTATATTTTCAATGAGAATTTCAAACTGGGAATTCTTTGGTCAAAAGTTATCAAGAATTAAGTTTTTTTCTTTATTTTGACAGTCAGGAAAAGTTTTTAAAACCTAAGACTTTTTTAAACTTCTATTGGGTGATGTATTTTGTAATGAAAGAGTAATTAATAAAAAATTAAGGTATGATATACAGCAGTGTATTTATTTGTAAAAATATAATTATAAACGATAATTAAATAATAAATTATATTATAGTATTTATTTGTATAAATATAATTAAAAAAGAATAACTTCATCTATGGTATACATTTCTTACATTATTCAAATCTTTATTACACTGATTTCAGTTCAGCTAATGTTATAGTCCTCCCTTCTTTCAGAAGTGGACTATTCCAGATGCCTCCTTATCTGATCGGATTAAGCATTGTTTGTCACAGGCCAATAAGCTGATGTATAGATAAAAACATAACCAATGATTATTATAGGCCAATAAGCAACGATGCTTGCTGAATCCGAAGTTTTCAATAAGATCAGGGATCTGGGTATAAATAGCCAGCCTTTTGTGAGAATCAGGGAAGAACGTTTGTCTAATCTGAAAAGACTTTGCGTTCGCCCAGGTAAGCTTGCTAACCTGAACAGCAGCAAGTATTCCCATAGATAGCAATACGCTATTTAGTCTATGCAGCTAGGCAAGTCCCACAGAGACCAGATGCTGCTAAGACCACTGTCGGCTCGACAAGCTGTTTTGTACAGCTGGAAGAGCCATACACCCTACCCGTGAGGCAAGCCATCAGGTGTAGCTGGAATCAGTAGGCAGAACCCAGAGTTTATGTTTAACTACAATATTCAACATTGTAAATATTCACTTGTATATATACTGTATATAAATATATTAATTATAATACTTGTCTTAGTATTATTTTCTGTAGTTTGGGTCTGTAATTCAGACCAAAATATAACAGATTTGGCGCAGTTGACAAAAGATTTTTTTTGCCCCACGGCTGGAAAAAGAAAAAACTTGGAAATGTAAATATATGAGTGCGCACTTATATAGACACTCATAAACACTCATAAGTTATGAATCTGTGATTATTAAATCATACTTAAATATGGTCCAAGTAAAATATGCAAATACGTATTTATTAAACAGTGATTATTAAAATCTGGAAAAATAAAAAATAAAATACACAAATAGTATTTACTAAACAACCATTATCAAAATCACTTATTTCTGGGAGGAAAAATAAAGTGTTCACTAATGCGATTGGTGGTTCATAAACCAATCAAAATTGACTTTCTAAAAAGACAGAAGCTCACCCTAGCGGAGTAAAATGTCTGTCAAACATAACCATATCGAGTGGTTACTTGCAAATATATGAAATAAATATTTTTCTCATGTGACAACAGAGGAAAATAAAAAAAATGGCTAATGTAATTCACTCGATGGAAGCTTTTGACCCAGGGTTCCCTGAGAACTGGTCAAGTTACAAAGAGTGCCTGATTTTTTATATGCAGGCTAATCAGATTAAAAAGTCTGAAATAAAATTAGTGACATTGATGACAATAATCGGGTTGTAGATGTATAATATTTTAAAATCACAAATAGGATCAGAAACACTGGCCAACTTGAATTTTGAGAAGGCGATTCTCACAGAATATTTTCCCCCAAAACCTCTAACAATAATGCAGAGATATTATTTCATTCTCTGTACTCAATCGGAGGGTCAAAAAGCTAGAGAATTTGCAATGCAAATCCGGGCATTAGCACTTATGTGCGATTTTAAAGAGTTCTTAAATGAAGCACTATGCGATCGTTTTATTTGTGGCATGAACGATCATAATTTAAGACAAACTATTAATGATGCCAGATATAGACTTTGAAAAGGCTGTAGCTGAAGCCACATTGGCAGAATCTATAGCACGTCAAGCTAGGCCATTACAAAAAATAAATTATACTGTTCAAAAAGTTAAACACAAGGCTGAGTCTGACAAGCACTCAGCTCAACAACAACAATGAGTGTTAAGCATTGTTATAGGTGTGATGAACCAATGCATGTGCAAACAGAATGTCCACACCTCCATACTGTGTGCTCATTTTGCAAGTGAGTCGATCATATGAGTGGCATGTCTAAACTTAAAAAGACAAACAGTCATTATGAGAATGGAAAAACCCATTCCAAAAAACAATAAAGCAACTATAAGAAAAATAAACATGTTGCCAGTATAAATCACATTAAGGACAATCAGTCTGGATTTATACATAGTATTATGATTAATGATACACCAGTGAGAATGGAACTAGACATAGAGTCTGTAGTGTATTGTTTTAAAAAAGACTTGGGCTATCATTAATAAAAATAATAAATGTAAGCTGCATCCTAGCACTAGGACTATAACAAATTATCAGGGTAAAAAAATAAAACTCTTGGGTCAGACAAGAGTTAAAATTACCATGCCTAACAAAACTAGACACCTATCACTGTTTGTGGCAACAGGTGATCACAGCAACTTATTAGGCCATGACTGGTTGAGTCATTTAGACTTTGCAGTGACAAAGGTGAACCAGATCACAACATTAACTAAATTAAAACCTGATTACTCAGAAGTTAACATGATTGATTTGGGGACAAACACACCACTGAACAGTAAATTAGTGGCTAAGTGGACCACAAATGACCCTGGGTTCCAAAGAATTAAAAAATGGATCCAGCAGGGGTGGCCAAATAAAAAACTAAAGGAGTTGCATCCATCCTACTGGACCTGAAGGCTGGAGCTCTCAATCGAAAAGTGATGTATTATCTGGGGATCCAGAGTAGTGATCCCCCTAGCTGGATGATCCCAAGTGCTCAACCTGTTGCATAATGGGCATCCAGGGATAGTCTGAATGAAGATGCTCACAAGGGCATATGTATGATGGCCAACTTTGAACACAGAGATTAAGTCTAAAGTCCACGACTGCTGGTATTGCAAAATAAATCAAAACATGCCAGCAAAAGATAAAATGGTTCACTGGCCTAAACCTGAAGGCCCCTGGATGAGACTCCATGTGGACCATGCTGTCCCATAGAAAGGCAAACTACTATTGGTAGTAGTTCTAAGTGTCTGGAGATAGTGGAAGTTCCATCACTCCAGACCATTGCAACAATTGAAGCTCTTAGAAGGCTATTTGCTATGCATGGCCTTTCTAGAATGATAGTCTCAGATAATGGCAAAGCATTCACTGCAGTAGCCTTTAAAAACTTTTGTGACAATAATGGCATTGAGCTAGTCTTCAGGCCACCATTCCACCCTGAAAGCAATGGCCAGGCTGTGAGATTGATGCAAGAGACCAAAAAATTGCTCACAAAGATCGACACAGGAAGCTGGAACACTGTAATTACCAGAATGTTATTATCTCAGCACTCTACCCTGAGTACTGCAACTGGAAAAACTCCAGCTGAACTACTGTGTAATAGAACTTTGCAAACCAACTTGTCAGCTCTGATACATTGGACAAATGATGAAAAACAAGAAAAGGACAAAACTACCAAATTACAAATAGGGACTAATGTTCTATGCAGAATGTTAGCGGATCCGTTAAATGGATCCCAGCAGTTGTAATCCAACAAAAAGGACTTCACACCATTTTAGTGGAAACAGCAGATGGATGTAAACATCATCACCATTTAGATCAACTGAGACTGGATTATACTGTGCAGCCACAAGGAATGAAGCTCCAGAGACATGCAGTACAAGCAAGGACGACCAACAAACTGAAGATACAAGCAATGAGGACCAACAAACTGAAGATGACAGCAAACCAGAACCAGCACCGAAGTGCATTAGTTGTCCTCCAGTACACCTGCATGACTATGTTCTCTAGGGGTAAATTTTAGCCAGGGGGAGGGATGTTATAGTCCTCCCTTCTCTCAGAAGTGGACTATTCCAGATGCCTCCTTATCTGATCGGATTAAGCATTGTTTCTCACAGGCCAATAGGCTGATGTATAGATAAAGACATAGCCAATGATTACTACAAGCCAATAAGCAACAATGCTTGCTGAATCTGAAGGTTTTCAATAAGGTCAGGGATCTGGGTATAAATAGTCAGCCTTTTGTGAGAATCAGGAAAGAACGTTTGTCTAACCTGAAAAGACTCTTTGCATTCTCCCAGGGAAGCTCTGCTAACCTGAACAGCAACAAGTATTCCCATTGATAGCACTATGCTATTTAGTCTACGCAGCTAGGCAAGTCCCACAGAGACCGGATGCTGCTAAGACCACTCTCGGCTTGAGGCAAGCTGTTTTGTATAGCTGGAAGAGCCATACACCCTACCCATGAGGCAAGCCATCAGGTGTAGCTGGAAGCGGTAGGCAGAACTGAGAGTTTATATTAAACTACAATATTAAACATTGTAAATATTTACTTGTATATATACTGTATATTTTATTGTATATATTTGTAGATATAATAAATATATTAATTATAATACTTGTCTTAGTATTATTTTCTGTAGTTTGGGTCTGTAATCCAGACCAAAATGTGACAGATAATAAGTAAAAAAACCGAATAAAGTAAATATGAAAGAGAAATAGTAAATAATTTCTTATTCATTATTTATTTCTTATTGATTAATCACTTACTTGGAAAATGAATATAAGGATAATTTGAGTAATGTAAAAATATATATATTATAAGTAAATTGATTATTAAACAGAGCAAAACTCTCCATACAGTATTGCCACCTGTGGTAAACAGAGTAATCAGTGGATGCCAGAAGGCTTGTGCATAAAATCCCTATCTAATGCCTACTCATCCAATATCCCCAGACTAGTTTCTGGCTTGTGGGGGATATTGGATGAGTAGGCATTAGATAGGGATTTTATGCACAAGCCTTCTGGCATCCACTGATTACTCTGTTTAGCACAGGTAGCAATACTGTATGGAGAGTTTTGCTCTGTTTATCAACAGTTAATGTGCTAGTATAGGAAATGTGATCATGTGATGTTAAATTGATTATTCTTTTGTAATTTTCTTCAATCTTGAATAATTTATTTAAAAAATTTGTTAAATTATTTTAAACAGCAAAAATAGATCAAACAGTGTAATTATTAAATTAACAAATTTTTTAAATAAATTATTCAAGATCAAGAAATTTATTCAACAACTATCAATAAAATAAGTAATAAAATTTTAAAATAAAATGTTCTTTATGTGTTTTACTATTCATGAACATTTTAATTGATATGAAATCTCATTTGGATATCATTTTAAATATCCCTCACTATTACAAAATTTTAAATTTTGCACCTTCTTCATAATACTTATTAAATTCCTTTTAATCAATATATTAGCCTTTTTTAATACAAATATATTTACCATTATTGCAACTTTCTCTCAAAAAATATCTTTTGTAATAACAAAATGGCCATCTTTATCTTCACAAGAAATGATTTCATCATCAGTTACTAATTTATTCTTAAAATGTATAACTTCAACAGAACTAATTTTTTTTAAAAAAAAAAAACAACATTCATTTAAAACTAACTGAATACATATTTTTTACTCATTATTTGAATTGATCCAAAAATAACAAATATATTTATATATTATGCTCATCTTTTGATATATTTATATTATGTCTAGTAATGCTGCATTTGAACTTTTTTTTTGCATCAATTTTTTTTTGTCTGCAAGATTTTATCACTTTATCTAATTATAAGTTCTCATTATATTTCAATTCTCATCTATATCTTTTAATGAAAGCAATAAATACTGCACCTACTAAAATGTCTTGGGTGATAAATTTTATTACTTGAGTTGCATCTGTCTTTTTCATCAAAACCATGCTCAGGTTTATCATAAAATATCATTTTAAAAATTATTCATTCAGGCAAAATGTCAAGTTGAGTTTTTACAACAACAGATTCAATATATCACAAAACAAAATTTGAAGATTATAACAAAGGTTCTTATGATTTTGCTATCGTATTTTCAAAATCTTATAAAGCATCTTTAAATGAACTTTTTCCAGTCTCTTTATATTACAATTGACTTCATATAATAAATTTAGCAGAATTATATTATCTTATATACAATTAATTTAGGTAAAGTTATATAATCATAATAAATAACTTTACCTTTCAATTTATTAAAAGTAAAAGCAGTTGGATGTCTGTGTTACAACTTAACATCCACACCTCTTTTTTTTATTAAAAAACTACCAAGATAATAACTATTTAAACTAAAAGTGATATTATGCTTATGACTTTACTATTTTTTTCCAATTTAAAGCAGTATAACCAATGATGTAATAAATAGGAATTTTTATATTTATTGATGTACATTGAATTGAAGGTTTATATTTTGATAGTAGTATATTCTTTGTGTGCAGATCTCCAGAATCATCCAAAAAGTAGACAGTACTCACAGAGCTAATCAAATGCTCACAGTTTTCTCTCTTTTTTATTATTCCAATAATTAATAATTACATATCTAATTGCTAACTAATTAACTGTGCATTGACTAATTGAAAAAAAATCTAATCTTGTTTGGATTCTCAGCTATTGGAAAAAAATTCAAGTTTTATCTGGATTTGAATCCCAAGTTGTAACATAATAGTGGTACTAAACATTGTGCCATGAGGCTCATTCAGGACCATACAACTGTATATCATTTTCTATCCAATCTAAATTTTGAATCGAATATTCTGATCAAAAATTATTAGCTGATATCAGTTTGTGAGATTTTTTTTTTCTTTTTTCAAATAGTTTATACTGGGTTTTGGATATTATTTGTAGGTATCTCTCCCCCCCCCCCATGCTTTTATTAATCGTGTATTGCAGAATTCTACTGATTATTTATTAAGTCTATAGTAGCGTTAAATATTTTGGTTGCATGTGTTAAATAATTCCATGATAAAAATTGTTTGAAAAATGTTAACTTTAAAGGCTTGGTCTGTTTTTAATTTTTGTTAAGATTGTCATATCAAAATATTAACAGGTGTTACTTTGGATTAAAATTAATTAGAATAAAATTCTCAATCTTTTACTACAAACTTATTTTAATCAAACATTTTTTAAAAAGTTACTTTCTAATGGTGAAATTTTAGCAATAATAATTAATTGTTGTAGTTGTTGTTTTTGACATTTGTATGCCCTCGTAGATAAATAAGTGTGTATAAAAAACACATAATAGAATAATTACAAATAATTTATTTGCGTAATAAAAATATACTATTAGTGTAATTTTTAAAAATAAATATCTTTAATTTTGTTTACTACTTAGATCTAAATGAAAGAAAATTAAAATGGGCTAAAAATTTTGACTATAGAAATGTAGTTTATGTGGAAATGGGAAAACGTTGAAATACTTATTTTTTAAATGTAGGATGTTGAAAGGACCAAAACAAATTGTATGCAAAGTAGAAAAACATAAAGACAAAGAAATGAAAGAATGAGGATTTTTTTTTTTTTAGACTTTATGATGAGAATGTTAAATATGAGGATAAGATATTGAAACTAATGTAATAGCTTTCTATCAAAATGAGACAAGAGAAGTAGATAGATTATTACAGCTATTTGAATGTTTTTGACAAATATAGATTAGAAGAAACTAATGAGAGTAAGGGGACAATGGGTTTATAATGATATAAAAAGATTTCAGGGAAAAAAAGTTTCTGGGCCCAGTGACTAATTTGATTTTATATTAGAAAAAAATATGTATTTTATACTACATTATAGGATTTGTAGACAAATGGTTTATTACACATATAAACTTCTGATTCTATCTAAAGAGAGGTCTTTTTTTTACTATAATATATTCAATTCTAATTAATCAATATTGTTTCATTTTTTTTTTTTTCTAAGCTAGTTAAAAATAAATGTGAAAAAAGTATGTGAACAAAAAAACCTTAATAATAGAAAAAAAAATTAAATTGTAGTTTATGAATTTAGTACATATTAGTAATATAAAAAATGTATAAGCATTTATGCAGAAAAGGTAAACATATATATTTTTATATAAACACTTTTATTCATACCTAGCATGTTAGGCATGAATAAAAGTATTTAGATAAAAAAAAAAAATATGGTTACCTTTTCTGTATAAGTGCCCACACTTATATTCCTAATGCTACATTCATACTGAAAAGAGATATAACTTTTGTAATTTAACAATTCAAACAAATTGATGGAAATTATTCATCAAATACTTATAAATCAAATGCTCTCATCACGAACAAACACCTTACAATTTAATAAAAATTGGACCTCTAAAAACCTAACTAAAAATTATATTCTTGTACAGAGCACAAAATCCTGCTTGCCCTTTTAAAAACCATGATGAATGTAAGTCCATTCTAAATCTTATTATTTCTGAGAATATTTTATAGAATAGTTGTAATTACTATAAAAATGTCAAAATGTATTTTACACCAAATGTACTAAATAAATAATAATAAGAAAGTGCATTTAATCTATTTAATATTTGACATAGATTATATATAGTAAAGACAATTGAAAAGTAAAAAAAAATATTGTTAAACAATACACAAGTAAATTACTATTAATCCATTTAAATACTTATTATTTACAAACTTATCCAAATTAAATCTCAAAAATGATTTTTTAATCTTTTACAATAAGTAAATTAGTTTATACAAAATTAAATGAAAAGACATTCAATAAATACCTATACATTAATAAGCCTAATTGTAAATTAGCTGACTTTTTTTTGTTTTAGCAGAGTTTGGGTTTAAAGTGAGAAGTGACTATTTGAATTTGAAAAAATCAGATCCTAAAAGCTGTAGATCAAGGAATTTCAGATTATTGATGTTTTATCCATGTATTTATGTTTTTATTCTTTAACAATATATACATTTTATCTCATTATAGTTACAATTGAGTAATACATATATATTGTACCAGGTTTGAATATGTTTCCTTGAAACACCGGGCTCTTAGGCAGAGAAAAACATATTCGGAGAATATTTATGCCCAAACGATAGCTATAAAATATATAACTAGCGTTACATTTCCAGGACATAACTTCTTTAAATTATCTCACATTCACAAACACGCACATCAATAGTTCATTTTATGCATGCTTAATAGAGTTCAAATTACTTGTCTCTGGAGGATTTATGAATTACAGCGGTGCCTACTACATATAAATGAGAATAATAAAATGTTTTACCTAGGATTTTTGGAACGTGGATATTGCTTGTTGTTAGCTGCTTCTGACGGAGTATATCTAATAAAGGATATCTAACCGGTTAGATCTGACGTTTCTTGAGGAGATTTGATACTAATCCATTGGTTTTATTCTTGGAGACAGTTGAACATTTGATGGAGGATTTCTGAGTTGTTATGCAGACATTATTTCACAGGCAGGTTTTGATGATCTTGTTGAACTAAAGGGCTGAAGCAAGAGCATATATTCCCATAAGCTGCTCAGCAATGCATTTATGTTTCTGGATACATAATATAAACTGCACTATTATCTGAACTGAAGCAAGACTGTCACTGGAAATTAGGCTGAAACTGGATGTCCGATAAAAATCTAGCTATTTATATATGCGAATTGTTTTTGTTTTAATATCCTCAGGCAATAGGTGTTGTTGAAATTCCCCTAATAATTATTCCTTTGATGTGTTTTTGAAGATTGTTTACTTAATAGTAGCCATATAAAAATGTGTTGTTTTTATATTTTTAATTAGTAGCCCACCGCTGTGTTTTTAAATACACTTCAATATTTATTTTCGTGTGTTTTTCAATATGATTTTAACACGCATTTATTATATATCTTATTAACAAGCTTACATTTATTTTTATTTACCATCGCACATATATACGCATTTATTCTAATAAACTGGAATGTAAAGAGATTTATATTTTAACTTTTAATTTATAATAATAGCACTCTTTAACTTTTATGAACTCTTAGTTTTATCTTTTCTAACCAAAACTTCCCCTCCCTCTATTTAATCAATTATTTTCTAACTTTTATTTCAAACTCTTTTACGAAAAATTATTTTTAATAATTTTTTTAGATAAATTAGTATGTGCCAATTTCAATATTGGTACATTACACCGCCCTCCCTTTGAGAGTAAAATGTGTCTATTTTTGACCATTTTATCTCTGACATTAAATATTAATTTATTATTCTTTCTAAGTTTGCTTTTTTTGATATCTTTTACTTTACATACCAAGGGCAATCTCCAATGATACTTTTCTTCTTTCTATTGTTTACAATGTTCTGAGTCCTGGATAGTGACCATGAGAATAAACTAATTTTGTGGCATAGGGATCTTTTATAAATGAAGCTTCGGCTGCCGATTCTCTTGATCGGACTTTGACTAAGAAGAGGTTGCTGCGAATGGCAGGAATTTCAACTGTCCATTTCCGACTTTACGCTTTGGAAAATGAGGTATGAGATATGGGGATTCTCCCCTGAAAAGATATGACTTACTCTGGTTGTCGCCAGTGTGCATTTTAAAAGAGGAATGATCCCTGCCAATCCATTACGGGTACTAAAATTTATCCAGTCGACAGCTTTAAACTTATCCTTAACTAAAACATTTCTATACTACCCTCATCCCTTTAATTTTGAACCCTTATACATTCCTAATATAACTTAGATTGACTTTATATTTTTATTTATGAACATTCCAATATTATTTTTAAATCAACATGAACATTATCTTAAACATTTATTTATATTAACCTTTACTCGAATATTATTTTAACATATTTACTTACCTTACACAAATCGTACAATATTATTTTTAAACCATTATGAACATCATTTAAATATTTATTTATTCTTACAATACTATTCTAAACTCTTACGAATATTATTTATATTACAATATTATTTTTAAACATTTGTTTACCTTATATATTAACGTACGTGTACTTAGAAAACTTTTATTTTACTGCTCTTCATTATTATACAAATATTTTATTGGACTTGATTACTTTGAACCATTTATTTATTTCCTTTTATTAACTTACGTATATTCAAAACTATTTTATTTTAACGTGCGTATACTCAGAAAAAAAACTATTTTACTTTATTACGATTCATTGTTTATTATTATTTACCACAGATATATTACACTTATTTATTTAACTTGATTTTATCGATTTTATTTTAATTATTTGACCTACTTATTTATTTACAGACCTTTTTCTTAATTAATATGTGCATGGAGAAAAAATCTTTTATTTTACGAAGCCTCCATTATCATTATTACTTTAAACATTTCATTTATCATTACTCATTTATTTTTAAATTTCTTATCTTAGTTTTAAACAGAAGTTTCAGATTTAATTTATCAGATTTTTTTATGTTAGAATAATCATATTCATGCTCATTGTCCATTTCCAATCCTTTTTGTTTATTTCCTTTAATATTCCACCCGATTACTAACTTTTAAACTATGTCAGGCGGTTCCTTCTTTCTTTCTACTAACTCACTAACATAAACGATACTCCATATTCTCACTTCTATCTCTCGATTAAAATCTGTTTTATCTCTTTCTCTTTCCGTTTTATTTTCTGCCTTGTAAATTAGAAAACTTTTAAGCTCACAGACCTCTGTATTTTTCTTAACTGTGAATGTTTTTTCCTATTTTTTCTCTTAGTTTTAAATCTCCATTTAAAATGAACATGAACTTTTAAAAACTTTTCAACACTATCTTCTACTTTGAACCTATATCTCTTTTCTATTTTTTGGTCTACATTTGTTTTTACCTTATCAGTCGCAATGCTATCTGATTCTAATTCAATTTCTATCTCTTTGATCACCTCAACTTCCTTTTCATCTTCCTGACTTTCTTTAACTAAATCTATCTTTATAATTTCTTGGTTCTTCTCTACCTTTCCTCTAATTTCACATCTTATTTCTCTTACTTCTGTTCTGAGTTCATTAATTTCTCCTTTGAGATCTTACTGACTTTGTTCAAATTTCTGACACAATTCTTCTTTGAGGTCTTGCTGACTTTGCTCAAATTTCTGACACAATTCTTCTTTGAACTCTTGCATCATATTCATCATCATTTCCATCATCATTCGTGTCTCAGATACTTCTTTCTCTTTTTCCACTAACTGTGGATTTTTAAAATATATCAGGCTTTCTACCAGCTCCATTTCTTTATTCATAGTTATGCTATTAACTTATTCTTTTGCATTAACAATTCAAAAATTATTATTGTTTATATATTTTTTTTACTAAAATGGAAATATATGCTGACTCCACCCTCTTTTGTCCATTTTTCTCTACCCGTTCCTAATGCTTCAGCTCCACCCAAATATCAACTGTCTGATTTAACATAATGATTTATTTTAAATGACGTAAATAGCATAAATCTCTTTTCATTTAAAGAAAAAAAAGTTTTTGGTCAATTCTTTTTTTTTAAATTAAACAACTTTAAATATGTAATTTAGCTTTTCTTTAAGATTTTTATTTTTAAACAAGAAACAAAGTATTTAATTACTATTGTTTCTTAGGTCCAGCCCCAAGTTGGGTATAGCCATTTGTACTGAGTTTGAATATGTTTTCTCGAAACACCAGGCTCTTAGGCAGAGAAGAACATATTCGGAGAATATGTATGCCCAAACGATAGCTATAAAATATATAACTAGCATTACATTTCCAGGACATAACTTCTTCTCGACTGTTGAGCTCAACACCAAGTTCAAAGCACTTTTTTGTTTTGTGTAGACATGGGCGTCAGCTATTTGTTCTGAAAAGAATAAACAATGCACTTTGAACAATGGTCACTAACTCAATGCCCAAGAATCCATGACTAGCTCAGCTATTTGTAATCACTAACAGATTATACATAATTAGTGGTTAAAAGACTTGATAAAAGAATTGTAAAAGGAATTTATAAAAAGAATTGACTGACAAATAAAGTTTAATTTTAAAGACAATTTATTAACTAACATTAATTTACTAATTTTAAACATCTTTATAATTTTTTTTAACTAATATAACATATGCACATTTTAAATTAACACATTATGATATATATCTTGTGAAAGCATAAATAATATTTGACATCGATTAATTATCGTACATTCACAAACATGCACATCAATAGTTCATTTTATGCATGCTTAATAGAGTTCAAATTACTTGTCTCTGGAGGATTTACGAATTACAGTAGTGGCTACTACATATAAATGAGAATAATAAAATGTTTTACCTAGGATTTTTTGGAACATGGATATTGTTTGTTGTTAGCTGCTTCTGATGGAGTATATCTAATAAAAGATATCTAACCAATTAGATCTGATGTTTCTTGAGGAGATTTGATACTAATCCGTTGGTTTTATTCTTGGAGACAGTTGAACATTTGATGGAGGATTTCTGAGTTGTTACACAGACATTATTTCACAGGCAGGTTTTGATGATCTTGTTGGACTAAAGGGCTGAAGCAAGAGTGTATATTCCCATAAGCCGCTCAGCAACGCATTTCTGTTTCTGGATACATAATATAAACTGCACTATTTTCTGAACTGAAACAAGACTGTCACTGGAAACTAGGCTGAAACTGGATGTCCGATAAAAATCTAGCTATTTATATATGCGAATTGTTTTTGTTTTAATATCCTCAGGCAATAAGTGTTGTCAAAATTCCCCTAATAACTACTCCTTTGATGTGTTTTTGAAGATTGTTTACTTAGTAGTAGCCATATAAAAATGTGTTAGCCCACCGCTGTGTTTTTAAATACATTTCATTTCAATATTTATTTTTGTGTGTTTTTCAATATGATTTTAACACGCATTTATTATATATCTTATTAACAAGCTTACATTTATTTTTATTTACCATCGCACATATATACGCATTTATTCTAATAAACTGGAATGAAAAGAGATTTATATTTTAACTTTTAATTTATAATAATAACACTCTGTAACTTTTATGAACTCTTAGTTTTATCTTTTCTAACCAAAACTTCCCCTCTTTCCTTTTAATCAATTATTTTCTAACTTTTATTTCAAACTCTTTTACGAAAAATTATTTTTAATAATTTTTTTAGATAAATTAGTATGTGCCAATTTCAATATTGGTACTATATATATATATATAATTGCTTAAATGTGAAATTATATTTCTTGAAAGAAACTCCCAGAAAAAAAAAACAAAGAAAACATTTAATCTGAATTTCAAATATAATTAAAAAAACATACATTTTAAATTATTACATTAAGTTTTTAGTGCAAAGAAATTATATTTTAGAATTTTTTTCAAGCGTCCTACAGTTATCTAATCCATCTTATACACATGGCCACATACATGTGAAAAAGATAAGTGATTTCCAATATACGTATTCTGTGCTGAACCTGTGCTCATCACCTGATCCAGATCAGCTTCTCTCACACACATATGTAATCAAAGTTCAGTTTATATTAAGATAGCAAATCTTCAAACTTTAATGGACAGACTTTATTTATTTTAATATTGATTGCTCTGTTAGAAGCATTGTTTGATAAACTTTCTCATCATCTCCAATTAATTTCATAATATTTTCATCAGTTTATATATATTGTAATGGTACAATGTCTAGGGGTGAAACTGGGTGATGACACTCATCATCATCAATCCCAGTTAATACAAAATTTAAATATAAAATTAAATACAAATGAATACATGAATAAGCATGAGAGATCATGAAATGAGCCTAAGCACAGAACTAACTATAAGTTACTATAAGTTCATGAGCATTACACAAAAGCAATAATTGTTCATCATTATGAATGATTAACAATAAAAATAAATCAAACAGTCAATCTTGTGACTGGATTTGAAATGGGTCTACTATAGATTAGCCTAATTATTTAGCCTTTGCCAGCTTAGGGCAAATTTTTTAACCAATAATTTGGATGCCAAACTTAAGTGCTAATCCATAAGAATATAACAATTTTAAAAAATAATGCTGAGATACTAAAAACATGCTGATTGTTATCAATACCCTGACCATTTAGTACCATAATGTACTGGCCACTATAAACTTAATTTTTAATAAATACTAATCTAAATAAAATGTAATGCATAGACTTTAAAGGATAACCCCTTTTTGTCATCCAACATTGGAGAAATAATGAAATCATCATCAACTGAATGTTCATAAATACTAAATATAAATCTCTTTTATATAACTAACTGTTGTGCACAAATCCAACTAAATGAGCAAAAGTTCTATAACTGTTATAATGAGCAAGAGGTATAATACAACATATAATAATTTACAATATCTTAGGATTAAATAAATTCACTGGGATAATTTAAACAATGAGATATAAATTTATTAATAACAATTAAATTAAAATGAAATAAGGTTAATAGAATACAGTTATAAATATAAATTTGGCATTCTGATTTTGATTAATAAAAAAAAATTCACTATTACATTATAATTTACATCATTATCTGTCTCAATAGGTTTACATAAAACATTGTATATCAGCACACAGATGTGCTTATACAATAAAAATTTACATATCAGAATTGTGATAAACTAATAATAAAATTCAATAATTAATTTTAATAATTCATAAAGTATGATGGATTTTAACATATATGTATCTACATAATACTCATCTACATAAGCACAGACATGTTGTATAAACTAGAATTACATCAGAATTGTTATAAATTAATATAAAATTCAATTTGTTTTTTTAATAATACATAAGTGCACACATACTGATATATATACAAAATACAGATAATTTGAATTAAAGCTATTAATTAACCTCTTATTTTTATGGTAAGTAAAAGTTTTATATATATATTGTATTCACCCCATCGCCGTCTTCCTTTACCGAAAGCCCAGTAAAGTCACGTCCTTTATATCTGGACGCTTTTGCCGTATTCCTACGGTGACATTCTCGTGTTTTGGTTGATGGTTCACTTCTATGAACCTGCTTTGTTCTTGCATCTGGGGAATTACATAATGTTCTGTGAAGATAATTTCAAACACATATACACGTACACTTTATTTATTTTATACGTAAATTCGGATTGAATCCAAGTAGTAGGCGCCAGGAGAACTTTTATAAGAGTCCACCACATATGTGCATAAGCTCACTCAACTATATCACAAAACATGCCCGTGCATCACTCCAGTTGGAAGCAAGAAACGAACACAGTCAATATCACCTTTCAAATTACATCGTATATGTGATCTTTCAATCACGATCAATCAGACTTATCATATGAGGGCCCGCCCTATATCCCACAGAATAAATTAATCAACACTTAATATTAATCTAAGAAAGCATAATAAACATAAACATAAATATAATCAAATCCCAACACCAAAAATATCAAATGCATCCATTCATATACAAACAAATTGGATCACTCCAGCACTCATTCCCTATTATATAAATTTATGTTGAAATTCCAAGCAATTAATAACAAAAAATACTAGTTAAATAAATGTTTTATTTTAATCTGTTTACTAAAAATTCATGCAGGTATATGGCCGGCAAGCCGAGACAATTTAAATATAGATTTAAAGGTGACTTCGCACATATTTTAAAGAATGTTAATCTGTAGGCAAACTTATTTGGTTAAGTTCTCGAATCGTTCATTAATGGTCATGAGTAACTTTATCATTTTAGCTTAATGTTTTAATAGTTCTTGTTTTTAAAGTTATTTTATTTTGGTGCATAAGTGAATACGACAATTTAAAGATAGCTACCTGTGGAACGTAGAAAGACTGTAAGAGGGATCCTGAGCGATGATTTCTTCTTTAACGAAGCATTCTGGCAATTTGCAAGGTCTCAAAAGCATGTGTGGTCCTTATGTGAAGTTTCTCCGGTGTTACGAGCATCCTAGGGGCAATCAGCTGAGCTGGACACGGAGGTCCGGCGGTCAAGCCGCGAATTCTATGTTCAGCAACGCATCTCCGTTATATTTCTACATGAAAGTTAGATTTTATTTCTTCTAATTCTAATTTTTTAATAATAATTAAAAGTGCTGTCCGGCCTTTTTGATTTCTTCCTTCCCACCCTTACACCTTGAATTTTTTTTCACCCAATCACTCCCATGCACCTGTGAGTCCCTTCATCTTATAAGTCCGTTGAGTATTAACTCAATTCAGTGATTTCTGGGATCGTTTGCACCACTTTGGAATTTAACTCAATTTGACCATTTTTTCAGGTATTGTTTCGCTGGAGACAGAAGTCTGAGTTGTACAATAGCAGTGTACACTTTTTCTCACCTCTGTTTCTAAATTCGGCTTATTTTATCTAGGCGTACCAGCACATATCCTGCCTATTGTTTCAATTTCTCTAATTTTACATTTACTAATTACCCCCATTTAAAATAATTTTAGATCGCTTGGAATTTCAGAACATATTGCAAATTAATTAATTCATTTTCCCCTTTTGTTCAAAATGACTCAAATGATTTAATAAAAAATGTCAAACTTGCGTTCAATCATTCATCTTTCTTTATTTAATTAAAAAATGCAAAAAAAACTTACAACTAATGATTACAGATTTATTCTTTAAAAAAAACAAAATAATAAAAAAAACTCTTTTACTTTTTTATTTCAATAAATTTGACAGGTACTCTTATATAGCTGCAATCATGCTTTAGAAACGGCTGTTTCTCGTTTATTATTAAAGCAAGACCGCTTTTTTAAAAGTTTTGTTCCTGTCATTCATTTCGTCAATTGAATATATGTTTAATATAACCTCATATGCCTGGGTTCAAATCCCATGTAACGCTATTCCGTTACAATATATATATATATATATATATTATCCCCTGATAGTCAATCAAAGTTTTTTTCTCTCATGTTATTTTTATTTGATTGTAAACATTATTAAAAACACTCTAGAAAGTTCTTTTTTAAATAAAACTGGAAATGCATCTTACTTTTAGTTGAATAAAGCCATTAACTTCTAAAAAAAAATTTGTAATTTTAACTGTCATTTTTAATAAATTATTTAAAATAATATTCTCAATATATAACACATTCTACTCACCAGCTGTATTTTGTACATATCTGACACAGTAACCTTTATCTGTGCTTCTCTGCATATAGATAAAACTATTATAAACTACTTCAGGCTGATGGAATTTCTGGGTAATCTGGCCCCTTCTAAAGCAGTATCTGACTCGCTTATAGTCATCTTTGAGAATAGTTTAATCTGGTAACTTGGCAAACATACTGCCAGCTCTATTTAGTCTAGAATTTGATAGACTTTATGCATACTGTCTAGTACATAATGTATTCAGGCTAATGAACCACAGAAAAACTGGCCATGGCCTCCATGTAAATCTCCATTTTAGCCCTAGCAGCAGTAGCTGGATACTGTGTCTCTTGCTTTCAGTTATAACTTCATAGTCATCATGCTGTCATAATCTGTAAAACTCTTATCTAATCTATTTTCCAATCTTTTTATAGTCAGGATGGAATTTTAAAAAGAAACAGTAATTAAAAGTTTTCTTTACCTTGATTGAAAAAAGTTAATGATTCTTTTCAGATCATCTTAATTCTTTCAAAAACAACTTTGTAGGATTTTTAATCAAAAACAAACTTTAATCAAAAAATTTCTTAATGTAATCAAAATAGATAGTGAAATTTTATAATTACCAGCACACCTGGGTCTTTTTGTGCTGATTTTTTTAATGTGATTTTGAAGTTTTGTGATTCATGTTTCTTAATATCTTTTTATGCGGTGATAAAGAAGTTTGTATTTTACTTAAAATCAGGATTTTCTCATTTTATATGCACACATTAAATTTTACATACTTTAAGTCCCTGTTGGAAAAAAGATTTGGCAATAAATTTAGATATCATAGAAGATTTAGAAAAAGATAATGAAACAGAAGGGGAACCTGTGCATTTCAAGAAAAAATGATTCGAGAAAGTCTTCAACTTTCTAATCAATTGGAAAATCATTTTCTTGTTAATGACACAAATTATGAACTAAATTCTAATAAGGGCTAAATAGTTGTGTGTCTGTATTATGTATGTGTATGTTTATATTTTTATACACATATATACATAGAGAAACTTTTGGACAGAAAAAAGTTGCAAGTAAGAATATTTAAAAACTTTTAATTTCTACTTAAAAAGAATGTATCTTTAAAAGTTTTTACTTGTAACTTTTTTTATCTAAAAGTTTCTCCATGTATATATGTGTATAAAAGAAAATTTAACTATTAGTCATTATTAACACACTCATGGTAGGGTGTTATATATATAATTGCACTTGTGGAAGTGCATTCTCTAACAGCTAGACATAGCAGTCTGGATATCACAAGCTTCATAAACAATTAGTAAAATCATCATCTCAAAGTTTAATTCCTGATTATCTTGTCAACAGAAAACCATTATAACAGAGCATGAGACTGAAGTTGGTGCTAATTGTATTTCCTCTTGTGACAAATCTGATGTCTTACCAGTTCACAAATGAACCGCATATTGTCAAATAGCAATAATGATTAAAATATGTATGAAAAAATGTAAAATAAATTACAAATAAAAACATATTGTTTTGAATAAAATTAAATAGTTAATAAAAAAAGTAAAAAAAAAATTGTCTTGTATCAATTTTTTTCAAATATTTGAAATTTTTTATTAGTCACCCTTTATTTCCTTTTTTTATGTGAATTTTAAAGTAATTTTACATTGTTGCTTTGGTTTTAAGCGATTTTTGAAAATTTTAGGATGTATCCCACATTTTTCAAGATAAGTCTATTTTTGTGTGATTTTTTTTAATGCAGGTTTTCTGAGGAATCTATCTACTGCATAAAGAGATAGCCAGGGGTATATCTATAGTAACACAAAAACATGCTTATTTTAGTTTCAAAATCAGAATAAAATATTGATTAGACCTTTTTAAAATGTTTAAGGTTATAATAAATTTTTATAAATTCAAAATTATTTAATCCTTAACTGTTATTCCAGTGTAATATACAAAATATCTATAAAAAAATTGTCTGTGTTTATTTCTATTTTTTTCTCAATTTTGTATATATACGCACATACACTGTTGTATGCCATGAGACACAAAATTGTCTCATGTTCCTCATGGAGAAAAAGAAAAGAGAAATGAAACACCAATCTAACAATATTTTATATAATGTACATGTATAATTAACACAAAGTTCATACCTCACACTATGTACTCATCAATTTTTTTAAGAGATTTGACAGGCATCTGACAGTTAACAAAATAGATAGTGTCTTGCAATTATGGGATAAAGAATTCAGCCACTTGACAACAAGTACATAATATATCATGAACATCAAGATGGCTAACTCCATTTAGACACTATAAGCTACCACTACTCTTGATATGAAATAAAACTGTAAAAATCTTTGCAAAGTTCTGCTCCTTTGAATTGTAAGGGCTGGGAAATACAAAACTATGCCTTGCTCATTTTTGGAGACTTAATAGCTGAGATCATGGCAGAACTACTAACAGTAGGAAATCAAAATGGGTTGGAGCAGTGCCTGTGATTGAACACTCCTTGGAGTTGCATGAAAACATTGTATTCTCAAGCCAATGACAAAAACATCCATCATCAAAACTGAAAGTATAGCTAAACAAACTCCACCAGTAAAAAACCCAATCCAATCTCCAAAATCATAGATTTTCTGTTGAACTTCTGTTGAACTTTAAATATGAACTCTTTAAATATACATTAACTACTATTTTATAACTTATAATCATTAATACTCTTGTCACATATTTTTAATATTAATTTTGAATAAAGTGCATACTTTTTTCTTTCTCATATGTGATTATATTTAAGATCAAATTGAATGGCAATTTTGTAGTAACGACCACCAGAACTTGTTCATCATTGGGTCCACAGTTGGGCAGCCATTTGTAATGGTACAGAGAATTTAGGGGTTAACCTGGGGTGATAGCAATCATCATCATCTACTCCAAGTCAAAGATTCAAATTTAAACATACAAATATATATAATGAATCACTATGAGCAATATAAAGATATGACAAATAGGGTGAACTTATAGGTAACATAGTTAGTTTTTTTCTTGCTGATCTCTCATTGCTAATATTTATTCATATTATTTATAAATTTAAATTTAGATTAGTCATAGACTTGGGGATGATGATGATGATTTTCCATCACTCCAGGTTCACCCTATCTTTGTATCATTACATTGCTCAGTTATTCATTATATATATGTATATTAAAATTTGACTCTTTAACTTGAATTTTATGATGAGTGCCATCACCCCAGGTTTTTTTCTCATGTGTCGCAGCATCATCCAGGAAGTGAACCGCCAATGCGGGACAACCACCTGCAAAGCAGCCATCGTTGACCTCTTGACCACCAGTGCTTGATCCCAGGTTAACCCCTAAATTTTTTGTACCTACAAAAGTAACATGAAGGTATATTTTCAATTAGATTAGTTTTGAAATGACATTTCATAATATCTCATTACTCTAATGAAATTATTGTATTGCTGATATTGAATTTTAAAAAAAGTTACAGTTTTGTAGGTTAATAATAAATTAAAGATTTTATGTTTATCCTTATAAATGTGTATATTTTTAGAGGTATGTGTTAATAAATTTTAAATTTAATATGTTCTCAAGTAAAAAAAAATTATCAAGTTTTCTAACATAAGCATTAGAGAGTATAATTGTTTTGTAAACTGTATTTACTGTAGCAAAAAAAAAATCTGCATTGCTAAAAATTTCACTTATAGAAATTAAAAGTAGCAGTTTTAAAAAATGAATGTAAATCTTTTAACATTTATGTCTGATTAAATGTAACAATAAAAAAAACCATCACATAGTTATTGAAAGGTTATTGTTATGAATAGGGGTTTGATCAAAATACTGCACTAGCAGAATAAATTTGTACAAAGCATATCAATAAATTCAAACAACAGAATGTTATATTTGAAACGCTATCTGGAGTTTGGCTAACTTGTCTGGTTAAAATACATTTTAGGAGACCTTAGCATTTTCTCTCAATTTCAGAGCCATGTGTTTGAAATGAATAAGAGATGAATAAAAAGTGGAAAATGATTAAAATATGGAAATTATTGTCCACCTATATAAAGAGTATTAGCATTAAAAACCAGTCAACATTTAGACAATCCCAATATCAATAATAATCTACAATTTTTAACTGTTGTCAAGGAAATTTGAACTTTTTATATGTGGAAGTTTAAAATCAAATGCAATAATTTCTAATTTAATATATAATAATTAATGATAATTTATGTATGTATTGAAAGATAATTGCTACAAATAAATGCTTGATAGAAAAATATTTACACTTATAAAGTAATTTGTGTAAATCTTGAAATTGTCTTGGCATTATTTAAAAATATGAACAGACCCTATAGTAAATGGAAATCTTTAAATCTAAAAATTAACTTATTTATCTTCTATAATTTTACTTGTATACAACATATTGTACAGTGTCTCAGAGATCTAAGGAGGTATAATGTTGATTATTTTCATGTAAGAGGATATATACGAATGAGGATGGAATGCAATGAAAAGCTAAAATTAGGTCTGGTATTAAAAATGTTTTTAAAAAAAATTGCTGCAGAATTTAAAAAACAATATTACAAGATATCAATAAATAGACTAAAGGACTTGCATATGATAATATTTTTATTAAGGCATCACATTACTAAGCTTTAATTTATTAGCTTTGTATTATTTCCTCCTCTGGAATTTAAAAGCTGCTAATAATAATTAATAACAATTTTTTTGTTAGCTTATTGTCTGTATTAGCTGTGTAATGCTATGGTAAATCATATTTTAATATATATATAACATCATTTTACTTTAAAATTGAGTGGTAAATTAATAAAAATATTTGATTTATGATAATACTATTTTTTGTATATTATAATAATTATAAAAAAGTATTTTTATTATTAGCAGAAATCAAATGAATTTTAAATGTATTTTTGATGTGTGGATAATGTTTAAGAAAGGGTATAATTTAGTAACTAAATAAGAATGTTCCAATTTGTTTCAAGGTAAAACAACTTGTCAGGGACTATCCTATCATTAAATAAAATAAAAAATCTCATAACCTAGCATAATATTTTGCTTGATATTTATTTAATTAAATGTAATTGCTATTTATAGTCTTCAACATTTTATATGTTTCTTCCTAAGATTGCACATTTAACAATCCTTATCATTACCTGTTTAAAATCGAGTAACAAATTTCAAAACATAGTTCGTGAAAACACACTCATTTTATATTATGATAAATAGATTATGTGCTTCATCAAATCAAATTTGCTTTTGTAAATTATTTTTATTAAAATTAATAGGAAACATTCTCGGTTAACCTAGTTTAAAGGAAGTGAGTCAAAAATATACAACAAATACTTCATCAATTAACTCATCAGGAAATATTTTATTAGAGGAAATAAATGCACGATAGATTTAAAAATTATGCATATTAATTTGTATTGAACCTGAAAATATGTTAGTGCAATTAACATTATGTACAAACTGAGTGTTAATATATAAATAAAATGATAGGTTGAAGTATCAAAATATACATTTATGTTGATATGAAAGTATACATATGCTCTTCTTGAGAAGAGATCTATGGAATCCAAAGAATCTAGATAATAGGCACTGACCTCAAATAACATAAAAATGTGATATCATTAGACAATATTAATCTAATCAGTCTTGATTTATTCTGGAATTTATTTTATTTTCAGATAATAAGAAACCCTAGATACCTATTTAACGATCAACATTATTTACTTAGTTGATTTTATGCACTGCTATGAAATTTTTTTTAATTATTTAGAAAATATTCACCTGAATGCAATCTGCTATTTCTCTGAATTTGAATTCTAATACAGGAGTACAGAAGTGTAAAATTTAGCATATTCCAATTGATCTTTAACACATAAAAATGATTTATTGTAATACAAGTAGTAAGTTTTTAAACACCCCCCCCCCCAATCAAAGATTATTGGAATATTTTTAACAATCCATACTAAAACTTATTAAGAGTAATCAAGCGTGTTATAAATTTTAATAATATAACTCCATTGAATTTTCCATATGTCAAAGCATTGGCCGGGAAGCGAACCCGCGACAATCGTTTGCAAGCAACTACTTGCTTGCAAAGTAGCTGTGCTGACTATTCTAGCTTATTACATCCACAAGACATTTGTATACATCTAATAATTCTGAATCTATAAAATATATGAGAACAAAATGTGCATACTATAAATAATATATAAACTAAACAGTACAGTAGATTCGTTCATATATATAAAAAAAAGTGAATTAATTAAAACTGTGAAAATATTTAGCAAAACTATTATTGAACAATATGCTGCAATCAGATTTTTTAAGGAAGAAATGATTAAAATTGATACAATTCACAAATGAATGAAGATACACTTTAATAATAAAAATTTATAAATGGGTAAAAGGTTTTACATCTGGTAAAGTAATTAGGACTGATATAGCTCAGCCAGGGATTTACTGCTAACAGTTATTCATCTTCAACTCGGTTTAAAGATAAGTTATTAAAACAGGTGAAACTCTCCATACAGAATTGCCATTCAGTGCAAGCCAGAGTAATCAATGGATGCCAGAAGGCTTGTGCATAAAATCCCCATCTAGTGCCTACTCATCCAATATCCCCAGACTAGCTTCTGGCTTGTGGCCTTCACCAGTGAGGAGCCTTGGATCTGAGAGTTGTCTGTTTTAATAACAGTTATAAGGAAGTATAAGAAATGGTGATCATGTGATGTTTAAAGATAACTTGAAACTTGCAAAGTGTAAAAAATAAAAATATTTATCATTATTTTTTTTAATGATAAGCTCTTATGATTGTCGAAGATAGTCAATCAAGTAATTTTTATGTTTTTGATTTACTTAAGAAAGCATTTAATGATCAGATAATTATTTATGATCAAAAATGAAAGAAGTAATGTAAATATCATAATCAGAAACTCTTCATTGTTGATATAAGAAATCTTGTACATTGATGAAAAATGCATATAGAATTTTAAGAAAGTTATTGGTTCATTGCGGAATTTGAATTTTGATAAAAGTTGAAAAAAAATTTATGTAGCTGAAAAATTTTTAAATTAGTTTACAATAGTTTTAGAGGTAATTAATCTAGCTAATCATTAAATTATAGGTCAATAAATGAATATCTAGCTATTCTTAACTGGAGAATAAGTGTCCTAACGTAATCTAAATGTCATGGATCATAAAACAAAAATATGATTGTAATGTAGTGCTTTTTTTTCCTATTTGTGATAGGAAAATGTTCTCTCCCTTAGGTTTGTGACCTTGATTTATTTTTATCAAACCCAAGAAGTCTGTTGAAAAATGTTCAAATTAATATATAAAATAAATTGCTTTTATTGTTTGATTTTTTTTCCATACATATATATGTGTATACATGTTTAAATATATCAATGGTGATAGAAAAATCTACAATTTTCTTTTTCTTTCCTTCCTTATGTATCGATTCTATATTTACATATACCATTTCCGACCTTCTTATATATCTATCAATATTATTTTTTACATCAAAACTTTATACAGTTTTGAGATCTTTATAATCTTATTTCCAAAAACCAACTCTATATTTACATATCATAACATTTCCGACCTTCTTATACACTTATCAATATTATTTTTTATACCAAAACTTATTGATAAGTGTATAAGGTCAGAAATGGTATAATAGAAAAGGCTACTGAGTAGTGCTTCTCCTTCACTATTCATTCCATGTAACTAAATTAGAAAGATCTTTATCTAGTAATGACTATTTAAAAACTGTTTTCCCTATCTTTATATATACATCTATTTTTTTAAATTATATTTATAGTTCTCAATATCTTTTTGTATCTCTATCTTATGTTCTCTCTTCCTATTTATTGTTCTTTCTTTTGTTTATCATTTTGACTATTTTTTTCTTTTTAAATCTATGACCATCTCTCTATTTCTCTGTATGTTTATCTCTATGTGTGCCTTTATTTTCTCTGTCTGGCCATCTATCTCTCTGTCTACTATTCATCTTAGACAGATTAGATAGATAGATGGATGGATGGACAGACAGATAAAGGATAGTAAATAGTTAGTGGATATATGTATATAGAAAGAGAGTCAGACAGATAAAGAGTGAGAGAAATGGACAGGAAGATGGGCAAGTAGGCAGTCAAGTGGTGCTTAGAACACCTGACAGAACTTGCTGAATTGTAATCATTAAGACTGTGATATTGCTTTTATTATTATTATTATTATTAGACTTTTTTAAAGGTATGCTTTAATGTTATTTTCTAATATATGACGTTTTAATTATTATAGTGCATGTGAAGATTCTTTAATTGTCCACAGAACTATAATTTTACATATGTTTAAAAAGTTTATAATGATAAAGTTAATTAAAATACATTTACCATTATTACCTTGTTAATAAATTCTTGAAAACATTGTGATTATTTATAGTAATTTATTGTATTTTAATTTTTATCGTAGAAAAATTTATTGTATATTATTAAATTTGGCTATATAATCAAGATTTGCTGGTGAGAGCACACATTTAAGAAGGGATGTATACTGCTAATATGAAAGAATAAAATAGTAGTTAATATGAAGTCTTGAGTACCTGACAAAAATTGCTAAAAATTGTTTGTTTTAGCTGTAAAAATAATTCAGTGATTAGTTTTTTTGGAAAGGGTATGTGTGTGTGTGTGGGGGGAGGGTCATAAGATGTTGAGAATCACTATTAACTGATTGAATATTGAAGTATGAATTTTAGTTTGCACTAATTCCTCACAGAGTATATCCGCTATGATATATATTGTTATTGTTTGTTTTAATTCCATTATTGAACACTAAATGATTTTATGTCTGAAATAATTTGTTAATATTAAATAGATTATTAACATTTGAAAAAGGCACCAAACCAAATGCTGAAAAGTCTTTTAAAGTATAAAAAATTATTATTGATATTTATATAGCTGTTGTAAAGAATTTATTATTTTCTCATGTGTCGTAGCATCAGCCGGGAAGCGAACCCGCTAACCCGGGACAACTGCTAGTAAAGCAGCCGTCGCTGACCTCTCGATTTGTTTTAATTCTTTGTAAAAAAAAAAATTGTATTCACTCCTTTTTATTTTTTGTTGCTTAAATATCTTAGTCAATAACTCTAAATTAATATCCAGAAAACTTTTATTATTAATAGAAAACATATTACTTTTCAAACTTTATTAAAATCCGTTCCTTAAACAATTTTTAAAATAAATCATATTTACTCACACCTACTGTTCAATATTGTATTAGCAGTTCACATTATTGTTTAGCATTTTGATAAAACAATATATGTATATATAAGCAATACAATTAAATCTAGAGCAATTATTAGAAAAGATATGCTTTAGAAATATCTAGTATAATACACTAATGATGTTTTATTTCTATGAGATGATAAATAAAATCATTGAAGCTTAAATGATTAATTCTATTTACACTCATAATAAAATAAATTATTATTTTATCCTTGTGGTTTTATTTAGTCTTAATTCATAAGATATATTTTTATATTTTTTTCTTTTGTGTATTTCTGAATATATATTTTAAACGTATGTGTTGTCCTAATTGGCTTATTTTATAATTATTTTCCAGATATAATTATTTTTGTTTTTTTCCTATGATGAATTTGAGTAAAAAGGGACATTTTATGTAACTTTGAAGTCTCACCATTGTATTAATTAAATGATGATGAAATAAATGAATATTTTGATAAATAGTTTTTTAACTAGAAAACTCTTTAATTGAATTAAAAGATGCTTTATTTGAAAAGACTTTTATTTCACTTTTTCATTTTTATCAAAACTGAAATATGAAGTTTTAAATCTAAGGCCATACCGTCCTAAATTTTCACTGAAATTATTTTGAATTTTATTTTGCATTGTGTGAAAATATCATTATATATATTTATTTATTACTATAGTTATGATCTTATTGTGTTCTTTCATTATCATTCAGTGTACAATGAAGATATATATAAAATTATTTGTCAATATATTTGAAAAAAATCCCAATAACTTCACTTTATAATAAATATCTTATAAAATATAAAATTATATTTATATACATAAAATATATTAATTAGATTTTATAATATGCATAATGATAAATATTAGACAATTATTTTATTAGCCTAATATAACATTACATATAGTGCACACACGTGTATATACATATAATACATTTATTCCAGATATATATTCAACATTTATAATTAGTAGAAAATAAAAATCGTTGATTAGAAAAGGTTTTAGAGGTTTTTATAATTCTAATCTTATAATTATATTATTATTTTTTAAACCCTTAATTTAAATATCCCTTAGTTTTTACAACTACAGATTCAATTTACATATATATAATGAATTCTCAGTTCATCACTCACATGTATTGTTTTTTGCATTCTTCATCTGCATTTTTTGTCCTGAAATCAGAGCCATAAAAGTATATGCCTTTTTTTTACAACTTTATCTCTCTGGAAATATCATTTTATCACATTTATTTTATGATAAATCATAATTCCAATATAATATTTTCTTATATGAATGGCTTTTAAAAAAAAATTGAAATGAAATTTTTATTTTATTTCAATGTTCTGCATTTAATATTAAAAATTAAAAAAAAGTTTTCTAAAAAAAAATAATAAAAAATATTAAACTGATGTAAAAATTAGATTTCCTTCATGAATCTTCTCTCTTTTTTAATTCTTATTCATTCAAATAAATTGATTTAAAGATAATTGTTTTTTTTTTTTAAAGTGACCAACTTTTTGATGTATTCTGATTTAAGTATTTGCCTTTTTCTGTAACCTTTTCTCATTTAATCTGTAAAAGTATACTTTTTTGTTGTTTATGTGCTATTTTTTATAATACTAATGACAGATTTTTATGAAGATTAGATTTTAATCTCTGGAGCATTTTATTTTGGAACACACATATGGGTCATATTTGATCGTTTTTGTCATATTTTCTCTTAAATTGTAATTTAAATAAAAATATTTAATTTTTGAATTTTGTTAAATTTCATAAAAAATATAAATTCATAAAATGGAAATAAACTTTTAAATAAAATATCAAGTTTGCAAAAAAAAAAAGTATAATAAATCAAAACAAAAAATTACATTTCAGCCTCCAATCTAAAAAAATATATTTGATAAAAACAAACTTATTTTTAACTAAATATTTATGTTCTGGTATAAATTTATTAAAACTGAATGTTCTCAAAATGAAATTAGTATTGTAATATTAAAAATCAATTTTCCAATTAAATAAACAGTAAAAAAAAAAAATCAAAAATGGGGGGGGGGGACTTTTTTTAAAAATATAAAATTATCAGTAGACTAATATTCAATTAAAAATGAAATATATTTAAACAAAAGCTAAATGTAATCATTATGTACATACACCTGGGTCTCGTTTTATGTGATAGATAGGTTCCTCAGAAAACATGCGCAAACGAAATCGCGCAAAAATAGATGTAACTTACATTGAAAAAGGGGGGATGCGGTCTGCGATTTTTCAAAATTCGTGTAAAAGCAAAGCACCAACGTAAAATTACTTTAAAATTCGCACAAAAAAAATATAAGGAAATAAAATATGACTAATAAAAAATTTCAAATTTGAAAAAAATTGATTCAAGACAAACTTTTTTTAACTATAATATTTAATTTTATTCAAAATAATATATTTTTATGCATAATTTACAGTACAGTAATTTACATTTTTTTACACACGTTTTAATTATTATGATTTTCTGGTGACAACGTAATTAGTAATTAATCTTTGAGACGATGATTTTATTAATTGTTTACAAAGCTCGCGATATCCAGACATACAACCATTTAGCTCTCATTGGAATTTAAGAGCATGTTAATGATTAGTGTCATTAATAAAAAAATAATAATTGATTATGTTCTTTTTTAAAAAGCAAAAACAGAATGTGATTTAAATGCAAAATTAACATGCACAATGTTTGAACAAATTTACATTATAATCTTGTAAAATTTAATGTGTGTATACATAAAATGTGGAAATCATGATTTTAATTTCATTATTGCATAAAATCTTACTATTGTAAAGCACTAAAAATATTGAAATTACTAAGATAAAAGTCGAATTCCAATAATGTGCTATTACTTTCAATATAACGTAAGTGTGCGAAATTTATTATTTAAAGTAATAGCGCATTATCGGAAATCGACTTCCGGTGAAACACGAATCACGTAACTTCAAAGTCATGTTAAATAAGTCTGCGTAAAAAGAGACCCAGGTGTATTAAGAAATAAATATTTAATTTATGAAAATAAAACAAATAAAATATAAAGTTATTTTTTGTTATTATAATATCAATAAAAGTCTCTGTTGAACAAGTACAAAAATGTATTTTCTCTTCAGTAAAGATTTAGTAGATATTATTATTTGTCTTCCCTCAGATTATTGATTCTATTGACATCTAGGTATCATAGTTAAAATTAAAATATTAATCTATTAAACAGTTTTTAACCATGAAAATCATTCAAAGCTTACATTTTTATTGAAAGTTTTTACCATCAGTGGTACAAATGAATTATGGCCATGGAAGTAATTTTAACCTGGTTGCAATGCTAATGGTATTCTTGCATAAAAACCATGCAAAAGCTAATAGAGAGGTCTTGCATTGGTGGTCGAGAGGTCAGCGCGACTGCCTTACAAGCAGTTGCCCGGGTTGCGGGTTCGCGTTTCGGCCAATGCTATGACACTTGAAAAAAAAAAAGCTTAATAGAGGAATTAAGGCATAATTTTTTTCAAAGTAAATGTCACTTATTTTTTGTATTATAACTGTAAGAATAAAAATATCATTACTTCTTTATAATAATTGATTATTTCTGATATGAAAATAATCATCCTTTGTACAAGTGCCATACTTTAATATTCAATTAGCAATGTTAAGCACTAGTAAACTTAAATCCAAATCACAAGGATCAAGCATTTACTAGTGTTTATTTTTTAATTGAATATTAAAATACAGTCCTTATGTAAAGGAATATTACCTTCATATCAGAATTATAGTTTGACATTGTGCTAGTAAAAATTTTTTTAGATTATTTACAATAAGTGATTAAGTCAATTATTTTATATAGCGCGATGTTTTTTATAAACTGTAATATTTAAACAGCGCATGTGCAACAGTTTAATGCTGTTTAAATATTATAATAAGTGATTAAATAAAATTATTTATTTAAAAATAATCATAGCTATTTCAACATAATTAATATTAACTTCAGTGCTTTAAATTTATGTAATTATTGTGATGTTAAAATTATATATATTGTAAACAATAGGTGTGAAATGTTTTGAATTGTAATATCTGAGTTGTGTTTAAACCCAATAATTAATATGAACATCTTGTATGTAGCATTTCAATAAATTAATAAAATGTTGTTATCTGTAATTTTTTAATAGATTTCTGATATCATTATTGTTTACTTTCTCTAGTCTCTTAAAAAATTATGACTAAAGGATTCACTGTACATATTTAGTGCAATATTATCTCATTTCCAGTATAAAAATGTATTATTGTTTGAGCTATAAAAGTTTACAAAGTGGATTTCTGTTCTTATTGATTGCTTGCAGATTATGTGATTAAAATTCAGATATTTTTATTATTTTGATGTTTTCCTAGTAGAGATATTTTTGTCTTTCATTATTTTAATATCAGATTCTTTTTATATAGCACAGCTACTGAAATATTTAGTCTTCAACTTACTATGCACATGGAACTTTTGTTGTTTTAAATTTTGTAATGGGTTTCTTGTAATGTAACCTAAAAGGTAATTTTGTGACTCAAACATTCTAGAGAAAGATATAATATATTGTCTATTATTTTATTTTATTTTGACCTAGGATCCAATATCTTCTTTTCAGATTCTGAGGAAATGATTGCAATCTTTTTTGGTGATTTATTGTATATTGAATAATGCAATGATGTAAACCAATAATTATTTCATTACTTATATAAGGTTTAGAAATTGTTGACTGTAAATGCTATCTCATAAGTTAACACTGGAATTGTATAGTAATCTATGGTTGTACATGCATAAAAATTACTTGATCACAGATCTTATAATTGATATTTGTATATTACCAGAGAAAGAATTTATTAAAATAAAATTGTGCACAATATTTAGGTAAATCATTAGATATTACTAGATCAAATTGTTTGCAGTCAGAGAAATTACTTTTCAGTTAATGTAAATGAATTACATATCATTGGATAATAATTTATTTCTGTAAATAAATATATTGTGCAGTCTGGATTTTTATTCAGTTAATAATATCCATTCTACTTATGTGAAAGGAAAAGTGTTTTGTGAATTCACTTCTTCTCTTAATTTGCTCTGAAGTAATAGATAATATTTTTGCAACTAATATTTTCATATATACAGTTATTTTCTGAATGATCACCATAACCATATTGAAAGTTTTCTTCTTGAAAGAAGTCCAAAGTTTTTTTTATTTTAGTATGTTTATTTCAATCTTTTTATCGCATACATATCATCTGACTTTTGTATGTCATGATTTCAATTTTGGATATATTTATGCAGGATAGATTTTTTTATGTCTTCTGTTCATGTTATAAAATTTTATCTAATACTTATTGTTTTACAAAGTCATTTGCTATTATAATAGTAATTTGATGATGAAGGTTTTTATTCTTGAATGATTTAAATTGACAATTATCTGTATCCCATATATAATGCTCTCACATTGTCTGATCCTTTGAAAAAACATATGTTATTTTCTTTGCTGAGTGAGGGCAGAAGTTTTCAAAAAGGCTATTTCATAATAAAAACAATTCCAGAGCATTTGGTGACATACCAATAAATTGATATCTCAGTATTGTTTGTTAGTCATTTTTCTCATTATGAAGTGGTTGGTAATAAATTTCAATAATTAGACAGCTTTCCAGAATTTCTGCCTTGAAATTTTGGTATTTAGATATTTTTTGCTAATGTCTTTTCAATAGTACTTATAAAATCATTTATACCAATGCATTGATATAAGCATGTATAAGTTAATATAGTAATAAGAGGTATAAATAATAAATTTATTTACTTTGGAATGACATCTGAAAATGTTATGATAAATATGGCATGATTTTACTTGGTTTTCTATATATATAAAGGTTTCAGATGGTCTTAATGGTGATAGTAAACAAGTAATGTATAAACTATAAACATTCATCTTACTTTTTATCAGTCACTTTTTAAAGTCATGTCACAGAGGTAACTTTCCATATAAATAGATGATATTTTAGAAACTTTGTGATAGCAATGTTATGTTTTTTCTAATATATTAGAGCTATAGAATGATTGCTGTTTACTGAGTTGATTTGATTGGTTGCTAGAAAACAATTGCATTTTTGAAGAATTTCATACTTTATCATTTAATATTGTACACTATTCATTAAGTATTATATATATTTGTGTTGATTGCTACTGAAAAGTGGTTTCTACCATGAAAGTGAAATGGTTATTTTTGTCTTGTCTGAATTTGATGCTGTGTGCTATTTTTGTAATAGTATCTCTGTGATTCTCATTGAATATTAACGATTATTAATCTATATTTATTATTTTTATATAATTGTTTTATTTCAATTGTGTTGGAATCATTATTAATAATCTATATAAAATTTTAGTCATAATTATTGAAAACAGATGCTACTGAAATTGTATAGATTAAAATTCAAATTCTATTTGAAAGTTTTTGATTATTTTTCTTTTTCATGGACTTTTAAAAAATGTTTATAGACAGCTAACTTAATATTAATAAATACTTAAAGATATTTAGTATATACAATCAGTTTATGTAACTTTCTTTTATTAACATTAATTGTATAAAGAGATTAATATCAAATATAGTGATAGAGATAGACAAATGAAAAGTATTGTTATTCTATTCTCTCTATTAACACAAACATTTTCATCAACTACTATGGTGAGGAAATTAATTAGATATTTATTTAGAAGTAGAAAAATTAAGAATGAAATGCTAAAAATAACTATTGAAAATATAGGAAAAAGAAATAAAAGAAATAAATATTGAAGATTGGTCTCTAGAAGGGAAATAATTATATTTTTTTTAGAAACAGAGCAAAAGATAGGATATGTAAAATTTGTCTTTTGATAATTCCTAATAATAATGACTGTTATGACCTGTAAATCATCTTAAGAATATTTAAAAAAAAGTAAAATATTTAGAAGCAGATCTCATTTGATATGGTAGACCATTCATATATATACAACATTTTACATTTGGCAACATATTAGAATCTTGCATATTTAGTCATGTATGACATAAATACAGTTTTTAACCTTTGCTCAATTATTTGATCATTATTTTTTTTTCTATTTATTTAAATAATCCACACAAAATATTTGAAAATTGTAAGCCCTTTTTTATTTTTCTCATTTATTATTTCATTTTTTAATTTTTTATAATAATACATACACATACATATAGTATTTTTCTGAAGGTTTGTGATGATAGTGTTCTAGCTGTATTTTTATATTGGACTATTTCCATCATCTAATATGTGTGTTGAATGTCTTTAGAAAAGTTTAATTTTTAGTTAAATATTTGGAATATTTAACTAAAAATTAAACTTGGAATATTTAACTAAAAATTAAACTTTTCTAAAGACATTCAACACACATATTAGATGATGGAAATAGTCCAATATAAAAATACAACATGCATATAGTAGTTTATTATTACTGTATAGTCTGTTAATGAAAAAAATCAAACGACATTCTAGCACAAAATTCTTTTCAATTGACCAAAGTGCTTTTTTTTTACATTCCTCACTTGAGAATTGATTCAAAAATGTTTAATCCTTAAATCTATCATTCTCATCACTGAGCTAAATCACTCATAAGAAAGTTATATTACTGTGGCTGATACTTAAATATTAATATCAAGAAATTATTTGTCTAAAATTTAGAAAAAACAAAATTCTTAATAAAACAATTCTAAATTGTAATAAATACATAATTAGGCAACTTAAAAAGTAAATTACCTTAACTGTGGTGTTAACTTTCAATTATTATGTTTTTTTCTAAAAACAATGGATAATATATTATCAATGTAGCTTCCCTTTAGCATATTGAAGAAGTTAAAATCATGGGAGATTCACCTAAAATTTATTAGTGAATTATATTAATATTTATTAAAAGATAATTAGCTTTAGGTGAAGATTAAATGAAATTTTATGAGTAACTACTTCTATGGAATTTTTTTAGGGGTAGGCACTTCATCTAAATAGAATCTAGAATTAGACACCATTTTCTCATTATCTTTCAGCTTAACTCTTCATTTTAACTTATAGAGAAATTGTATTCACTTTTTTTCTAAATAACTTTAAAGCTAAAATCTATCTTATATTACATTAACTTTTATGTATGTGATCTATGACCTTATTATAAAATAACAGTTTGGAGTTATTAATATTCACTTAGAATAAATTAATACTAATAGTTTTTTTCTTCATAACATATCATCTTAATTTTTACCCAAAAGATAGATCTCACAATAATTTTCAAGCCTTTTTTTATTTTTGTTGATGTTTTCAACACTTATTTTTTTAAATTAAATCTTCAATAACATTTATTTTTATGTTTTTTTTTTCTTTATCATAAGCATATCTTTTATATTCCCATTTCTATGTCAATCCATTTTCTATCTGCTTTAAAATTTGCTCAAGAAATAATTTCCTTTTTCATAATATTGTACACTGCTAATCTTATTCATTTGAATTATTCATCCTTCTTCTCTTCCCAATATTTAAATTTTCTAGTTTCCTTTTCTCTTTTTTTAATCATTCAAATGTCTGTTCCTATAAGACTATATTTTCAAAAAAGGTGATGCACTAAATATTACCCATTGCAATTCCTATTCTCTTTGCCTTTATTTTCATTATCAGTTAAACAGTTTCCTAAATACTTAAAATTATGCACCAACATGTTTTAAATATTATTTTTCTAACAAACTTTCACATTTTATTTTTTATCACTTCTATTTATATTCACTATTTTATGTGTAATTCATTAATTCTATTTAATACTTTGTAAGCTTATTGTTAGTAAACCATCCTAACCCTAATGCCAACTTTATTCCAGTCATAATTTTCATTTCCTAATTTATCAAAATAAATATGAAACAAAACAGGAAATAAGCAACACTTTTTTTAAACCTTCCCTATATTTACTTAATTTGCAAATATCTTGATTCATAGATATTTGAATAGTTAAATTTATATACATTCCATAACTTATTTTAGTTGTGTTTATATTTATAGAACAAAATATTTGATCTATAAATGTGTATAGTACAGTCACAGATTCACCTAAACTATTATAGTTACATAATTCATAGATTTAATGTGGAAAGAAGTGATCAAATATTTTAAATTTATGATTTATATTTTGTGATTTCTGTTAATAATTATTATTATGGATTTATGTTTTAAAATACAAATATATGATGAGACAACATCTCAGACTACTGCACTAAATAATATGATGACAATGCCACACAGATTGTTTGCAAAGCTTTGAACTTCTACATAAAACTATTGTAATCAGAAAAATGTAGCTACCTGACACTGTAAATTTTTTCTTAATAAAAAAAAAAATATAAATGTTTATATTGAGCCAAATCTATTGTTTAAATTTAGTTTTCAAGGGAAAAAGAGGGGGGAAATTACTGTAGGCTTTCCTAAAAATTAATATATGAATTATAATACTATCTTCCTCTTCCTCTCTTGCTTAAGATTTTTTTTTTTTTAATATTTTTTTCAAAAGGGAAGTTAATATAAACAGAGTAGGTACTAAATATTCATTGTCTCTTTTTTTGAGAAGCAAAATTCTATCCATCTATTATCTTCATTGCTAAATTCCAAGTACATAAATTTGAAATGTATGTACAAAAATAATTACTCGTGTTATATCAGGCAAATTTTCAATGAAATTTATCAAGGATCAATCTATTTTTTATTCTGTATTGGATATAAATAGGCAAGCAAATTTGGAATGCATATACTTAAATAATAATATAGACAGATTGACTTTTGTTTAATTTTATTGTGATATATATTTTACATGTACAAATTAAATGGATTATCCATTTTTCATAAGCCATAAATAAGCAATGCTCATACATCAACAAATATTAATAAAGAATAGGCAACCACTTATTTGTTAAATTTTGATATATTTAAATAATCATTCATTGATGTTGCTGCAAATAGAGTGTGATATTTATATATTAGCATCAGATTTTAAATATAACTTAAATCATGGTAATACTTCTGTTTAATTTATATATATATATATTGGGCTATGCATATGTATTATTTATATATAATAAAAGTTGTAATGCTAATAAAAATAATAAATTTAACAGTAATAAACTATTATAAACAGTCTTTAAATCTGAAGAAGTTCTTTGGTTAATTTCTTAAACCTGCCTCAACTGCCACTAAATTAAAAAAACAAAGCAGAAGTAAACATCATCAATTTTAATGTTAGCATCTTGTCTATTTATTAAAGTAAACGTCATCAATTCAAATTCCATGAATCCCTTATTTTAATGTTAGCATCTTGTCTATTTATTAAATGCATTTTATTCCTATTTGTAAAAATTGCCTCCTTAATTTTTCTTTTATTATGGTTTCTCTCTTCATGAAGAATTTTCACACTTTCAAAATTAAATTTAAATTTATATTTACATGATTTTTCATGATCAAAGAAAACTGAAGCAGTCAGTTAAAATTTATTAAAGTATTTGTAAGGGAATTTTACTATTTCTAAAATTGATAAAGAATTAATATTCCGTTTAAAAACTGGCATATGCTTCCACTTTAAATGAAATTTAAAGAAATAATTTATACTGGAATTATAGAAAAAATTATTTACTAATATTCCAATTAGAGATTTAAATTCAAGATGTAATTTTGGATAGTTTTCTATTTATTTATTTTTGGTTTCCATGATTAAAGAATTAAAGTCAGAGATAAAGCAATTACAATGTTTAATAGCAAATACTTGTATATATACAACAGAAAATGTATGTATGCTTATAAATATATGATGATTAAAGTCAATGACAATTATTTATTATTACTGTGAAATAAATTATTGAAATAACTAAACTGATTTTTTTCTCATAAAATAAATTTGAATATATGAAATAATATATTGATAAAATAATAAGATAATTTTAAACAAATAATAATTTTTATTTTATGCACCCATTTTAATTTAATATAGAAAATCTTTATGTATACAACCACTGAGTTATGTGAATAGTATTTCATTAAGCTTATAAATATAAGTTTTTAATATATATATACTTTGCAAAAATATATCCCAGTATTATAAATATGAAAGGTTGAAAGTTCAAGATAACTATGACTGGTCAATGTTAAATATAACAAACATTAAATCTTTCATACTTGTATTTTTTAAAAAAAAAAAAATCAATAAAATGTTTAATGTAAATAAACATTATATTGTACGTGGATTATTAAATATACTTCCACATTTTCTGATTCTAAATATTTATTATTAACCAATCAACATTGCAATAATAGTTATTTAAACAATTGCATAATAAAGTGTAGTAAGTTATTGATATAGTAAAGTCTGCTATAATAAAGATTTCTGCTGCAACAATCACTTTTTCTCACTAACTTAAGATTTGAAGCAAATATTACAACAAAACAGCTTTGTGTGTTTTGTAAGGCTTAAGTTACCAATTTAATTTAATTATCTTTATATTTATAGCTGTGTTTTGTAAGGCTTAAGTTACCAATTTAATTAAATTATCTTCATATTTATATATTTGGCAATGAAAATGTACTTTACTTGTATGTAATTATATGTTGGAGTATTTCCATCATTTAATATTAAATATGTAATATCTTTAGAAAAATTTTAAACTTTATGTTAAACTTTTCAAATGCAATCAATTGTTAGTAATAGTATACTCATTAATATATAACATGTTTTGAATGATATTATTTTTCTCTCTTCTTCGTTTATTGCTGGCCTAATCAGTGACAGTATTAGCATGGGAATTGAGCCTAGACCTTTAGATTCATGAGTATTAAATTTTAAGGTAACCCTGTTATCAGATAGGCCAGCAATACCTGAAGAAGAGAGTAGAATAATATCAGCAAAAACATTGTTCTATACTAACCTGTGTGCTATTTCTAATATTTGATTGCATTTAGAAAGTTTAAAATTTTTTTGAAGACATGTAATAATAGATGATGGAAGTAATCCAACATATAATTACAATAAAAATGCCATCATCACAAACCTTTAGACAAATATTGGATTTTACTCATCTCCTTTTTATTATTTTGCTGCATGTGTATTGATTAATCTTCTTGTTGAAAAAAAAAATTTGGGAAACTAAAAGACTGCAAAACTGTTAATAGATGAAATTGTTATGAAGATCAGTATTTTCTGACAGAACATGTAAGATGTTTGAGAAATACTGAAAAGATGAATTAAAAAAACTGATTAACAACATAAAAAAAAAATACAATTCCAAATGAAAAAGTGAAGTAAAGTAATTTTTATTAGCATAAGTTTATTTAGCTTCCATTACGATGCCAGAAAAACTGTTAGACTGGTACTTTAAAAAGAAAAAAAATTCAAGCAAGAAAGTTTGAATAAAATGATTTTTAATAGTGTAAGTTTATTTATACTTTTTTTAAAAAAATACTTTTAGCTGTCACTTTAAAAAGAAATGTGACATCAAGAAAAGAAAAAAATTCTAGACAATAAAATGGAAGCAAAAGGACTCATTATCATACTTATTTACGTAATATTTACTAAGGCAGTAAACCTTTAAGCATGTGTGCTTGAAAATACAAAGATAGGGACCTCTACAGGTCTTAACCACAAGCTTACTCTTTGGAAGAAAAGAGGGGTAAGCTTGTGGTTAAGACCTGTAGAGGTCCCACTTTTCAAGCGCACATGCTTAAAGGTTTATTGCCTTAGTAAATATTACTTACGTAATCAATGTGTGTTAAATAAATTTATAATTACATACTTATTTATGCATTTTAAAAGGTCAACTGAAATTTTCAATATTAACCAGAACAAAGAAAAATAATTTCTAAGGAAGAAAAAGTCTTAAGTTCTGAAGTCAATGATTTGGGAATTTTTATTAGAATAAATTTGTTTATGTTTTGTTTTATTTCTTCTAAAGTTGAATTTCAGTTTTTATTAAAACTAAACTATACAATACTATAACAATTACAAGATTAATTCAACATAAATGTGACAAGAGACCACTTATTTATTTGCATTCATTAGAAACGGGTCATAGGTTTAAGAAAGGTAGTATAAAAATGATTAATTATACAAATAATAGAAGGGATAGGAAAATTAAAGAGGCAATATTGATTAAAAATATAAAAACAAATCTTAATAGGGATTTTGGGTAAAGACAATAATTTTATGAGCAATTATTATTAATAATGCTTAGATTATGAAAAAAATTAAAAGAATAAAGTAGAAGAAAATGACAATAGAAGCAAGTGTTAAGCAAGTATAAACATTTTGAAATTTTGTAAGTTGGTTTTTAAAAATAGGATTGTAAAGAGGTGAGTAATTTGTAATGAAAAAAGATAATTTGTAATGTGGAAAAGGCTAATAGTTAATTATAAAATATATAATAAAAATAAGAAAAAGTTAGAAGTTGATTAAAAATATAAGTAAAAAGACAATAATATGTATTAAATAATAGAATAAAAAGTTAGTGTTTTTTTTTTAATTAAAAAATTAAAATTATAATAAATAAGTTAAAAATAAAACAAAATAATATAAAATGAATATGAATAAAATTAATTAAGAGGAAAGTAATAAAATGGGGAATGATTATTTGTAATGGTCGGGTTAAAATGTATGTTTTATTTGTGTATTAATTATATATATGTGTGTTTATAAAATGTATTAATTGTATAATTATATATATGTATATTGTAGCTCCAATGATGACTGCAGAACAGTCGAAACTATAAGAATAAAGTTTTGATATCAAAAATAGTATTGTTAAAGTATTTAAGAAAGTTGTAAATGATATGATATATAATTTTATATTTATATTTTTGATTTTACATTATATTTTTCATGTTTAAATGATTGTTTTGGATGGTATCCAGTAGGCCTGGAATTAATAATCTCTAAATATTTCACTGTAAGCTCAGTGAAGAAATGATCTCATGAATGACATTTTGGCATCAGTAACATACATAATAGCAGACCTTCTGTATATACATTAATAAATTGTGTAATTAATACTTGATAAATAATGGATAAAAAAATAAAGAATTAAATGTATACATTACATAATATAAACATACGATTTCAAATAATAATAATCATTGAATGACTTTATTGCATAGGAGATAAGAAGTTCAATTATCAGAAGTAATAGAGTTGAAGATGATCTGTAGACTTAAAATAGGTACCAAAGTGCATATGATTTGAAATATACTACATTACAAAACAAATCTTGTGGACAATATAATGTAACATTTTTGCAGGAAAAAAAATTAAACAATCTTCCTTACAATGATAATGTCTTTCATTAATAAGATCGTGTTATAATTTAAAATATATTTGAAAATCATTTTTTTATTTATATTTAACCAGATTGAAAGATCTGTTGTTTTTTTAATTTCTTGCTTTAACAATTTTTTTTAAGATTTAATGTAAATTACACAAAGGCAGGTCTTTCGATTTCAATTATAACTAACCAAAAATAAATATAAATACAGTACTATAGCATCTAGTTTTTCCCCTTACTAAATATCACCTTTCAAACATGAATTTATGTTCTGTAATCACATTTTCTTCATGATTTAAATACTATACCTCTGTAGTTAAAATCACATATACTCATTTTTTTACAAGTGTTTTTTATTAATGGCAGAATTGCTTCAAATTACTTTCTTTGCATAAACATAATAATACCCTAAACAAAACTAAATGTAAATATGATACTATAGCATCTTTTTTTTTTTTTACTAAATATTACATTTCAAACATGAATTTATGTACTGTAATCACATTATCTTTGTGATTTAAATGCTATACCTCTGTAGTTAAAAGCACATATACTGACCTTTTTTCTGAGGGAAATTAATTCACATAAACATAATTATTATGAATTTGTCATGTGACATCACATTGAACATTTATACATTCACCAATCAGACAACAGAAAAAATATGGATTTTATATATAATTTTTAAAAAAAAAACACTATCAGAATGGAAAACTTTATCATTATTAAAAGCTTTAGGATTAGATGGGGCCATTTTATTCTTAATGTATTTTTATATAATAAAGGTGAGTGTTTGCATTTATTGATAAGTAGAGGGAACTTATTCTACTTTCATATATATGTGTATGTGCTTAAAAAAGGTGTGTGTTTGGTGATGAATGACTTATCATTAGTGGTCATTTTACATTGTAGTTAGTAAATAGATTTGTTTTTTAATATTTTTGTTTATGCCAACTAGATTAAAAACTAAGCAAGAAATAGTTGTGCTATTTTTTTTAAAAAATAATACATGCAATTTTAAAATAATTCTGAAAATTAAACACAATTTTTAAAAATTCTTAAAATTATTATATATAAAATTAAATTTAAATGTATATTTTTTTATTAGAGAAAATATATTAAGTAATTATTTTTTATTCATCAGTTTTTCTCAGTCTGTATTTATCTTTGCATCTTCAACAATAATGTTCACCTTCCCCTCTCTCTTTCTCCACCTATTATTTTAACGTTTAAAAAAGTTAAACAGCTTTTAATAGCCATTGCAGTTTAAATACTACTGCAATCGTTCTTTATAAAGGAGTAGTAAAGGAGATGATATTGCTCACTAGGCTGATTTTTTATCCTTATTTTATCCCTTATGTTTTTATCTGTATTAATAACCAGATCAAGGTATTTGTAGTTGTTAACTTTTAATTTATCATTACCAATCTTTATTTTCTTTCTTTTTTTTTTTTTTTTGGAAAAATGCATTGAACAGTAGGAGTTTTAGCATTTATCTTTAATCCTATTCTCTTACTTTAATTTGATAACTCTTGCAACATTTTCTGAAATATTATTTGCAAAAAGAACTACATCTTCAAAATATAGATGATCTAAATAATCTCCATTTACTTTTATTCCCATAACTCCCCATTTTAATCCACTAATTATTTTTGTAAAACTGCTGTAAACGTTTTTGGAATATAGAATTCCCCTGTCATATACTCCTCTTAATGTTAATGTTTTTAGCATCATTTTGTAATTTAATTATTGCTGTTGCATTTTAATAAATATTTTTCAAGATATGACAATATCTGAATCTATGTCTTGATGAGGCAATGCTTTAATCACTGTAGAAATATTTATAGAATCAAATGCTTTTTTATAATCTACAAATTCAAAGCATAATAGCAACTCATATTCATTGCTCTTTTCTATAATTTGCTTCAATATTTGGATGTGATTTACAATGATAAAACTACTTTTAAATCCAGCTTATTCTTTTAGTTGGTTTAAATCCAAAGTTCCCTGTAGATAAATTGCAATAATCTTCGTAAAAAAAAATTTCCTAGAACTGATAAAAGATTGATAGTTCTGTAATTTCTAATATCTTCTTTATCATAAATTTTAAGACAGATTTTCATATTTCTAATTTTGGTACATCCTGTGTTTTTATGATGACTTATTACAACAAATATCTTGCATCATTTTTAGATGAAAACCTAAACATAGATTATTCTACCTCTAACTATGGCATTTGATTTTAAGTTTTGGTATTGTTAGTGATATATGCAGATAAAAGAGAGCTATATATTTAAGAGTTTTCAGTATATATATATAATTTCATTTTATTTTTATACTATAGACATTAAGGCAGCAACAAAAAACATTAATAAACTTGTAATAAAGAACACACACATACAGGATTGTAGTCAAGTTTATGTGTATATTTTTATGATTATATGTTACAGCAATCACGGTGGTAGCATTTACATTGTGAATCAAAAAATTAAAATTAAATTATTGATGGTAGAAATTCTATCAAGCCTAAATGAAGTTATGCAGTAAATGGCTTGATATTCTTTTTGATGAGTTCTTATGGAATCAATACCTTTCATTCATATTCTTCATTTATAAAGTTAATTCTTTTTAGTCTTTATTACTTATCATATCATGTGAATATAACTTTAGCATTTTAAGAAGCCCTAATAATCCATAAGAAAATTAATTTTTCTTTTTATTATTAAATAACCAATCAATTCTTGCATACAATTTGCTACATCTTTTTTTTTAGCTTAGAGAATCCTTACTATTATTAATTTTGTACTTTGTGGCAATTGTAAAAAAAAACTTAAATTCTAATAGAGAAATATTACATAATATGCATATGATCATGAGTGAATATTATCTGAGACTAAAGACAAGATTTAGAGATGGCATAAAACAAAAAAACAGCAATAAAGGCACGTAAAGCATATAAATGCATTTTTCAAAACTTAAGTTTACAAGTTCTTAATTTTTTATACTTTTTATTTAATATTCTTTTTGAATCAAAGATGATGAAATCATGATTACTGAAATTATTAATATGTAGTCAAATTTTATTATAAATGACAATGGACTTTTCAACCCTTCTTATGCTTAGAATTGTTTTTTAAGGGTGAGTTAATTTTCCTAAAATTTTCATTAGATTAAAAAAAAAAAAATCTTTGAAAATTGTTGAACTGTGAATTATATAGTGTAATGTTCCACAAGAAGATAAAAAAAATTTTATTTTTAAATAGTACCTATAAATATTATGTGTTAATGTGTTGTAAAGCATTAAAAAATCCTGTTTTTTTTTTTTTTTGGGGGGGGGGGCATTAAAACTATATATGTTATTATTTTGTTATCATTGCCAAGGAAATATCAAATCTTCAAATAACTGAAACAAACAATAACAGTTTTTTTTTAATGTTTTGTTTCAAGAAAAAAATATTTTAATTAGCAAATCACTAGAAAAAAAAACACTCCTATATATATTAGCAGATTCATATCATAATAAATAAAAATTAATTTCTGGATTAATAAGAATACCATTAATACAAAAAGTTACTGCCAGAATGACGATTGTTTAGTTTGTACAAACATCTAATTTTTAAGTATAAAATAACTAAAATTATGTTGAAAAGTACCTTGGAATTGAACAACTTTGTATGAAGTGTAGCTGATTACAATCACTGATACAAACATGAAGGATTAGTGGAAGAAAAAATTGCCTCTCATTCAGAATATTAAAATTATGTAAATGACTTAACAGATGTGGATATGAAACTTGCCATGCAATATGTCATTGTCAAAGCACTGTATATGCAGATATAAATTTCATTAGCTTACATAATACTAAAAATTATTAATATAATTATCAAATACTGAATTCCAATTACTGGATCTAGTGGAATAATCAGTATTGTCCATTGTCTTGCAGGATATGCAGTTAGTTTTTCAAAGATTATATTTTGTTTTCAGTTTATAACATATCTGATGCTCTATAGATTGATATTGGTTTATCAAATTGTTACTATTTCCAGTAAAAAGACATAGTTTTACTTTCTAAGATTTCTATCTCATTGCCTTTTAATTTTTTTTTTTTTTCATTCATTTAGAATGAACAGAATCTAATCATCAAGAGTTTATCATTTCATTGATGTTTTTTCAACTTTAACTGTGACAATGAAATTATTTATTTATATAATCCCATTTTTATTCTTTAATTACACACATAGAAATTCTGACTTAAACATTTTACAAAGTTTTTAGAATTTAAAAAAATAATAACACAAAAAGGTTTAAAAGGCTGGAATCTGTAATCATGATCTTGAACACTGGTTGTATTGAGACTGGAATAGATTAGAGTGATGTTCCGGCAATTTTTTCTAGGGATAGAAAATGTTCTTGAACTTACTTTTTTTTTGTATTTGGAACATGTTTCATAATTGTTTTTATATAGATTTTCCCATAAGAAACAAAATATTTTTATCCCAAATAAAGAACTGAATTGTGAAATATTAGTTTACTATTATAATGATATTAATAATAGTAACGTAGTTCTTAGAATATAGATCTAGCGATATAAATACAGTTTATTTTTATCCTCATGACAACTCATCTAAATGCATACAACAGTAAGGTAATTCTTAGAATAGAGATCTAATACTATATAAAAAAAATCATTATTATTGCTTTTATAAATCTCATTTTAGTCCACTATTCCAATATTCCCTTTTATTTTCATTAAAACACATGCAGAATATGGTTTTTAATACTATTTTAATTAAAACTGGTAATAATTATAGTCCTTTAGATGAATCAATGACACTAGAATAAAAAATACTGAAAAAAAAAAAAAGAATTTCTCTTCCATATTATTTATTAATAATTATTATTATTATAAATTTTAATTTTAGTTTTTATTATTCAAAATAAAATAATAACTTTTAATATGGCTGAAAAGCAAAAGTTGTTTTCTATTAGTGTTTTTTAAATAAACAAATAAAATGTACAAATAAGTATTTGTTACTTACAATCTAATGGAAATAATAATGGACTTATAACACCATTAATGTTTAGAAGTAGTGACAATGTTGAAGAGGCAAAACTCAGTTACCTTAATATTTGGACAACTGATATGTGGGCTGAGGAAAATAAAGACTTTTCCATAGATTATTTTCCACTTTAAAAAAAGTAGAATCTAAAACAAAATAAGTCTGTATATTCTATTATAATAAGGGTAGAAATGCACAATCGTCATCTTAGTGAGAAAAAAAATGATGAAAATCTTGATTACTCAAATAACTCCACAGTTAAAAGTGCATGCAAAGTTTTTTTTAGAACAGCAGATTGCATCACAAAACATTATAGGGCATTTTCTGATTATTCTAATTTATTACAACTTCGGGAATGAATGAAGTAATTATTGCTTTTGTTCTGTGATCGAGATCAATTTGTTCTAATGCAGTGGTCTTCAACCTTTTCACACCTGCGGACCGGTAAAAATAAGGATACGGTTCCGCGGACCAGCAAAAATAAGGATAAGATTTCTTCGCAGACCGGCAGAAGTCTATAGATAAATTTTCTTAAAGATAAGTATAATTGTTATAACTGATCAAAACAACAATGTTAAATATATAAGATAAAGTTTTATATATATATATATGGAGTTTATATAATAAAAAACTTTTTTTAAATTTTTTTTTAGAAAAGTAATAAAAAATTTAACCCCCCCCCCCATAAACATCTGTGATAACTAGAAAAACAAATTAATTTATGAATGATTGATTAGATTTTGTTTTCGTTCTGTTTTTTTTTTAATTGAGTAAAAATGAGATGAAAAAATAAATAAAAATTGGCTATATTAATTAAAAGTTTAAATTCTTATTATTTATTATTACAAACTTTTTACTGCCCGTCTAGCACGCGGACCTGCAGAAAAGTTCCGCGGCCCGGGGGTTGAAGAACACTGTTCTAATGTAATAATTCATATTACAAAAATAAAAAATTAAGAGTATGTAAAGCAATTACTGAAATAAGTGATAAAATAAATATCAATTGTCATTATTGAGTCTGTGAAGCTGAGCAAAAAAATCCACTTTAATTTATTTTTAGTGCAAGATAAATAAAAGTAAAAATCCATAATTTTTTTATTTATTTAATTGAATTAACAAGTCAAACATTGGGCAGTATACTATAATAATTTTTAAAGAGCTTGAAAAATATGAATTGGTTGACAATTATTTAAAACATAAATTAATTTCATCTATGGGCAATAGCACAAATGTTATATTAGAAAATAATAATAATAAAAAAATCATTAGGCACTGTGAATGCTGTTAAAGAAATGAAATTCTATTCAGTCACAGTAACAAACAATAATTAAAAAAATTTATTATACAAATTATATACTGATGTTTTGTCATTTAAAAAAAATATTATAAATGAATTTCAAGTTTTGGAATTAAGTTCCTGAAGGTTTGTGATGATGGTCTTTTAGTTGTATTTATATTATAACGGTCAGGGTGACATAAGTGGTTGGAGTCTTAGCGTATCCGCCTACAAGCGCGCCACCAGGCCATTCGAACCTGGAAAATTTATATATCAGGCAGATACTTAAGTTAAGATCCAATTTTATTCTATTATAGACCGTTAGCCCCAGTCACCAGCTCGCGGAGCAGCAGAGATAATATATATTTTATTATAAAGAAAGACAGATAATAAAAAATAAGAATAAAGCCATTGCCAAAAATAACACGCACAAAAAGATTTATTGACGCACATATAAATTTTTAAAAATTTAGGAATAAAGATGATCTTAAATTTGTTATTATTTTTATATTTAAATTTTTTAGAAATTCGCACAGATGGATTTTAATAAGAGTTTGTTTTATAATGATGAGTATAGATACGCTACATGGATTCGTTCGAGAAAGAAAATATTCTATAGCCTTTATTTAACCCTAGGCCAAAAGTTTGCAGTCAAACTAACGCCAATCTATCTGATATATCGATGTATTCAATGCAGCATGAATACGACGGGACAGTACCATACTGTCAGGAATACACATCTATATAAATATTATTTCTCATTATAGACCAAATAATAATGTTATATAAATCAAATAGGAGATCACGAATATAAATATTTAAATGTTCAAAATGAGACTGAATACTACCTATGTTTATATAGAAACTAATAATAATTATTATTTAAGGAATTTACTATAAGATATACTTTTATAAAGAAACTTTGACTTGAATCAGTAGATGGAGTTACATTTTCATTTCAAAATTTTAAAAGAGATTCTACATCTATCTTGCTTTTTTACTTGCCATTTTAATTAAAATTTCTGTAATCATGAATATGATAAATAAAAGTGGTACTTGAAAGTAACTTATTTTGAAAACATTTTTCACTTTCTAATCTGATGCTATGTTTGTATTTTAGAGCTTTTAAAAAAATTGTACATATGATTTTTAGAATTTGGTGAAAACAAAGCGTAATGATTTTAAAATGGTAAATCGTGGATTGTCCATAAAAATAGGACACTTCTCCACTAAAGGAAAAGGAGGTATCATTGTTTTTATATTCAGATTTGACCAATCTAGATTAATTTAGGATCTTTTACCTTGATCTAATAATAATTTTTCAGAGTTGATCTGAATATAGATATCTGGTTATTATTGAATAGAGTTAATCAGATATAACATGAATACGCATATAATGTATAATTAATTATATTACTCATAATTAACTTTAAAGCTACACACTGTTATATGCAGGTAAAGTGGAGACTCTGGAACTCAAGGTGCATGGCTGACTAACCAGCTCTGTAACTTCCGGTTCTCGAACTTATTTTAAAACCGATACAATAAACCATTATTTAATTATATATATGTAATTTTAAACAGGGGGTGGGAGGGGGGGCGTCTATAATTTTAAACTGATATCAATCATTTAAATCTAACTCCCGTAAAACCCGATTAGTTCTCAGAAATGTTATTTATTGCGAGTATTTAAATTCTCTAAAATAACTTTCATTTGAAAATATTCAAATAATGTTGAAATTATTTAAATTTTGATTACACTCTACATGAATTATCCTCCCCTTTTGATAATTTATTGCGATAAAAAATAAAAATGTGAAATATTTATTATTTTTTTAAATATAGCTTATATGTGTATGTATTTTTAAAATCATTTCTGAATATAATTTTCTAAATGATAAAATACCTTAAGGTTTATCTATCTGCAGACAGGCTTTTAATGATGTTGGCATGGGAAGACTAGGACTACCAAAAACAAGTATAAATAATGCCCTTAAGGCAATAAAATCAACAATTTGAAGAAGAAAAATGATAAAACTTCACCAAAAGCAATTAAAATATTTTTATTGATTATCGTTGACTTTTTTTTTTGACTAAGGATTGAATACTTTTACTAATTTCATGATATTTGAAGTGTTATATTCAATACTTGAAATTTTTGTTCTGTATTTTTTTTCATGTGTGTCTGGACAGAACTAAAATAATTTCCAGATTTAAAAATTGAGCTGAAAATTAATTTATGTATGTGTGCCCATTTTCTAGACTCTAAACTAGAGTGATGTGAATTGAGTTCTATTTCTCTTTCAAGTATTCATTTATATAATAAAATATATCATAAAAATAATTTGCAATTGACTTATAATTAATAAATGAAAGCTGTCTTTTATACAGATGTAAAATGTATTCATATATCAAATATGAACTGTATATTTATTATATAAAATACTTTATAAATTTGGCAATTAAGATTTGACTGGTTAAAATACGTTTTGGGAGTCACTGCTATAGATGTGTACAATGTCTTCAAACATATGGTTTAAATGTAAGAACGAGTCCATTAATTGTAAATAAGTGCTTATACAGTCAATTCTTAAACAGTTCGTTTATTAAATATAAAATATTAGTATTGCTATGTTATACAAACACATATATATTTATTAAAAATGCAATTTTTGTTAAAGCTAGAAAATGTATTATTTTTTCTTAATTACAGTTTGTTGTGATTTTTTTTTACGTCTAATGCTCTTAAATAACTTTGTATATAACATTTTCAATTAATTTATCTAAATTTGAATATTGCATTTGTATTGTATGCAGTTTATTCATTTATTGTTTAGCTTTAAAAAAAACGTTATTAGTAATTTGTGTAGAAAGCAGATCCATATATCAATATCAGACCCATTTCAATGATTCAACTTCTCATCAAGTTAATTGAATCAATAGTGAATGACAGTATCCAGGATCAATTACATAGCCATATATTCAAGTTTCAATTTGCCCGAAAAGGATCCTCGACGACTGAAGCAGTCCAAAGGTTTCTCCTTCTCATTGAACACGTCAGGAATCATAAAAAATCTAAACCTATAGTCATTCAATAAGACTTTTCTTCTGCCTTTGACAAGGTAGTTCCTTTAAAGCTGTTTTGAATCCTGCAGGAATACCGGGTTCCAAACATATTCATTCGGATAATAGGTAACCTGCTGCTGAACAGATTCATCTTCACCTCCTTGTTCGGTAGATTGTCAGAGGGCTTCAACCTCATCTCAATCCCTTAAGGCTCCCCACTGGTGACTCTTTGCTTTATCACCTATGTGAACCCACTGCTCAGGGAGTTTGAAATGAAAATTGCCTGGTATATATGTGCCAGCTCTGAGGCAAACTATTCATTATATATCCTTTGTTGATGATGTTTCTGTCTTCCTCCCTGATTTATCTCATTTGCAGTCATTGCTATGCATATTTAACACCTTTGCTAAAAAACTCAAATTTCCAGATAACTTTACAAAATCTTTGATGTGAAATATTAGATCAGGGAAATCCATCCATTCAGTTTTTTCTGTGAGACCCCAACCATTTTTGGGATTTCCAATCTCTATGTCTAGGCTTGAAATGAACTGGGAGATTCAGAATGTGCTATTATCTAAAATCACTTCCAGAAAAGGTGGCCATGTTGAATATGTTAGTCTTCTCAAGATTCAGTTATTATCTCCCGATTATCAGGCCTGTTAAATGGTTCAAGTTATTAATCAACTCACAGTGTTTGAAACTTTTGGAGGGGAAGGGTGATGGCCATTAGCATTGCCAAGGCTCAAAGGCCTAGAGAGCAGAATGGACTTGGCCTGCTTTTCAGTCTCTACCCTGTACTTTCAGAAATCTATAGCAGTTTTAATTTCAATTTGCCTGAAACAGTCAGAATTAGATCTCCCTGTGACAATGCAGCCCACAGATACAACTATCTCCACATGCTAATTCATTGATGTCTGGGCTCTGGAGGTGTGTGTGTGCAGAGAGCTACACACAACCCATCTTACCCTCGATGGGGAAAATAACCTTTTGGCAGGTGTACAATCTCAGTCATCCCAACCAGAATCCTCTACCTATGATGCTGGGGATGAACAATAGATCACTTGCCAAAAAGGCCAAATATTGGTTTCTGGAGTCAAAACATATTGACTTTATCCTAAAATTAAACCTTGATTCTCTCCCCACCAGTCAGTTCCTGGTGTCTAGAAGAGGTTTCAAGAGGCTAAGCCCCCAGTGCCAGCTATGCACCTTAGATGATGAGTCCTTTACTTATCTGTTGTACATCTGTCTGGTATTGGCTCCAGTCAGAGTCTTCATTGTTGAAAAGGTGTCCCTTGACATTAGGGATGCTCTTTCTGTGATAGACTCCATCAAAAGGGGCACATATGCATCAATGAGACTATCTTTTTGACATTTGTGGTCTGGCTGACATGATGTAAAGTGATCTTCAGAACATCAAACATCACAGTTCTGGACATTTTTGTCAAGCTTCTCCAACAAACTAAAACCAGAGATCATTTTATTGTCACCTGACCATTTGCATCAAGACCCATGAGTTCAAATAACACTTCTGAATAATTGAGCTTGATATGATGGGGACTACTACAGAGAGGCTGTATTTCCACAAGAGACTGATTTGAATCTACGGGACTCTCATTAAAGAACCTTAATGGGACTAAGTAACCTACAGCATGACCATGCAGTCCAAGATACACATTGTGCTCTCTGATTGGTAACATGCAATTATGTATCGGTTTTCATTGTAAATCCAGTATTTGTATTTAAAAAAAAAACTAATAATTATCTTCATCATTTTTTTAAAAAGATATCCTAAATGTTTTATGTTTATAATTAAATTACAGAGCTTAATATAATTGTTTAAAATGCAAAATAACTATTTCAAATTAACATACCTTAGATAAATTAATTTTCTGGATTAAAACTATGCATCTAAATAATAAAAATAAGACTTGCTAAAGATTATGCCAGAATATTGTATTAAGAAAATTATTAGAAGTGGCCAATTATTGCTGAATCTTACTGTTGCCTAATTATTCTATCTGACCACTAGATAGAGAATTTAACCCAGATGTGTTTTACAACAATTAATATTAAGCTATAAATCTTTTCCCCTTTAATTATTATTTGTATATATTAGTGTAATGGCATTCATTTACTAAATAAAAATGTTTATAACACCCTAATTGTTTTGTTTTTTTTTATTTTATAGATTTGAAAAAATAAATAAATAAAAAATTATTTTCAAGATGGGGAATAATAAACTGAGATCTTTTTAACCTAAGTAAATTCTTTGATTCCAGAAATAGTTGCGTCAAAACAAAATTTTCTCATCGTCTTTTAATTGATGCTCTTTCTTTTATAGCTCTATATATTTATTCCCCTTCTTGCTGTATTTACATTTTAATCCAATGTTTATTTAATTAACAATCTTATTATGATCTAAATATTGCAGCATAAAGTATAGGTGATTCCTATTGTTTGCCCTTAATTGGAACCAAAGACATTAAATACCGACATTTCTATACAAATAATCTTATAGGATTAATTGGGTCTGCAGTACAATAAAACAGAGTTTTTTTATTTTTAGAGATTACTATCCATTCGACATGTTTTTATTGTTGCAGCTGTTATTATGATTACTTATATAGTAAACAAATATGGATGAACTGCTCAGCTAGCATAGTGAGTTGATTGGTTTTTATTTCTGAGTATAAGATTAAAAACATTATGGTTGTTTTTCTCAGTTATCTGATAGTTTTTATCTAAAACATCTATTAGATCTTTTTTTTTTATGAAGATAGGATGAATGTCTGAATATTTATATATATTTATAATCATTACAGACAAAAAATATGTATCTCATCTCCAAAAGACGTTAAAATAATCAGCCAAAGCTGCAGTGGGAGCAATTGAAGGCAGAGATCTCTAAGAATGCCCTCATTATAGAATCAGATTGTCATTTGATAATGACTTATATTGACTTATATTTAGCAAGTTACAATTATAAATTAATTTCAAATGAAACACAAATTAAAAGAATAGTTTAATATTAAATGGAGCATTATTGGACTTTGTGAAGTTAAAAGAAAAGATGATAAATAATTGAATTGAAAAGTAAACATATATTTTACTACAAAAACAAAAATATTAGAAGCAAACAATCATTGGAATTTATTATAAGTAAAAGATGAAAGAATAACATTGTGGAGCTTGGTGGTATTACAGAAGAATGGCAAGATTAGTTATTCAATTTATTGAATGATATTAAATGAATATAATTTAGATTTACTTTCTAATAATTTCTTATTGTAATGAAGAAGAGGATTTTTGTATAGATGTTCAGAATGATTTTGATCAAATTGAACATTTTAAAATTGTCAAAGAAGATTTTGATGAAAATAGGATAGTTAAATTTGATTATGAAAACATAAATAAGAAAGGATACAGACTTGTAGAGTTTACAGAAAAGGAAAATCTATATATTATGAATTATTATTATTTGAGAAAATTGGAAATGGATATGAAAACATGCAAATAATTGCATAACAAAATTGAATTACATTTTGATTAGCAGAAAGCATATATTCCAATATTATAATATTCTTAATAGAATCAACCTAAGAAATAATCATCAATTACTGAGATATAAGATAAGTGATAATACAAAACTAGAGATAAAAATTATTAAAAACTCAGTAATATTGTTTTCACTCATCTTCAGAAACATTCTAATGAATTTAAATTGAATCGTAGTAAAAATTATTTTAAAATTTTTAGCAGATTTTATTAAAGATGGATTAGACATGAATAGCGACTTATCAATAAATTTTCAACTGACACACACATATTGAAAAAAGAAATATGAAAATATTTTTAAATGATCGTCTAAAATATATATATATCTGAAATTTTGTAAAATAGTAAGAAATATAACTGTGAGTTGTCAAGGAAAGATGCCGAAGAAAATAAAAAATCTCATATATATATAAACATATTAGTTTTGGAATAAAAGTTGTTTTAATATTAAGAAGAAAAACATACTATTACTAAAAGAGTAACAGCATGATGAATGTGTAGTAAAAAAGAATGAGAAAATAAAGAACATCTGCAGTTATAACATTTACTGATTTATTACACATTTTAAATAAATAAATAAAAAATAAGACATACAATTAAACCTATGAAGAAATAAAAAATCCAGAAAAAGATAGAATTATTATTAAAATTTTTAAACAAACTGTTGAAGAAATAGAGAAATTATTGGAAAAGCAATATACAAAATTTCTAAATAATAAAATGTTTAAATTAATAATAATGATATTTAAGAAAAGTGAAAAAGATTATAACTTGTCTGCAATGAACTTTGGAATGAAGGTAACTGATATAGCAAGCAGATTTAAAAAGCTTAATATAATGGTTCACATCCAAATATTAAGAGAAGTTTTAGAAAATACTACTTAGCCATTCTACTACACTTTAGATTTGTTGATTATAAAAAGGCAATTCATTCTATAAGAAAAATTGATAAGGATCTAAAACAAGACAATTCTAAAACCCCATAATTTTTTGCAGCAATTTTTTGAAAAAATTTTGTGGATTAAAATGAGAAACTAAAAAATAAAAATAATTGGAGATTATTTAAGTCATCTAGATTTTCTGGATAACAGTGTTATTTTTTGAAAATACTATTTTAGGAAATGTTAAAAATATTATCATATAAAGGCAATAAAAGTAAAAAAAAAGAAATAGAATTAAAGATAAATGCTTAAAAGATTAAAGTAATGTTCAATGATTTTTGTATTGAAAAAGAAAATAAAAATTGAAGATCAGGAATCAGAAGTTACCAACCACAAATATCTTGATCAGATTATTAATGTAATTGGAAACATAATAGATGAAATTAATCAAAGAATTAAATTTGGATAAAATGTTTTTGATAAAAATCTATTATTTAAAGGAAATATGCTTTTGAAATGAAAGGTTTTTAATAGATTGTTTATATCAGTTCAGACATATGAATATGAGACTTTAGTTTTTAACAGAAAAACATTGCAAAGTAAGTTAACTTAAAACAATATGACAGTATGGAGAGAGCTATAATGAGAGTTTTAGAGAGAAGCAAAATACATAATTGAGAAAACAAATATATTATTAACATTATTGAAACAGTTTAAATGTTAACATGGAGTTAAAATGAACATATTGTTAAAAAAGATTATAGTAAATAGAAAGTTGAATTATTAAATTGGTCTTCAAGAGATTGTAAAAGATTTAGGAAAAGATTATATGCAAAATGGATGGATGAGTTAAAGAAGCTTTGTTGAAGAATTGGAGAAACTTAGTTAAACTTAAAAAGACTCATTTTTCAAAAAATTGTTATTTAAAAATGATGATAATGATATATACAGTTGATCTGCTTTGTTTTGTTCTGAACTAAACTTTGATTATCATAGAATATACATTGTTAGTGAGTTGCAAATATATACAAATTTTCAATACACACATATATAATATGATTTTTACATGTATAAAATGCATATATAAATTTAAATTATAGTATAAACAAAATTGAAAAAATAGTAACATAGTTATTAATAATAAATTGAAAGAATACATTTACATATATATTTTCTGTGTGCATCTTTGCTCACTCAGAAAAAAAACCATACTGTATCATATATTTTTAAAATAAAATGAGTAATGAAATTTTATCTCTCATTGCAATTTAATGCACTCTGGATGATATTCATTTTGTCCTTATAGAAATATAATACCAATCTCTTTATCAGATACCATATCATCTCTAGTTGTTTTGATATTTTTAAGTCCATATCAATTTTTTTAAATTTTGTAAAAGTTTTAATATTATGCTCAGAAAATATTTTATTAAGCAAAATACTATAAATCTAATTCTGAGAGAGTAGTAAAATATAACTTTGAAAAATGCCAACTAAGTAATAAGCATGATTACAAATGGCTGTGGCCTTATTGTCAATTTATTAAATTTATGAATTTTAATGTTTTGTTTTTTAAACATGTGACACTCCAACATAGACAAATGACTGTTGCCATTTTGTAAAATTTATTAAATTTATAAATGTTAATGTTTTTTTACACTTTTTTTGTTTATTAGCTTACAATTATAGTACTGAAATGCATTTAAATGATGAATAAAATATGGTTAAATAAAATTTCATTTGAAGTTTAAAAAGTTATATTTAGCTAGGAAAAAAAGGTTCATGTCTTATTGAAATTCATGAAATTTAATAAGTTTATGTGAATTTCAATGTTTTTATTATTTGTTTTACATTTTATTTTGGAAAGCATATAGTTGAAGTCATGAGTATTGATACAATGTAAATCATGGCTTCACTGTTTAATTTTCTGTATGTCTACAATTTTTTTAGTTTAATCATTTACACTTTTTTTTTTTTACAATTTTTTTAAATGACAGATTAATCATTAAGCATTTTTTAGTTTTACTTATGACTTACATTTCAGTTATACAGATTATAAATAAATTGCTTATTATTTATTAGGAGGTGGAATGTACTTGATGATTGGCATTACTCATATTTGATTCTATGAATCATTTAAATTAATAATGTTCTCATTTCAAACATCAATCATTTATATAATAAATAGATAAGAAATGTCTGAGTAGTGATTGAAATTGCTTATCTGATTAATTATTTAATATATCAATATCTGAATGATCATTTAATTAGTTTGGCCACTTCCAGTTACCAAATAGATTTTTATTTAATTATTAATAAAGTTAAACAAGTGGAATAAAGTAACTTCTAAGCAGTTTTAGAATCTATCACCACTTCTTTGATCTCAACAACAATTAAAAATCTTTTATTTTTAATATGGATTCTATTGTTTTCATTTTTAAAAAAGCTGAAGTTCATAAGAAGGTTAGCAGGAAGTTAAATTATTTTTTTCTTTAAGTTTTACATTTATTTAAATTAAAGTAATATATATTAAGGCTACAACCTTAAAACTATGTGATGTGATGGACTGTGACTTCTTATACAGAGTCAGGAATCTCTCAGCAACTATGCCCAGAGAAACCTGGAGGCCACTTTACTTTCCCTTTCCATTCTCCATCCTAAGTTTTCCCATAATCTGCTCCATCCCATTTCGACAAAATAATCTTTGTCAACTCCATGACCTTCATATCTAAATCTTCCTTATCTTTTCCCAAACCTAGCATAAAAACCAATAACCCACTTTCTGTATAATCACTTTGTTCATATTTAATTTTCCATAACTTCATTATTTGTACCCTTTTTGCTTCCAAGCATTTACATTGAAATAACAGATGCCTAATATTTTCTATGCCTTCCTTACACAACTTGCAGATTAAATCACCCATATTTTTCCATTTATGTGTATATTCCCTTGTTGCTAAATATCCCATTTGAATCTTAAACAATAAACTACTTTCCTTACTATTATCATAAATTAACTCACACCCAATGTTCTGTTTACTTCTATATATATTTAGACTCATTTTACTCTCCACACTAGTTCTCCATCTCTCCAACTCCCTAGTCTTTATTAATGCGTTTATTCTTCTATCCCACTCCTTACCACTATAACACTTAACAATCCTCCTAACACAATCATTCCATCTTTTGTACAAGTATACTGACATAAATTCTTTATCCAAATCTTCTGCATACCGTATTACCTTTTGCACCCATCTGGTTCCCTGCTCTTTACTTGTAACCCAATTAAATACTATTTTGGCTATTCTTTTATTATCCATAAACTGAAATCTACTGAACATATTCAATTTGCTTTTTGCATATCTCATATAAAAACGTGGCCATCCCATTTCTCCTTGAATTGCCTCTTTTGCTGTCCACACCTCTTCATCTAATGCATGTCTTCCTACTTCCCTTTGTACTTTTTCTAAGTAATCTAATATCCCTTTACTATCACATAACACATCACTGCCATATGTTAACCCTGCTACTGCCACTTCCTTCCATACAATTCTAGCTACATCATATTTATTATATGAAAACACTGTTAATTTCTTTATCAATCCCTTTCTTTTCTTTGCTTCATTTATCAATTTTTTCTCCCATTCATCCAAGCAATTTTTCTGATTACTCAAGATGATTCCCAAATAACTATATCTATTCACCACTCTTAACTTTATATCCCCCAATAAAAAATCTCTGTCTTCTCTTTCCCCAGTATTCACCATCATTATATTTGATTTTTCTTCACTAAATTTAATCCCCATATCTTTACCCACCCTTGCTATACGTGCCTGAAAAAATGACAGTGGAGACCTCTGCAAATTGTAAATTTAACTAGTTTTATAAACTACTAATAAATAATTTTTAAAAAAATACTTTAAATTATTAAATGATAAGTTATCTAAATACTTTTATATTAAAAAATCACAATTTTGGAACCAATAAGGAAATGTTTATATTTAGATTTTTTTTATAAAATGTATTATTAGAAGAAAGTTACAGATTTAATTTTTATTTATTTATTTACTGCTGTATAGTATAATTATATAATATTTATAATTGTTTAACTGCTATAACACTACTGATTTTTTTCTCATTTGATTGAAAATAATATTGTCACAATAACTTCAGTGTCTATAATGTGGAAATAAAATGTATGACGTGATAAAGATAAACCTTAGAAAATATACAGTGTAGCCACAAACTATGTTGTATCTAACCATATGATTTCAATTATATGCTATTCAAAAAAATATAAACAAACAAACAAAAATATAAATAAATAAATAAAAAGCATTAAAATTACCAAATTTTACAATATTCAAGCACCATTTTTCCTTCTCTGAACATTGTACATGATCACATTTAAAAGAAAAATGTAAAGTTTGTAAATAAAATTTACATCAGTGTGATAGCTATTTTTCCATCACACACATTTATGTTTATTAATAAAATTTCTTTAGCTTTTGTTGAAAGTATATATATTATATTTAGCCTTTAATATTCTTTCTGAATATAATGCTAAAAGTTTTACAAAATTTTAGAACAAATTTAAAGTTGACATTGACTTTAAAATATCAAAGAATTAGAGAGATCTTAATTTTTTGATAACAAAACCTCTATTATGTTTCTGTAAGAGAAAAAAAAATATGGAAAAAGTGACAGTCAGACATTTCACTATTTATTTTAAAAATATAATAGTTAATTTGTTTTTCTTATTCTTATTGCTTTACTGAATGCATGAAAGAATAATCACTCAGTAAAATATGCCTAAATATGTCCCTTCATATTATTATAAATTACTATACTATTATTTTAAAAAAATTGTTTATACTATAATCTTAATTGATATATGTTTACTACTTATATTAAAAAAAAGTGTCTGTTATGTGCATGTTGAAAAGCACAATACACTTGCAGTTCAATAAACAATACAAGTTCTAATCTAATCAATGTTTATTGACAAAACATGAGCTATTATATGCTATATATGTTTGTATGCAAAGGGATGCTTGGAACAAAACATATAATGTAATTCATAGTTCCACTGTAGTTGTCATTGGAAAATAAAAAACAAAATCAATTTTTTTTTTAAATATATTTAAATTGAAAATTTTGATAATTAGTGAACATAGGTTTATTATCTTTCTCATAAAACTATAATTAGAAGTATATATAAAAACTTTTATCTATGAGAATTCATGTCATCAGTAATCATAAAATAAAAACACTTGTCTTCCTTTTTACATAATATCCATTTTTTGTGAAAAAACAGATCAGATGTATTTCTTATCTAACAAAAAAAAATTAAATAAATATTTGAGAAGTTTATTAAAAATAACATTGATAATAATAATTTTGAAAAATAAATATAATTAACAATTTACATACATATATTGCCAATTGCTTACAAAGAATGCTGGCAAATTTTTATTTTATTTTTGATAATAATACGTAATAAATTTTTACTTAATGAAAAATAGTTTTTTATTATATAAAAATTAAAATTTTTTCAAAGATGTAAATTCATATTAAGTGCACACACGTAATTTATAAACATGCATGCATAAATATAGATAAATGCTTGAATAGACTTAGAAATAAGTTTTTGTTTTATCTTTATGATAGCAATATAATATTTTTTATTGGAAAATAATTTTAAAATAATAATGTAATTTATTACAGATTTATAAATATAATTTTAATGTTATTATTAACTATCACTATGAATTGTTTACAAATTTTTATCTTCTATCATTATTTTGAAGTGAAAAATTATAGTTTTGTAAAAATGTGTATGTAAAAGGTATTTTTTGACTTAAAAAAAAAATAAAGGCTGCCATTGATCAATATATATATATATTAAAGATGCATTTTGTGATCATATAGCAAAAATTTGAATTAAAGATAATAGTAAAAAATATTAGTCAATTTAAAAATGCAAGTTAGGAAAGTTTTGCTATCAGTCAGTTTGACAATCTAAAAAAGAAAGTAAAATCTATAAAGTTATATATAATATACTTTGCTCTTTCTATCACTTCTAAAAAAAAAAGATTGTTTTTCGAGATTATTCCATGCATTATGAATCACTTTATTTACTTATTTGTATGTACATATGAGTAAAGCTCTGTATAATGTAATTTCATTTATCATCATCATCCATTGTAAATCCACTGCAGGATGAAGGTCTCTCCAAGTTCAATCCATCTTCTCTGATCTTTAGCTTCTCTTCTCCATGTCACCCCTGCACACTTTTTCATCTCATCCATTCATCTCACATGTGGTCTCTTTCTGATTCTTTTACAATCTCTTGGAATCCAGCTTAAGACTTCAATTGTCCCTATTATTATCTCTTCTAGCAATATTTCTAGCCCAACTCCACTTCAATCTTTTAATTTTTTCAATGAGGTCAGTAACACCCATTTGTTCTCTTACCCATGCATTGCATTTTCGATCTCTTCTTATTACTCCCAGCATGTATCTCTCTGTACTTCTTTGAGTGGTCTGTAGTCTCTGTATTGCTCTTCTATTAAGTGTCCAAGTCTCAGATCCATAAGTAAGAACTGGCAAAGCACATTTGTTAAAAATCTTCCTTTTCAAACACACAGTCATATTTCCTTTTAGTATCAAGTTATTTCTACCAAAAGCACTCCAATCAAGTTTAATTCTATGATTAATTTCATCCATTATGTTTCCATCTGTATTAATAATCTGACCAAGGAATTTGTAACTGTTAATTTCTTTTAACTCATCATAATCGATCTTTATTTTCATATTTTGAGCAAATCGATTAAACATGTCTTTAGTCTTTTTAACATTTATCTTTAGTCCTATTTTCCTACTTTCATCTGATAACTCCTGCAACATTTCCTGCAGCTCTGAAGCATTATTTGCAAAAGCAACTACATCATCTGCAAAATCTAAATGACTTAAATAATATCCATTTACTTTCACTCCTTTAGCTTCCCATTTTAATCCATATGTTGATTTTCCCAGTATCATTATGTAATCTAATTGTTGCTGTTGCATATTTATAAATATTCTTTAAAATATGACAATATCCTGTCTCTATATCTTGATGATCCAATGCTTTAATCACTGAAGAAATGTTTATAGAATCAAATGCCTTTTCATAATCTACAAATCCAAAACATAATGGAAACTCATATTCATTTGTCCTTTCTATAACTTCTCTCAATACCTGGATATGATCTACTGCACTAATACCACTTTTAAATCCAGCTTGTTCTTTTAGTTGATGGAACGGAGAATTTCATTTATAACTTCACTTACATTAGAAAAGTTCTGTGCATTATACTGTAAGAAGTTGGTTATGAATTAGGAAAATCTTGGGAATTGCTTATAATACATAAATTTGTATATTTTATTTTTTCTATTTCTATTATAAATTATTATATAAAAATATTTTTATATGTTATTGTGACATTGTAGTACTTTTGTTTTATGTTTATATCTATATATACATCTATATACAAAAAATAGAAAGAGGGACACAAATACATAATAATTAAATAAATTATTTTAATAACTTTTTAAGACTTGTTAATTTTTTTTTTTTCATTTTAAAACATATATATATATACTTTTTATTTGATATAAAATTGTACATTCTGTTAAATGTTAGTTTCAATTTAAAAATTATGATATTCATTTTTAATACTCATATATTTATTATATTATTTTATTTTTTTTAGAACTTAAAGATTTGTAATTAATATGGGAAGTCATATCTTGGCCAATGAAGGAGCATTTACTTTTCAGGCCAGGGTACCTTTAGCATGGCGATATCGCGAAGATCCAGATACAAGACCCAGGGTAAATAGTTATTTTCCACGAGAAAGATTATATATTCAGCGTGATAAAGTTTCATATTTGAGAAATGGAGCTCCTTATTTTATTCCAGATCATCCTCGTATTCGAAGAGAGATTAATCCTGAATGCCCAATTCATGGACATAGAATCTATAGAAATAGACCTCAAAGACGAACTACTATTAGTCATATGACTGCCATAAGAGATTCAATTTCAGAAGCTTCTTCTGAATCTACAGTGCCTTACCATGGATATTCAAAACATGATAGACCACATTGTCATCATCATCATCACCATCAACGTCATCGAGTCAAAAACTTATCACATATTAATCATTCCCATTTACCTCATCCCAATCATATTTCTTCTAATAGGGTTTCCGGTCATTCTCACACAGGAGAAGGAGTATTATTAACTAATGATTATGTGATGCCTATAACAAAGTTTTCCCAAGTAGGAAATAATCCTGGACACCTACCAGTTTCATCAAATGTTCCATTGCCTTCTAGAATACCAACTCTCAAAGATCATAATGAAGGTCCTTGCTCATGTTATCAATGCTGCCATGGATATCGCAAATTTATTTGGTTGCTATGGATTATAATTATAGTCGGTGCCATTACTGGTATTGTGGTAGGAGTTTTATATACTCGTTCTGTTGAAAAACATTCCAATTCAGCTATACAAACTGCCAGATGATCTTGGAATAATAAGTTAAAATATAGTCATTTATTTTAATTTTTCATGTGCAAATGTGACTTATTGAATTTATTATATTATCAATACTCAGAGAATCTATTTATTATTATTTGAAATATGACAATACTTGTTGCTGAGTGTTGTTGATTTTTGTGATAAATTACAAATCATTTTTAATGGTACATTCTAAGAAATAATGTTTTTAATATATATAAAGCCTCATTTTTAATGAACAAAAAATATTGTAAATATTATTTATTCCTTTAAAATTAATAATTATTACATTATTATAACATGTTTTATAACAAAGTTAATTATTATAAGTTTTAGTAAAACTGATTTTATTTCAGTTTTTTTTATATAATCTGAAAACATTATTAAAAAGATGATCATTTTTATTTTATTGACTTGATATGTCATTAGTACTAATATAGTAGTATCAATTTTATTTTTTTATTATTATTTTTATATTTTCTTTTGTTTTTCTGAGACTGATATCTCTGCTTCACACTGTAATGTTGTTCATTGTAATCTTATAGTTGAAGTAACTTATGGATCTGATGATGGTGTGGTTTCATGATAAGAAGCAATGTCACTATTTGCAGAAAATTGCAATGATTCAAACTATCATCACACATGAATGAACACACATATATAGATGCTCTTTACATTTATTAATAGATTCTGGGTTGCATATAATATATAATTGTCTAAGCTTTATATATGGTAACATTAATGTAATAGTAATTATATGTTGTACTATTTTCATTATGAATATTAATGTATTTAAAAAAATTCAAACTTTTTTCAAACTTTCTAAATATATCCAACCATTAGTAATATCAGGCAAAACTCTCCATACAGTAGTGCCATCCTGTGCCAACCAGAGTAATCAATGGATGCCAGAAGGCTTGTGCATAAAATCCCATCTATTGCCTACTCATCCAATATCCCCAGACTAGTTTCTGACTTGTGGCCTTCATCAGTGAGGAGCCTTGGATATGAGAGTACTGCACTAGATATTAGGATATAATGCAACTCTCAACAAGCCAGAAACAAGTCTGGTGATATTGGATGAGTAGGCACTAGATGAGGATTTTATGCATAAGCCTCTGGCATTCATTGATTACTCTGGTTGGCATAGGGTGGCATTACTGTATGGAGAGTTTTGCCTGTTTAATAACAGTTATGTGCTAGCATAAGAGATGGTGATCATGTGATGTTTAGTGATTTAACATTAGTAATATCACAGGTTAGTACATAATACATTTTGAGTGATATTATTTTCCTCTTGTGGTCAGGTATTGTTGACCTGAATAGTGAGAGTACTAAAATGGGAATCAAGCCTGGACCTTTAGCTCAAGAAAAATTGAATTTAACCTAATCAAATGAGCTATTTTGCAGCTCATTTAGTTAGAACATTATGAAGGTCCATATTTGATTCTCATGCTACTACTGTCACTGATCATATTAGCAACACTTGAAGAAGAGACTCATTACACTTAATTACATACAAACTTCTGAGCTATTACTAACTATTGAATATATTTGGAAAGTTTAATAAAGCTTATATTTTTTTTAAAATATTCAATATTTAATATTAAATGATGGAAATTGTTCAACATATAATTACTATAAAATTGCTACCATCACAAATTTTCACACAAACATTAATATAATGTGCATGTTTTAATTTTTAAATACAAAAATTGATTTAAAGATTAATATTGATTGTGTAAGAAAGAAAATAATTATAGAAGAATGCATAATTAATATGGTAAGTGCAATATACTAATCTAGTTTATAATAGCTTGTTCTTAACAAATATCATGATTCTAAGAACTAAAACATTGTTTCCAACCTATTATACATAGTAAATATGTAAAATAAGAGTTGTAATAATAATTTCCATTTCTATTGCTCATTTTTATTAATTTGTGTTAATACTGTCACTATCTGAATTAATTTAGCTTACAGACATTGTATTTGTTGATAATTACAATATTAAATGCACAAGTAATTATCAATCATCACATTTTTTTAACCCAAAGTATAAACTTCAGGATTTTTTTTTTAATATTAAAGATCAAAGTTGTTAATTTTTATTAGTTACATACATTTAAACAATTTCTTTTTTCATTAGTCATTGTTTCACTTTCTTCACTTATGTACATAAGATCTTCACAAGTCATCATTCTCATACTTTTAAACATAAATAATCCAAAATATGCATTTCATTGAATTAGACTTTTCAACTAGGCCAAGTCAAGCATTGATGGCCCAGCGGTTAGCATAGCTGCCTTCCAAGCAGCTGTCCTGGGTTCGCTTCCCAGTCCATTCTTTGACATATATAAAAAAAACTAGGCCAAGTCATCATACCTTTTGAATATCCCTCACGATTATTCTATATTACATCAACTTATCTTTCAAGCCATAGTATTTTTGATAAAAACTCACTGATAGTTACAATTTTTAAACAAATTCATAAATGAGTAACACTCATTTTTATTAGAACAGAAATTAGTATAACTTTAAATTTTTTTTATTAAAAGTCAAATTTAATCTTTTTTTATTATTTGTTAGAAATCTTCAATTATCAAAAGTACATATTAAAAATGTGATACTTGTAAAATAAATTAACATATTTTTATTGGATAATACAAAATAACAATAATGAATATTTGAGTGATATGACGACCTGGATTAACCGAAAAAATCATTTATATTGAAATTAATCTTAAGAATCATTTGCATATTTCCCACCATCTGTAACTGCATGCATGAAAATATAAGAATGATGAGCTGTGGTTTTAAAAATATATCCTGCATATGATTGAATGAAGTTAAACATTGAATGAGAAAAATAAAATTATGCATATATAAATAATAATAAAAAAATTGACTTTTAATAAAAAAAATTGAAAGGATGATTGATAATTATTTGCATAATTAGTAAAAGGCAATATCAATGTATACATTCAAAAAATGCAATGCTTGTAAAGGTAAATTGATATAACATTCATTGTATAAATGTGATATAATGATAAAAATCATTTGAGCGATATGATGATGAGTTAATTGAAAAACTAATTCAATTAAAATGCTGCTCCAGGATCATTTACAATTTTTCCAGTTTCGTTAATTGCAGATTTGAAAGTGTAAGAATGACGAGTCATAAAATTGCTCAACAGAAAATAAAACAAAATCAATTTAAGCAACCAAATATACTTCCACTGTATTACTATCGTACTCATGATTGTTAAAACAACAACATTTGCTGTTAATATTTAAATCCCAATTTTTTACTTAATGGAATGTTATTGGCTTTCTCATTTATTGTGGGTTCATTTTGCATAATAAACAGTTTCTTTTATTTTCCCCTTTCTCTGATTTCTTTCTTCATAAATCTCCTCAATTACATGTCTATATATATTTTTTTATAATTATAAAATACTGATGCAATTTTAAAATTAATTTAAGCCTCTTTGTATGTAAGCGAATGCTGTATCATTCTCAACTTCAAATTTAGTTCAGTTTTCCTATAGTATACAAATTAATTACATACCACAGTATATGTAACATTGATCAGACTATCTGTATCTATTATATTTTCTGTTTTATTGTTAAAATTTATGAATATCAAAGCACACATTGAACTCAATTGCAATTATTAGTTTAATTTTATTTGTAATATATATATACATATAGTAATGACATTAATTTCTTATCATTTCTTTCAACTTCTTATACATTTTATTTCTCTCTCCTGTTCTCCCTCTCTCTATTTCTCACCTCTTTCTCTCCTCTCTCTTCCCCTTTTCCTCTATCTCCCCTATCTCTCTTTCTCTCTCCCCTCCCTCACTTTCTATCTCTCTCCCCTTTCCCTTCTCTTACCCTATCTCCTTCTCTCTCCTCTTCTCCCTCTCTCCCCCTCAGTCTTCATCTCTCCTCCCTTTCTCCTTCTTTTTTCACCTCTCCCATTCACCCTCTCCCTTCTCTCTCTCCTCTCTTTGTCTTTTTCTCACCATCCTCTTATATATAATATTAAAACATTGCAAAAGAGTAAACAATGCAAGTATATTTTCAACATGTTAGTGCTATAACCATGGTTAACAAACATAAAATACCCACAAATTTTACTGTTAAAAAATTTTAAAAACTCATTTTTTACTTATTTGTATGCTATTAGTTCTCTGATTGATCACATGTTCATTTTGTATAATAAACCAAGCCTCCTTAATTTTTTATTTCCTATCACTTTTTCCTCACAAATCACATCAGCAACACCAGGATCAAAAACACATCTGTATTTATTTTCTTGATTAAAAACAGATGCATTTGTCAAAACATTTTTAGATTTTTTGTACATAAGTGAATGCTGCATCATTTTTGTCTTCTAATTTGTATATACAGGCAATCCAATTAGCTGTAACCCTCTGCATACATAACATTACACTGGCTCAATTTATTTATTTTATCTTGCATATTATTTAATAACCTATTCAAATTTTTGGATGTTTTAAATCCAATATTGAACTTATTTGCATAAATATTTCCAATTTTATTTCTACACTCAGTACATAGATTTCCATCAAATATAATTTTTTTTAATGCTTAACATCTCTCTCCCTCTTTCTATATATATATATGTGTGTGTGTGTGTTCACTAGATGGAGCTTACCACTAGCTCCAAACAGACTTTAATTATAAGTGCCAACAGAGAAAGAATTCTAAATCTCTATCATACTACCCTCATCTCCAGACCAATTGGTTTTGAGCTTAATGGCTCACCTCAGTGAAAAGTTAGGATTTTAGAAACTAGATCTAAAACTCTAACTCAGAGCACTTATTTAATACGTTACTATCAGTTACACAATTTGTGACTTGTTTTATTAATTATATATATATTGTGCCAGGCATTATCAAATGACCTTGCACAAAATCTGCTGTAAAGAATATCACAGCAGATACATATATAGATTTGTACATATTAGGCACAACAAATATATAAATGTGCTATATTAATAAGGGGAGTTTGGTCTGGTACAGTAAAACTGGCGCCACACATGGTTTAAATGTAAAAATGGTACGATTAAGGAAAGAACAAGTTAAATTATATACTGTGTAAATTACAGTAAAAGTAAATTACGTGATATGTGTCTATATAAACTTAATGTAGGCGTAAATAAAAACTAAATTAAAAGTTGCCATTTAAACTGAGTCGCTAACATTTTATTTTGTTGTTTAGTTGCCTTTATAAAAGATTGCGACACCTAATATAAAATTCTACCTTTTCTTACCATTGCCTGAAGGGCTAATTCTTTAATTAATACGTATATGGGAATCGAATTCAAATATAAATTTTATTAACTTAGTAATATAAATTCATTATAATTTGTTAAATGACTCAGAATTGAAAACAGATTATTGCGCAAGAGGTTAGACGATTTTCAAGTTCTAAAATAATATTATATGAAAATTATGTTATAAAATTATATTCATGTCCAATAACGTTGCTGGCATACCATCCACTTTATTCTGATATTTTATCTTCTCCATTTCTTGACTGTTTAGTCATTGGGAACGTCTAAAGCTCCCATCCTACTTTTAAAATCATTCGTAATTAGGAACACTACTTCCTGTGAACGTAAAGTCTATGAGGGTTATGATATTATGTGCTGCAGAAGACAGTGCATCCAGATTCTGGGCTCTCAAACCCAGACCCTCCTTCGATATCGCTCTGCCAGAATGTGCGGATATATCAAATCTAAGTTTGTCTCAAATATTCTTTTAAAATGATACAATATCCACAATCACCATGAGGCCTTATTTCGTTATTGTATGCTAGGACCGTTACTCATTGCTCTTTAATTTGATCATCCGTCCGCCTAACCTTTAGTAAGTCGCAATGATATGTTAAAGATAATGATTCATTTCGTAAAAATACATTTAGTTCATTGAGTTAAGCTGCTTTCTTTTAAAAAACGTTATCGATTCCCATAGACGTAAATCTAATTTATATTAATGATTGCATAACTTACTCTCGTAAATAAAGCGCATTGTTTGTTTTTTTATTTCTAAAAGACATCTTTGCTAAACAATGCGAATAAAAGTATAAATAATGGTTCTCCTAAAAAATACATGATTGAAATCATATATTTTGCCCGTTATCAAATAAATCATTTACTGTTAAAACTGTCACGATCTTTTATATTTATTTTCGGCATCCACAATGCTCCGTAGCAAAAGTTTTCTTTAATTAGCTTATTAACTCCGCAGAAGTTATAAAACACTATAAAATTGTATCTGTAAATTTATATTTATTAAATGAGTGATAGAGGGGATTTTATACAACAAATTCCCAAGTCTTGTAAATAAACAATATTGTCCCAAGCATGAAACTAGTTGGTAAAATATACACACGTTTCCTTAATCTTTGTAATATATATATATGCGTTTGTTTAATATTTATTAAAAATATCTATTTCATGTAAATCCTGGTTTGTTGTTTTTGAATTATTTTCTAGTTAATATTTAGAACTATTTTCTTTAGCTAAGAGCTTAGCATTAATAAATAACTATAATAAATGTAATTCCTGGGCTACTCCAATCTCGATCATCATCATCAGTCTGATTTTATGCTCTACCGCTTTGCTTATGGGCACGGATTTAAAATAATTTTACTGTGTCATCAGAATTGTTGTTCATTGGGTCAGAGATTCGAAGAATAGGCAAATAGGTTAGAATTCAGGATTGCTCCAGACCTGTGTATCTCGAGCATGATCGGATTCGAAGTACTTTTGCTTAGGATTTGAATCTTGTTAAGTGAGCATACTATTTTGACCGGTACAGTGGATTTTTTTTTTCCAGGCTTGGCGCCCAAGTACCAATATATATATAAGTACAGACAATCGGCTAAATTGATATCCATTCTTTTTCCTGTTAAATAAGCCCAAAAAAAAAATCCACTGTACCGGTCAAAATAGTATGCTCACTTAACAATATTCAAATCCTAAGCAAAAGTACCTCGAATCCGATCGTGCTCGAGATACACAGGTTTGGAGCAATCCTGAATTCTAACCTATTTGCCTATTCTTCGAATCTCTGACCCAATGAACAACAATTCTGATGACACAGTAAAATTATTTTAAATCCGTGCCCATAAGCAAAGTGGTAGAGCATAAGATCAGACTGATGATGATGATCGAGATTGGAGTAGCCCAGGAATTACATTTATTATAGTTATTTATTAATGCTAAGCTCTTAGCTAAAGAAAATAGTTCTAAATATTAACTAGAAAATAATTCAAAAACAACAAACCAGGATTTACAAGAAATAGATATTTTTAATAAATATTAAACAAACGCATATATATATTACAAAGATTAAGGAAACATGTGTATATTTTATCAACTAGTTTCACGCTTGGGACAATATTGTTTATTTACAAGACTTGGGACTTTGTTGTATAAAATCCCCTCTATCACTCATTTAATAAATATAAATTTACAGATACAATTTTTTTAGTGTTTTATAACTTCTGCGAAGTTAATAAGCTAATTAAAGAAAACTTTTGCTTCGGAGTGTTGTGGATGCCGAAAATAAATATAAATGATCGTGACAGTTTTAACAGTAAATGACTTATTTGATAACGGGCAAAATATATGATTTCAATCATGTATTTTTTAGGAGAACCATTATTTATACTTTTATTCGCATTGTTTGGCAAAGACGTCTTTTAGAAATAAGAAACAAACAATGCGCTTTATTTACGAGAGTAAGTTATGCAATCATTAATATAAATTAGATTTACGTCTATGGGAATCGATAACGTTTTTTAAAAGAAAGCAGCTTAACTCAATGAACTAAATGTATTTTTACAAAATGAATCATTATCTTTAACATATCATTGCAACTTACTAAAGGTTAGGCAGACGGATGATCAAATTAAAGAGCAAAGAGTAATGGTACTAGAATACAATAACGAAATAAGGCCTCATGGCGATTGTGGATATTGTATCATTTTAAAAGAATATTTGAGATGAACTTAGATTTGATATATCTGCGCATTCTGGCGGAGCGATATCAAAAGAGGTTCTGGGTTTGAGAGCCCAGAATCTGGATGCACTGTCTTCTGCAGAACATAATATCATAACCGTCATAAACTTTACGTTCACAGGAAGTAGTGTTCCTAATTACAAACGATTTTAAAAGTAGGATGGGAGCTTTAGATGTTCCCAATGACTAAGCAGTCGAGAAATGGTGAAGATAAAATATCAGAATAAAGTGGATGGTATGCCAGCAACGTTATTGGACATGAATATAATTTTATAATATAATTTTCATATAATATTATTTTAGAACTTGGAAATCGTCTAACCTCTTGCGCAATAATCTGTTTTCAATTCTGAGTCATTTAACAAATTATAATGAATAATAACTTTTATTTATATTACTAAGTTAATAAAATTTATATTTGATTTGATTCCCATATACATATTAATTCAAGAATTAGCCCTTCAGGCAATGGTAAGAAAAGGTAGAATTTTATATTAGGTGTCGCAATCTTTTATAAAGGCAACTAAACAACAAAATAAAATGTTAGCGACTCAGTTTAAACGGCAACTTTTAATTTAGTTTTTATTTACGCCTACATTAAGTTTATATAGACGCATATCATGTAATTTACTTTTACCGTAATTTACACATTATATAATTTAACTTGTTCTTTCCTTAATCGTACCATTTTTACATTTAAACCACATGTGGCACCAGTTTTACTCTACCAGACCGAACTCCCCTTATTAATATAGCACATTTATATATTTGTTGTGCCTAATATGTACAAATCTATATATGTATCTGCTGTGATATTCTTTACAGCAGATTTTGTGCAAGGCCATTTGATAATGCCTGGCACTATATATATATATATGATAACAGATGGCGTTCTACCAAAAACACTGTCAAGAGTAGTTTTCTGTTTACATAAATGTCAGAGCGAGCATTCACTATCTCTAACTTTAATTCCACTTTCAGATCATGATTTCAAGCTATTTGCTATCGTCAGTGAAAGACAGGAATAAGAAACTAGATCTAAACACAAACTCTGAGCATTTATGAAACAGTTTCTATTCAGCTTGCAAGCGTGAATCTTTTAGACATGTTAATGTCTTCAAACTCAGCATAGCAAGCCAGATAGCTACATGGGTCTGATGTAAACAGAAAACTACGCTTGATGGTGTTTTTGGTAGAACGCCATCTGTTATCATAAATACAAGCGATAGCAAGTTTTTTAACTTGTGTTTTTTTGTTTTTCATAAATGTACCTTTGAGGTTTTTCTTGCAATGATGTATATTGCAGAGGATTCTACTATGTGGTGATGCTGAACTGAGATCAGACCCATGTATCTATCTGGCTTGCTATGCTGAGTTTGAAGACATTAACGTGTCTAAAAGATTCATGCTTGCAAGCTGAATAGAAACTGTTTCATAAATACTCAGAGTTTGTGTTTAGATCTAGTTTCTTATTCCTGTCTTTCACTGATGATAGCAAATAGCTTGAAATCATGATATGAAAGTGGAATTAAAGTTAGAGATAGTGAATGCTCGCTCTGACGTTTATGTAAACAGAAAACTACGCTTGACGGTGTTTTTGGTAGAACGCCATCTGTTATCATAAATAGAAGCGTTAGCAAATTTTTTAACTTGTGTTTTTTTCTTTTTCATAAATGTACCTTTGAGGTCTTTCTTGCAATGATGTATATTGCAGAGGCTTCTACGCTGAACTGAGATCAGACCCATGTAGCTATCTGGCTTGCTATGCTGAATTTGAAGACATTAACGTGGCTAAAAGATTCACACTTGCAAGCTGAATAGAAACTGTTTCATAAATGCTCAGAGTTTGTGTTTAGATCTAGTTTCTTATTCCTGTCTTTCACTGATGATAGCAAATAGCTTGAAATCATGATCTGAAAGTGGAATTAAAGTTAGAGATAGTGAATGCTCGCTCTGACGTTTATGTAAACAGAAAACTACGCTTGATGGTGTTTTTGGTAGAATGCCATCTGTTATCATAAATACAAGCATTAGCAAGTTTTTTAACTTGTGTTTTTTTTTGTTTTTCATATATATATATTGTAACAGTATGGAAAATAGGGGGTTAATAAAAGAGAATCTGGGGTTACAATGTTTCATAACTGGGTGGTCAATTGTCCATGTTAGGGCTGAATTATGAGATGTAAAACCATCATCATTCCCAAATAAGCAAAATATATATAAAAATGAATGTGAGATCAGCACATGACTAACTATAAGTTCACTAGCATTACACAAAAGTAATAATTATTCATCATCTTGAATCATCAACAATAAAAGTAAATCAACAGTAAATTTTGTCACTGGATTTGAAAATGGCCCACTATAGACCAGGCTAATTATTTAGCCACTGCCAAACCTATCACAGGAATACAAACAATATTTATCTGGATGCATATAGTTATGTGCTACTCCACCAAACTACAACAATGTCAAATAATGCTGAGATGAAACATCTTGACCATCATAAATGCTCTGGCCACTTAGTGCCATTAATGTACTGTCCAACTATAAACTAAATTTTTTAAAAAATAATAAATCAAATGAAATGTAGTGCATAGACTTTAAAAGATATCCTTCTTGCACCAACCAGGATCATCAACTTCTGGATGTCCATAACACTAAACATAAACTCCTATTCCATATAACAGTTATGCACAAATTTGCCTCAGAAAGCAAAAGCTCTTTAAACTATTACTGTGATCAAGAGATAAATAAAGCAGCTTATTATAAATCACTTCAAATAAACCCTAGATTTATCCTATTAAAAGTAAATAGTTTTATTAAGATCATTAAAAAAATCTTACAACATTAAGCTATTGTGAAATATAGTCACACACACTGCAACTTATAAAACAGGAATTGAATAGAATAAAGAAATTAAGATTAAAATATATTTTTAAAATAATTTAATAACTAACTGATTAACAATAAACAAAAAATGACATAGTATAAAATTTGAAACATTCATTTTGTCAATATATATATATATATTCATTAAAATTATTTCTATTCATAAACTAACTTTTAAAAGTTTTTTTTTTTTTTAAATAACTAAGAGTTGGAAAAATAACATTTTCAAAATCAAAGATAACAATCTTTGATTTAGCTTAATCAAACTTTTGTTAAGTTTTAGGAGAGAAAATGGATGAAAAGAGAAAAACATTTTAAAAAATGAAATTAAAAAAAAATTAAATTTTCAAAAAAAAACTTTCATAATTTTAAGAGAAAATTAAGGGATAAAAAAATATGTTTCACTATTCAAAAACATTAATAAAAATATTTTAAATGATCAATTCTTACAAAAACAAACAATTATTACTTTTATATATATAAAAAATATTTTTTTACTATTAATAAAAATATAGTGTGCACTTACACAAAAAATACATTCAACCATGGTTCTATTTCTTTTCTGGGGAGTCGTTCCCAATTATAATTTCCGGTTTTTTTAATTTTCTTCTTGAAGGTTTCTACACATGAACATGATTAATTTGTCTTTTTCCTAGTGTGCATTATATCCAGGTTAAGAAATAGCAAGTTTTATCCATTTCTTTCTATTAAAATTTCCAGGTAACACTAACACAGATTCAAGTTCTTGGTTGAAGACAAGGTTTCAGACTACTTCTGAGGGTAATTTTTTTACATTTTATTCCAGTGAAAGCAGGTTACATGGAGGAAGATGATATCTAGATTTTAGCTAAATATAGCACATGGTTTTCATTGTAAAACCATTTTTATGACTAATCTCATAATATGCTAAAAACTTGATTAAAAGTTTTGCTATTCTCTGTAATAGTTTGGTAAAGAACCTCTGCTTCTTTCTTTATCAGCTGGATAAAGACATGATTGCTCTCTCTTCAACAGGTAAATTAGGAATAATTTATTCTGTCTTTTTCAGCAGCTGGATTAAGACTTGACTGCTCTCTTCAATAACTAAATTAGGAATGTCTATTTCTTACTTGACACTTGAATCTTCCATTTATTCACACCCCCATTATTTTTTAAAACAATTCTTCCTACAAGCCAATCACAATCTGTCTCCAACATGATAGCTTTTATAACAGCCAAATTAGATATTTTTAATAAATATCAGCTATTTTTCTCTTTAATCATAGACATTAAAAAACAAGTAAACTTAAATTAAACTCATAAAATTCTTGGCACTACTTTCTAATTAAAAATTTTTTGCATGTGAGAGAAATAGAAGAAAAAACTCTGACTAATTAAAAATAAAAGTTACCAAAAGCATTAACTTTTTTTTTTTAAAAAAAAATATTAAAAATAAAAGTTTATCATTCTTTTAAGGTTATAATTAATATATATTAAATAATTTATAAAAAAAGAAAATTATTTTTTTCTCTTAGTACATTTTCATAGTTTAAATTAAAAGTTAATTATAATTATTTAAGAGAGAGAGAGAGTAAAAAAATGTTTACATCCTTCTACAATTTTCTCTTCCTTTTACAATCATTTATAACTCATTAAGATATTTACATATTAAAATTATACTATCATTTAACAAATTTAGTGTTTGAGAATCATTTTGGAACTTAAAATATTTAATTAATTGAAGACTCATTATTATTATAAAAATATGCATGGGAAAATTAAATATTATTTTCACCATTAATTAAACAATTTTATGCTTAATCCTGAGGAACAAGCTGCCAACTATCTAATTATTTTTAGTGCAGCTATGTAGCCACCAGGGGCAATATAGTATATATATATATCAGTTGTATTAAAATCAGATTTTATTGTATCAAAAATATGCATTTCCAAATTCTCAATTTTTTCACATTCAGACTTACAAAAATAGTTGTTTTGATGCAAATTTTAGACTCAAAAATTTATGTGACATTGATAAGTGAGATCTTGCACTAACATATCCTTTGATAGTCATTTTATAACACAGATTTAAGGTTTCATTTTATTTTAAATCTAACAGAAAATTTTTTTATTGCAATGTTTTAATATTACTTATTACAAATGATACAGGTTCAATCTACTATATACATATACAGTATATTGTAGCAGAATGAATATATATCGGTGATAGCAAATCATCATCAATCCTACTAAATAATCATCAACAAATATAAAAGGAACATGATAGAATCAGTATAGAATAAAATATGTAATTATAATAATAATAATATTACATCACCATCATTAAACAACAATAATCAACAATCGTCTCTTGTGACTGACTGTAAAAGAGGTTCAATAACAAAATGTAGGTAATTATCTAGTCAATGCCAAACTTAAAGCATATAAAACAATCATTAAACTTTTATCTGCACACACCTATATCAGCGCTAAAATTTCTCACAATAGAAATGCTGGTATTCTGATACATGAAGATCATCATCAATGCTTTGGCTGCATTGCACCATGAATATACTGATCATCTATAAATTAATTTTAAATCTTTAAAATAAACTGCAGTAAATATACTTTAAAGATAATCTTTGAGCCATACAGAGAACTATCTGGATGTTAAAAGAAACATATATCCCTACATCTATATAAATTAACCACTTTACTCATGAACTAGCTCAGGATCACAAGGACACTAGGTAGTGTGACAGGAAGAGAAAATATAAATGCATAAGTTTAATCCATTTGATCTTAAACAATTTTACTATGATAATTTACAAATTTCTTAAAACATAATGATATGATAAAATCAAATTACCCACTGCCAATTCACAGAACAGATAGCTGAAGGAATAAAGTCATCAACACAAAACATAATTTCAGTAACTTATTTTTTAACAATTATCTAATAAAATTAACTAATAAATGCAGAAAATTAGGATATGACAATTCCAAATCTAATACATTCTATATAGAAAGTATAATTTCATAAAACAAATGAAATTATTTTTTGTTAATTTTTAGTACTTAATTAACATTCACTTTAACTTAATTATACCCTTATTATAATATTAACTAATTACCTTTTATGACTGTCTAAGATGCTCAAGAATTTTCAAATTATAAACATTCAGTTTAAGCTTAATATTAATAGAAATATACAGAGTCTACACGTGCACTTTTTACATGTTTGTTTCTATTTTTTTTTTAGTTTCAGAAATGGTAAGTTTGATTTTTCTATGATAAAAAATAAAAATTTTATAATAATTTTTGTTATCAAGTAAATTGATTTTTTTGTCTTTCATGTTTTTCATTGTTAATGGAGCAATATTCATCCTGAAAATTACATCAGAAAAAATACAACTTTTTACCAATGTATTTAGAAGAATGAATGTTATTGGGAGTTGATGGTAAGTACTTATTTTGGCTGTTTACTATTAGCATGTTGAAACCTCTTGAGGGCATAATTTCTATGTAAACAAACAGAATTATAATTTTACTGGCCGTTGTTCTTTTTTTCAACTTTGAAGTGCTTTTTTGATTTACAATAAAACCATAAATAATGAAATTTATCTGAAATAAATAAAAAATAAATTAGATAAACCTTTTTTTTTTTTAATTTTTTTTTTGTAAAGTAAAATTTGTAATTTTAACAAGAATAAAAACAAATAAAAACAATATCATGGTGAAGCAAATCCAATTTTAACATGAAGAAAAATAATTTATCCAAAACAACATTGTGGCCACGCAAATAAAATTGTTAATTTTAACAAGAATAAAAAGAAAGGATTTATTCAAAACAACATCTTGGTCAAAAATGAAAACCGATATTTTTGATTGGTCTTGCAGTTTTTTTTATACAAATGTGAATTTTAGTGTGATTTCGTAAAAATCATGCTTACATCTACCCTTTGACAATTGATTAAAGTGTCACCCTTGACTAGAGAAGCAGGGCAAAGTTTCAACAATTTTTATTACCTCATACTACATCATTGGATTTGGAAAATAATGGCTTAGGCATGCAAATTTGAAGACTTTTGACATTCTCAATTACAAACACCCTCACAAAATACTGTAGCAAAATTTAAAATGGGATTGTTAGTATAAACTGCATAACACAAAGTTCACCATAAGCGGCAGCAGCCACTGTGGCAGAATAAACACCCTACTTCTGTGCTGTAATACACCATAGCAAAATGTTAATAATAGGATTGTTCATATAAATTGTGGCAGAATAATCCATCCTATTTCTGTGCTGTAGCATAAAAATAGATACTGTAATGAAATTTAAAATGGGATTGTTCATATAAATTGCATAACACAAAGTTCACCATAAGCAGTGGTGGTGTCTGCTGTGGCAGAATAAACTTCCTATTTCTGTGCTGTAGCATAGAAATAGGCAGCCCAGACAAGTAAACAGACTATTTCTATGTTTAACCATCGAAATATAACATTATATAGCAACATGGCCACTTAAACAGTATATTTCTGTGCATTTGCATAGAAATTACACCCTCAAGCGTTTTCAACATGCTAAGAGTAAACAACCCTTATTTTTATATATTTTTAAATTATTTTTATATATTTTTTAATATTTGAATATGTATTTAATAAAAAGTATACGAAAAAATTATTATTGAAACTAAAATATACACTGATCATAAAAATAGCTCATGATTGTGTAAATTTACATCATGAATTATCTGCATTTTTTGGTATGATGTGGTCTTGGGTCCAGTATTTGAATTAGATATGAGATAAAGATAAATATATTTTGCAAATATTATGATCTGATTTAGATTTTTTTATAATGTCTCGTCTGCATTTTAATAATAATAATAATAATAAAAATACACAAATGCTAAAAGTAATGATTTTGACAATATACAAACTTAGGCTGATTACGCACTACTGCAATGTAAATTTCAGAGCTGCATATCAAATACAAAGAGAGGTGGCAGTTGATGAAGCTATTACTAAATTTATGATCAGAGTAGCATGAAGCAATATGAGCCCTCAAAACCTATAAAGGTGGGATAAATAATACTACATTGCACTGACTCTAAGTTACTAACTTATGTACCTCAAGCTTAACTCTATAATGAATTTAGTATTTCATTCACTTTTTATTTTATTTCATTATTTTATTTTGTATATAGTGACTATTTTTGTATTAATTTTTAATAAATTACAAACATTATTGAAGTTCTTTATTATAATATTCAAATTATATTAATTATTGATCAATATTAACTACTTATTATAAGGGATGTTATTAGGGATGACATATTCATTGCAAACCCCTGTATGGAAATACATTTTGAAAGGCTACTAAGAAAAATGAAAGATACTAATGTCTTTATTCTATGAAGTTTTCAAGTGATGGATTACCTTAGATAAGTATTATATACCGATTTTTTTAGAAATTTTATGATGAATCCAACTAACCTACTAACAAAAAATTAATTTTAAATGGTATGCATGATAACTTTGAATTTATGAAATAATATGAAAATAATTACTAGAAATATTGACTTTTTTCTATTACTTTGAATATCAATGACTATATTTTTTTCAGCTTTATTACATTTTTTGCTGTTTTATGTTTCAAACGATATATATTATTTCATTTTTGAGTAATTTGTGGCTTAACATAATTTTTTAAATATTCAATATGGCTGCTTCATCAGCTTAAGAGAAATCTGAAAATAAAATTTCACAAAAAAATTAAATTATTTAAGATTAGTAAAAGCTTTCTTTCCCTTTACTTATCCACAATGGAAAAATCCCTACAACTTTTACATTTTGAGAGGTAAAAATAAAATTTAAAAATGCTTCCAACAAAAACTTTCATCAAAATTATTCATTGCTATCATTATTTATATTAAAAAATATAGATGTAGACAATACAATAACTTATTACCATGGAATTCATTCTCTTATTTCTTGTTTTCTAATTATAATTTTCAGCTTTTTTTAGATAAGAATTTTTTCCTGGATCTTCCAATGTTCAGCTTAAAATTATAATAATTTTAAGGATAACTTAACACAAGTCAAATTTATCCAATATTTCTATTAAAAGTTTTTCATTATCTTTTTGGAGTTTCAAATGCTCAGATTAAAATTATATTACTTTCCAGGATATCTTAACCCAAGTTGAATTTATCCATTATTTCCATTAAAAGTTCTATTAACATTTTTTAATTTTAAATATACAGTTAAGATTATGATAATTTCCAGATTAACAGATTTTCAAATCAGATTAGCACAAGCTGAGATAATCATGATGTTAATAGAGTCACAGGATTGTGGAAAACTTCTTTCAGGGATATCCTTTTACATTTTCTTTTAGAGAACAAGGTTATATGTTGAATTGATAACAGTTTAGTACATGGTTTTCTTCAATTCCACTTCAAAAATCATTTTTAAAAACTAGAAGTGAAGGCAGTCTAACTTTAGAGGAAAAATACTTAACTTTTCATTGTTCTTCTCTCAACAGCTAGAATCAGACTTCTGCTGTTTTTTTCTCAACAGTTGGACCAAGACTGTTACTGACTAGACACTGAAATCTATTGACTTCACTCACACTATTTTATTTTTTTGGAAACTATCTAAGAATGACATTAAGCCCTGACTAATTGATGCACTTTTTACAAAAGATTCCCTTTTTTTAATTATGAGTTTCAGTTATAACTTAATTACTGAAAAATTCTAGTTATTTTTTAAATTTTGCATTAGGATAATTTTTTAATTTTGCAAAACTTTTTCATTTAATTAAAGAGAGAAAGAAAAAAAAAATCAACTTTAATTAATTGAAAGCAGTGTTGTTCACAAAAAATGGTATCTTAATTTTTCTTTTTTTAAAAAAAAAACAATAACTGATAAACATTAATTATTTAAAAATTGTATTTACTTATCTATCTTACCTTTTTAAAAAAAAAACTAATGGATAGATAAAATTGCCGAAGAAAGAAAAAAATTTTTTTTACTATTTCTTATATATACTTTTTTCTCTTTTACAACTCTTAAACAAACATTGATTATTCACTATCATTTAATAAATACTACTCTTGGAATAAGTTAATAATTGCTATTTTTAAAAACCATGAGAAGAAATATATATTATAATATGGTAGAAAGTGGCCAACTCTGGACATGTCAAATATTACAAACTTATTAAACTAGTAAAGTTAAAATGGGGAAATAATAGGATTTAATTTATTCAGTTTTTTAATATCAAGCAGTAACTTATTTAAAAGTTTTACATTTTTTAAATGATATAATTCCAAACATTTTTTTTTAAATAATGTGAATATTTATAATTTGTTAACAATAGTGTAAAAGAAAAAAAGTATAAAAATAATAAAACAAATATGTTTTTAATTTTCTTTCTTCAATAATTTTATCTAACAATTTTAAGTTTTAATTTAAAAAAAAGTAATAAGATAAATAAGACGTTTTTCTCTTCAGTAGTTTATTGATTTATTTCAATTTTTTTTAAAAAAAAATAGTAATAATAAGAGACATAAAAGAAAAAATAGGGTGTAACATTTTGATAAGAAATTTTGTTATAATTAAAGTTTTTTCATTTCTCTTTATCTTTTCAAAACAAATTGTTCAAATCAAAATGTAATTAATTTTTTGGCACAAGAGAAAAAATAACTACAGAGGATTTTTTTTATGATTGTAATTTTTTAATTAAAAAAGTAGGGAAATAACTTTTTGTAAAAATAAACTCAATTGGTCATAGTTTAAGGTATTCATGTATGGGATAAGATGTCATTGGATAGCTATAGGATTATTCCAAAAAAATATTATGTAAGATGTTAAAACATTAGATCTCATTGTCTTATGAGGAACAGTCATTCTTGATCAAGCTGTTGAAGAAATCAGTTGCAGCAGTCTTTCTGGATTCAACAGCAGTTTATCTAGAAAAAGATCAGCAAGAAATAGTTTTGTAATCTCAAGTAAGACCTATCTCATTACTTACTTTAAAATGGATTTGAGGAAACCCATGTCCTAAATTTTAACTAGAAGCTGAGCATCATCAAATCTCACCATGTAACCTGTTTACTAAATTAAGGACAAAACCCTTGAAGTAATCTGCAACAAACTTTGTTTCCATCCCAAAGCATGACTGTCTCATTCTTGAAAAAAAAAATGGATACATTCAATCTGTGTGAAATCAGAAAGTACTTTATTGTAAAAATAGATAAATTTAGTTTTGTATACATTAAACTTGAAATATGTGCTAAGGGAGAAGCTAACAAGAAGAAAAAGTAGCAGGAAAGAAAACTAAAAGTTGCAATTACAAAGAAAAATTCAAGAAATAAATCCATTAATATGCACATGATATTATATATACAGTGTAACTAAATAAAAAGAGAACTATCTGAGTGTGATTCATAATATGCTTTCATTTTTGTAAGAATAATAACCAAAAAAAAGTTTAACAGTTTTTCCATTATGAATTGTTAAATATTAAGACTTTTGCTAGTTATAAACAGATAGCTAAGAAGTAAAATAGTTTTTTGGAGAGCAAATGTTGATTTATATTTTGACTGAAAACTGAAAAACAAAAGAAAAAACCAGGGTGATAAAAAAAGTAATCTGAACAGAATATATTTAACAATCATTCTTTGTGATATAGAAAACTTATGCATTATAAATCAACCGAGAGATTGTCAGCATAACCGTCCTGCAATTACAAAGAAATCAAGTCATATGTCACATGACCTAATTTAACAAGCTTGTATTACAAATGTTATATGTAGAGCTTGCAAATAAGCTCTTAACAAGCTTTCCAGAATATCCCCAGACAGGTTTCTGCTTCTCAGTGAGGTGCTAGGACATTCAAGCATTAGATTTAAAATACCAGGACAAGCCCAGCACTTTATCTAATGGATACATATTAAGTAGAAAATCTGAAATTTTCAGACATTCATATGTCAATTTTAAATTTCTAAAGTTATTAATATATGGTGAATCTGAACTTGGTTCAGTCCCATATGGCTATTTAGGTTAGGTAGCTGGATTGGAAGACATATGGATGCGTGAAATTTTCAGATTTTCTATTTAATAGTTATACATTAGATAAAGTGCTGGGCTTGTCCTTGTATTTTTAATCTAATGCTTGAATATCCTAGCACCTCGCTGAGGAAGCCAGTAGCAAAAACTGGTCTGGGGTTGGGGGGATATCCTGCAAAGCTTGGTAAGAGCTTATTTTGAGCTCTCTATATATATACCATATACCATCCTGCAATGTTTTATTGTAGTTGAAAGTAGAAAAATATAAAGATCTTATTTACTCATTCTCTTATTTTGGTGATGAGCATTATTTTATCTTCCAAGCAGTTAACCATTTTTAAAAAAATCAGTATAAGCAAATTAAACATATATATATATATTACAGGTTAGCATGCATATATATATATATATATATATTAATAATGTACTTATTGCTAGATTACTCTGGAACTGCTGTTTCTAAAGACAGTATATATAAAATAAAAATATCTTGATTTAACTTTATTGAAAGAATACAATGTAATAACTTTTCTTAAATATAAATATATTTTATATACTGGGAGTCTAGATGTAATGTAGAGGATTTGAACTGAAACTTTCAAGTTCCCTTCAGCTATCCACTTTGTCAATTAGGAGATTTGTATATTTCAAGTCAAAAATTAGCTGTATTTAGAACATTTTCGTTTAGCAATATTTTATGTATATTTCAAAGCAATAAATTATCCAATATTGAAATATATGCTAATAAATTATTGAATGTAAGATATAACAGGAAAGATATTTTATTTACATTATATAAATTTACCCGTAAACATATACAATGGTAAAATATTCAGTATAAAAATTATTTGTTCACAAAAGTTATTATATATATACTGTAATTAATATAATAATCAATCTACATAAAATTGAAACAAATAACTAATTAAATAATTGTAAATATAATTAGTTGTTTATTCATATCTTTTGTTGATTAATTATTATATATATTTACACATTAATGGAGGGGAAAATATACTGAAGAGAAAACATAGAATTCATTATTGTATGTAAATAATAGAATGTGTAGTATGATTACATCATTGGTTTTCTTCTCATTTTGATTTTGCATATAATGATGGATCAAATATTAATAGAAATGATGGTTCATAAATCAACAAATGTAATATTGTTTATAAAATGATGTGTTGATGCAGATGCAGTTACATTGATGTCAAACTATGCATTGAAAAAAGAATTCATGAACATGAACTTTTATTTAGTAAATTATTATATTCTATGGATAGATTTAAATTTATAGCTACTGAACATTCAATTATTTGTAATGGAAGTTTTTGCTTTGACTATTTTTATTTTACATGTAATTATAGAAAGTTGTACATACACATAGAAATGTTAGTGTTATGTGACTTTGACAAGATTTTTTAAAAATTTTTTTTAACTGTTACATCTACTCAGGAGGGTGTACATGTTATAAGATGACAATAGCTATTTTTTTTATATATTGGTATATGTAATGTAGAATTTATTCCAGAATTTTGTTTATATATATATAAACTGTCACTATATTGATTCCACCCCCCACCCCATCACCAGAATTTGTCATTTATATGTATACCATGCGTCAAAAGTCAGAACTCATAAATAATTTATTATATAAATTGAATGTTCAAATTAGCTATCACTTTCTTTTAAACACTTTTCTTAATCGTTTAAAATATAAATCTCCACTTCACTACATACTTTGAAACACATGAATAAAGATTAAAATAATTTCTAATTTAATAAAAGATTATCAATAATCATTAGTGAATTTATTTGAAGTCGTTGATGTTAAAGTTATGAGTGCACAAAATGTGAGTTGAAATCAATTTGTAATATATTTTTAAAACAGGCAAACTCTCCATACGGTGCATTTATTGATTACTCTGGCACTACTGTATGGAAAGTTTTATTTGTTTTAATAACAGTTATGAGCATGCATAAGAAATGGTGATCGTGTGATGTTTAGTGGTTTAATATTTTTTTATTTGTTTGAGATAAAACTAAAAACTATTAAGCAAAATTTATATTTTTAGCTTTTACAAATGTCTATTGATATAATACCTGATTTGAGGTAACATCAATACTTGTGTTTTCCTGAAGTAACTAAATAATTTATTAGTTTTAAGATTAATGAGAGGCCTGTCAGTAATTTTTGCATTAAAACTTTACTACCAAAGCATTGTAATGTATTATATTTTCTAATGCACAAGAACAAAATATATTATTACTTTTTTTAATAAATCATAATAAATTAAACTGAACAAAAAATATAATAAATAAAATTATATGGGGTATTCGCCTGCACTCATATATATATACCTCGTATATATATAATATTGCGAAACTCTTCACACACGTTAAAATTGAGACACTCTCCAATCAATAATTGTTTTAAAATCATATGTGATTCACCTGTGGTTGAGTTTATTCTTTAAATAAACCAAAAATTATTGACCATGCCTAAATTAGGATTTGAACTTATCATAAGCCTGATTTTTAAATCATCTTATTACTTGCACAAATTCATTTTATATATTATAGGGAAAAGAAAGTTTCTTATTTTTAACTGCCTGCAACACTGAATTGTATTAGTTTGTATAGATTTTAACACGTGTAAAGAATAGCTGCTGCCACAATGTTTATTTAAAGAATAAGCTCTAGTATATGTGGACCACCTATGGTTTTAAAACAATTATGGATGATAAAGTGCGTATCAATTTTAGTGCATGTGCTTCCACTATATAAATCGCTATATTCTTAATTATTATATCTATATAAAATAATAATTTTAGTTTTGCAGATAGATAAAAATGAGAAACTTTCTCTTCGATATATAAACTGAATCTATGCAAATAACATGCCGATTTAACTCTAATTTAGGTATGGTCAATAATTATTAATTTATTTAAAGAATAAGCTTTAATCATAAGTAAATCGCCTATGGTGTTAAAACAGTTATTGACAGGAGAATGTATGTCTATTTTAATGCATGTGGGAAGAATAGTTGCTTTCACAATATTATAGATACATTACTCACTATATTATCTATCTACCTACCTACCTCTATATATATAACCATAAGGGATTTGATTACAGACTTTTAAGCTCCCTTCAGCTATTCTTTCAATCTCATACAACAGATACACATGACAACACACGTGAAAAAGATAAATGATCTCCAATATATATATTTAGAGCTGAACCAGCACTCATCAGTTATTTCAGATCATCATCTTCCATATATATATAATCAATGATCGGTTTATTTTTAGATAGCAAATCTTTGAATTTTAATGGACAGACTTCAATCTACTCCACCCTCCAACTCTTTAGCATCCATACTATTGAAAATATGACAAAGAAACACTCAAATCTTGTTGATGTCAATATTACTGTCATGCCCATGTTGACTTTAAGTCATTCTGAGCCTTCATGTATAGGACCATAAATGTATATTGGAGATAATTTACTCTTTTTCAAATGTGTGTGGTCATATTATTGGTTATATAAAATGGAGTGAATAGCTGAAACGAGCTTAAAAGTCTGTGTTCAAATCCATTATGTTTACATCTAAACTCCAAGTGTATTAATTATACTTATATTCAATCAAATATTACAAATTCAGCCTGTATCCTGCCAATCCCCTTTCTGTGTATTTAAATGAATATGGTCATATATATGAGGGATTAGAAATGACTTAAAGTCAACATGGATGTGACAATAATATTGGTATCATAATAGGATTTGGGTATTCCACCATCAGATTTTTAATAGTATGAATGGTGGAAGAGTTGAAAAGTGGAGTATATTGAAATCTGTCCATTAAAGTTTGAAGATTTGCTATGTTAATATAAACAAAGCACTGATTATATATATATGTGTGTGTGTTTGAAAGATGATCTGAACCAACTGATGAGCGCTGGTTCACTAAATACTAAATACATATATTGGATATTATTTAATTTTTTCACATATACCTTTACAAAAAAAATTGTTATAAAGAAAGTTTATTTTATAGAATAACACCTAAATACATACATTTGTCATCTATAAAGAATATTAATAATTTAGATCTGAATATTAATTATTAAATAAAAATATTTTTTATATATTTAAAATATTTCCAGTTATCTGAATTAAGTAAGTTCAAAAGATGAAGTTAAAGAAAAAGCAGACCATATGAATTCTTATAATAAATTGTAATTCTTAAGCCATTACATTATATTAGAAAGCTTGGTAATTTTATTTCTCAATTCATAATTTGAAGTTATGAAAAATATAAACATGATTGAGAGACCTTACCTCTACAAAAACAAAAAGAAATGAAGTCCATAATAATAAATTTAGTTACAGAACTAATACAAATGTACAAATGGCAGAATAAAATAGGAAGAAATTAATGATTCAATGTATATTTAAATCATATTCTCTTATTCTTTTCTTTCACTTTCTTTGCATATTCTTTTCTTTCACTTTCTTTGCATATCTTCATATAATCATATATATTACTTATAACACTTCTTTCATATACACTTTAATGCAACAAATTTTTTAAAGCAGAGGAGAAGATAGAGTTCTGATGAAGATTTCTGGACAGTTGAAACTATAAGGAAAATAAAGAAGTTTTTAAGAAAATTTGTTGCATTAAACTATATATGAAAGAAGTGTTATAAGCAATATATATATATATATTTAAATCAGCTAAATTTTTTTTCATATTTCACTTTGAATCTTTATTTATTTTTGGAATATAAACAAAATTGTTTTACATATAAACTTTATTAAATAAATCAATAATGTATACAACATACAAAACTAAATCAAGTAGTTATATTATCAAGAGAAACTAAAGTCAAAGGGATAATATTTTTATTAGAAAATTTGTGGCAAATTATTTAGTACTTAAATACAGTTTTAAAATTAAAAATTACAAAGACTAAATTAGACCAAAAGCTATGGTTTATATTTAAGGGTAATTTATGACAAAAAATAACATTTATCATAGTAATCTTTGATCATTTCTCCATTATATCAGATGATATATAACTTAAATATTTCAACCAGAAATTTCTCTCATGTATAGACCATTATATCAACTCTGGCTCTCTAATATGGTAACTAAGTTGGCTAAGACCAATGAGAAAATAATTATTTTCCTATGGCATCTTGTTTTCATAAAAAAAAAAACTTTAAATGTTGTTGGGTAACAAAATATTGTATTTTCTCAGCCATTTCCCATCATTAATTGCTTATCAATTAATTAATTATTTTTTACCTGTATTTCTTAGTACTAAAAAATATTTACTTTTCTTTACATATTTTTATAATTATTTATTTAAACAAGGCAAAACTCTCTTCCTATAGTAGTGCCACCCTGTGCCAACCAGAGTAATCAATGGATGGCCAGAAGGCTTGTGCATAAAATCCCTATCTACTCATTCAATATCCTCAGACTATTTTCTGGCTTGTGGCCTTCATCAGTGAGGAGCTTTGGATCTGAGAACACTGCACCTAGATCTTAGGATCTAATGCAACCCTCCAGCAACCACCTTTTATCCCTACTTAACTACAAAACCATAAGAATAAAATTGAAAATACAAAAATATTTTCAATCCAAGCTCATAGCTTATATAGACATATGGGTCTGAACTCAGTTCAGCACCCATACATTTGGTGTCTTTGGCTCTTTAACAACCATAGCCACCACTATCCTATTAGGCAGGATTGGTGTTAAACCATTACGCATCACATGATCACCATCTCATACTAGCACATAATTGTTTATAATCAATTATGTTCTAGTATGAGATGATGATCATGTGAATTATTTATTTATAAACCAATTTCATTTACAAGATTTATTATGGGATTTGATCAAATTTGTAATGAAATTGATATTTAAATAGCTTGAAATTTGGGAGGAAAATTAAGTAATCTCGATATAAATCTATTATAATGGTGTTTCATACATTGGCTCATTTAATTTGAGTTATTAATAAAAATCTTTATTAATAATATTCAAGTTAAGGTCTTCCATCAATATCTGTCTTTGGGGATCACATGCTTGCTCTTGCACCAAGATCTGCATAATTATCATTTATAATTAAAAATTATATATAATTTATATTTATATGTTAGAATGTAAACAATTAAATAATATAGCATAATTGTTATTTTGTTAATTAATTCATTAAATATTATTTTGTTTACTGACATCATATTTTTACATTGTATTTAGCAATTGGAATTTTGAAATGTGTGTGTGTTTATATCACTAGTTATTGCTGTGGTGCCCTATAAAAATTTTTTTATTATTTGTATATTATAAAAAATATCTAGGCTATTATCATATTTAAAGATACAAATAAGCTGTTTTATCATATAAAAAGTGGCATTTTTATGTGAAACCCAATAGTAATAGTTACTTAATAATACACCACATATTTCTGTTACAATATATATAGTGTGTGTGTGATTGAGAACGTTTTTATTAAAAATCATTCTGACATAGTGCTTAATGCATCTGCTGCCATACAAACTGTGCTTAAATCCACACTAAATAAAGTTTGGAAACTCTTACAGATCATCCCCAAGTGAATGTCTTTAAAGTGCAAACATCCCAGATAATTATGCAGTATGGATTGTTCAGACAATTATAAAAAGATAACTATGTAATTATGTGACCTTCACTAATACTAAAGAACATATCATATTGAGCATTTAGTTGGCTTTTAATGTATGATTTTACATTTTTAAACTTATTTATAAAGTGTTGAACTGAATAAATACATACGTACTATTTTCATTGTAATGTACTGTAACTTAAAAACTCCTAGTAAATATAGAATTTAATATATATATGATTTATCCACAGCTTTAAAAAAAAAACGAGAAAAAATAAGACAATTTTTTTTAAGTGTCGTTTGAAAAATCTTTACCAAATTTTATGAACTATTGAAAGAAGCGTGAGAGTTATTTAACAAGATTAACCTCGCCTTTTTAAACTAGTTAATGTTTAATTAAATTATACCTCTAGAGAAAATATCTGATCTAGTTGATTAAAAGGCAATTAAAATGTAGATCAGGTACATAAACTAGAATAATTTTTAAAAGTTGATTTTTAAAAAGCAGCAATTATTAAAATTAAATATTATTATTGAATGGGAATAAATTTTAAATGGAAGAAACGACTGCAAACGGATTTATTGTTGATCAAATAATTCTCATATAAGTCGATAGAGGGCGGAACATAGAATCAGAGTTAAAAGTTGGATGGGACTAAGCAAGGATGCCTAATGTCACCTATTTGGTTTTTGTTATATTTGAGATAAATTATAAGGGTTTTCATTTGCTGATTATACTTCTTGTGCACAGAAATTAGGGAAAATATGGAAGTTATGCTGAAGACGTGCAAGGGTGGTTAAAGAGATGGGGATTAAAATTGGTGAAGAAAAATCAAAAGTAATGAGAATAAATGCTGGGGGGGGGGGGACTTATTGGGGAATATAAAGTTAAATTTGGTGAATAGGTATAACTATTTGGGAATTGTCTTAAGTAATCAGAGAAATTGCTTGGATGAATGGGAGAAAAATTTATAAATGAAGCAAAGAAAAGAAAGGGAATGATAAAAAAAAATTAACAGTGTTTTCATATAATAAATATGATGTAGTAAGGATTGAATGGAAGGTAGTGGAAGTAGCAGGATTAACTTATGGTAATGATGCCTTATGTGTTAGTAAAGGGATGTTACATTACTTAGAAAAAGTACAAAGAGTAGTAGAAAGACATGCATTAGATGCAGATGTATGACAGCAATGGAGGCAGGAGAAATGGGATGGTCAAGTTTTTATATGAGAGGTGCAAATAGCAAAATGAAAATATTCAGTAGATTGCAATTTATGAATAATAAGAAAAAATTCAAAATAATATTTAATTGGGTTATGAGTAAAGAGTAGGCAATAAAATCAGTGAAAAAGGTAATACAGTATGCAGAAGATTTGAATAAAGAATTTATGTCAGTAAATGTAAATTATTTTGAAAATAGAATCAAAATGTAACCAATTTCACATGTTATCTTTTAAGCAAGGAGAATTATGATTTTTAAAGTGACTTTTAAATGTACAGAGAAGTTCTTAATGTAACCATTTGAAATCTTTCTAATAATAATGAAAAGTATATTGTTTATTATAGAAAAATAGATGCATTAATAAAGAATAGGGAGTTGGAAAGATGGAGAACTAGTATGGAGAGTAAAACGAGAATAAATATATATAGAAGTAAACAATGTTGGATGTGAATTAATTTATGATAATAGCAAGGAAAGTAGTTTACTGTTTCAGGCTCTAATAGGATCATTAGCTATAAGAGAATATATACATAAATGGGAAAATGTGGTTGATTTAGTTGCAAATTATGTAAGGAAGGCACAGAAAATATTAGGCATCAGCTAATTAAATGTAAATGCTTACAAGCAGAAGGGTACAAATAATGAAGTTGTGGGAGAATAAATATAAACAAAGTGATTATACAGAAAGTGGGTTCTTGGTTCTTTCTGTTGGGTTTGGAAAAAGATAAGTGGGATCTAGATATAAAAACCATGGAGTAGACAAAGATGATATTTTGAAAATAGGATTGAACAGGGTAGAGAAGAATATGTAAAAACTTAGGGTGGTGAATGGCCAGAGAAAGCAAGGTGGCTATCAGGTTTTTCTGGACATAGTGTTTTAGAGATTCCTGACTTTGATAAAGGAGTAGCCAGATCACATCACATATGTATAAGAATAATAATGTATAAAATACTAAAGGATGTATGGTAACAGAAAAGGAATAATAATTTATATTATAAAAAATTCTTTATGTAAATACAGGAGAGAAAATATGAAATATTTATTTTTGAAATATAACATGTTGAGAGAAAAACAAAATTATATTGAGAAGTCAGGGATGCATAAGTATGTGAAGAATAAAAAAGTAGAGAGTTTTTAATTTTGACCTTTTTGATCAGACTGGCAAATACAGTGAAAATATAATAAAAATATCAAAACAATTTTTCATTAAATTGATAGCTAAAGTAAAAGTAATGATCTGGTAATAGCAGAATAGAAGAAGATAATAGATGAATAAATAAACAGGTTTAATAGAGAATGTTTAATTTCAATAAGAAAATTTCTGGATATAGGATCTTTTATACAAAGAAATGTATGATTTCATCTAAAGAGAATTCACTTTATATTCTTAATATTGGATATCAAGATGAAAATACATTTAAAAAAGATTAATATGTTTTACTTTTTAATAACCATCTTATTGATATATTTTTAGAAAACATTAAAAATTAGTAATGATACATTTATAAAAGTATTATACTTTTAACTTTGTTTTTGATTAATTGATTAACAATTAAAACTTTGTCTTTTGAATAGTCAAAATTGATTTAGATATTTGACATCTCAAAGTAAATACACTGTCTTCTGATTTTTCTTCAACTCTGTTTCTATATCTTTATATTTCAATTTCTTAAAAGTTTTTAAAATGAAATGTTTATAATCTATCCCATTATGTAATTTAAATTTTCCAATATTACAATTTCCCATATTAATACAAAAGTTATCAACAATCAATTCACATGATTTGATGCTTATGCTATAAATCTGATATTAAGGGGGAAATTACATTAATAAATTATATGCAGTTATTGTTTAACAAAATACTACTTAATCAGAGAAAACACAAACAGCTCTAAAAATACAGTCCTAATACATTTTTCAATGTAGGATATCATTTCAAGGGAAAATATCATACTGCTAAAAACACTGTAGAAAATAAATATTTTTAAAGTTAACTACATGAAAAATGTTTCATTTTTTGATTCCAAAAAAAGGAAAGATAGTTTGCAGGGAACATAATGATATGAAATAGAAAATAAAACAAAAACATGGCTTATTAACAATGCAGATTTGGTAATGAAAGGTAGTCTAATAGTGTTCAATTGAGTGCATTTTTGGAACATGCACACTGACATTGTTTTACAAATGTTTATTTCCTATAGTTTAACAAAATAATATCTGCCTTTAAAAAAGTGTTCTGCACCAAAAACAGTATTAAGGCTATATATTTAATATTGCTTATGCTTTCTCCATTAAGTAGCATTTTGGTATAATTACATATAGTTTATTATTATTTGGTATCGTATATTTTATTAATGGATTTTTATTATAGAAAATGTGGAAAGTACATAGTTAAGAATCTTTACTCTAACATGAACACAAAATATCCTATGCTAATCTAATTTTAACATATAATCACCATTTGTAATAAGGTGCTACTCGCCAATTAGGTAAATAGCAATACTACATTAATAGCAGTAATCTCTCTATTTACACTATATATAGTCATTTATAGCAAGTTTGTGTAATCAATGGACACTGATAGAACTGTTATATTCACATCACCATACTAGTTTCTGACTATTGGTATTTTTGAAGTATTTTGATCTATATTTATAAATCTGACATCTTTAATTTTTTATATACTATTCAAGCCAATAATTTGAGATTCAAAAATATCTTAAGTTTAGAATTCAAAGTATTGATGCATACACTAGACAGCTCAAGAGTAGAATAAATGAACTGAATTATTGTTTCCTAATGTGGATAATGAAGATAAGCAGTAAACATCGTGTGATGCTCATTTGTTAAATACTAGTATTAAGCACTACATGAACTTACATTTAAATTATCAATATACTAAACAGTCTAGCTTCATAATGATAGTGGTTAATTCATAAAAGTTCTTGGCTAGATTTTTATAGGGCAAAAAAACATCTCTTTGATCAATTGAATGAGACTTGGGCTTTTGGTGAACAAACATCACATGATCTCTAAAGCATTTTCCAAATGAATAAATTTATTAAAAGTAGTGACTTACTATACATCTTTATTTTATAATCATACTGCATAAGAATAAATTGATGGCCATTAATTGTCAATAGTCAGACTTTCACAAATAATTACTGATTAATTGGTTTTGTAGTAAATGACACAAATTTGCACTGCATTTATCCACTGATCATCCCATACTATTATATTGCTTTTCAAGCTAGTGACAGTGGAGATTTTTAAGCATCCATAGTAAATATAATCTAAGACATGTGGTGTTGAAAATATTATTAAAAAAAAAAATCAAAATGAGATCAGTAATATATATATATATATATATATATTACTGATCTCATTTTATATATATATATATATATATATAATATAGGGCATGTACCAATAGTTCTAACAAGCTCTTATTGGTAAGTGCCACAAGAGAAAGCATTTAAAATCTCTATCTAGAATTATCCCTATCCTCAGATCAATTGTTTTCGAGCTTTTAACTTACCTCAGTGAGGAGCTAGGACATTCATACACTAGATCTAAAATACCAACTCAAAAGCCACCACTTATCTAATACATAACTATTAAGCAAAAAATCTGAAATTTTCAGACACATGGATCAGAAACACCTCAGCTTCACCATATAACATCACCAAAGCCTCAAGGGCAAAATTATAATAATCAATAAAGTTGTAATTATTTATTAAGCACACAGGAAGTATATATAAATACTTTTAAGACAGGCTTTAATCTGAATCATATGTGCATTGAAATTTATAATAGTCGAATAATATCTTTAATTGCCAATAGAGGGACCTCTAAACCACGACACAAGGTAGCAACATTTATAAAGATAAGAGCAGCTGTCTTATCTTTAACCTAACTTTCCATTTATGTAGACCAATCTGAAGCATCTTGATTTGGGAGCATGAAGTTGTTATTCGACAACTATTTTCTTTACAAATTAACATTCATGAAATCTTGCGATTTACAATGAGTTAATATTATGATCTTTATACTGGAAATATATAACTATTGTAAAGTTGTAATTATTTATTAAGCTCACAGGAAATATATTGTTTGACTATTATAAATTTCAAGGCACATATGATTCAGGTTAAAGCCTGTCTTAAAAGTATTTATGTATATTTCCTGTACACTTAATAAATAATTACAACTTTACAATAGTTTATATATTTCCAGTATAAAAATCGCAATATTAACTCATTGTAAATCACAAGATTTTGCAAATGTTAATTTGTAAAAGAAATAGTGGACTTAAATAGTGGAGAGAATAACAGTTTCATGCTCCCAAATTAAGATGCTTCAGATTGGCCTATATAAGTGGAAAGTTAGGATAATCTTATCTTTATAAAAGTCACTATCTTGCATCATGGTTTGGGAGGTCCCTCTATTGGCAATTAAAGATATTGTTTGACTATTATAAATTTCAAGGTGCATATGATTCAGGTTAAAGCCTGTCTTAAAAGTATTTAATAATCAATAAAGCAAGTCACATATCACATGACTTGATTTAAGCTTATATTACAGATATATAATATAGGAAGCATACCAATTATTCTAACAAGTTCTTGTTGATAAGTGCCACAAAAAAAAGAGCATTCAAAATCTCTATCTAGAATTATCCCTGCTCTCAGACCAGTTTTAAACTTTTGGCTCACCTTAATGAAGTGCTACAACATTCAGACATTATGTCTAAAATACCAATTCAAAGCCAGCACTTATTTTAATATGTAACTATTAAGTAAAAAATATGAAATTTTCAGACACATAAATAGTCTTTAAATCCAGATAATACTGCAGCCTCACCATATATTAATAGCCTCAGAAATATATCATCACCAAAGCCTCAATGGCAAAATTATAATAATCAATAAAACAAGTCATATGTTGTGTGATTTGTTGTAAGTTTGTATCATATATATTTAATATAGGAAATGAACCAATAGCTCTAACAAGCTCTTATTAATAAGTCATGCAAGAAAAAGCATTTAAAATCTCTAACTAGAATTATCCCTATCCTCAGACTGATCGTTTTTCAGCTTTTGGCTTATGTCAGTCTTTCAAGCTATTGTGCATGTGCTTTTTATGAGTGTTAATAATAAACAAATACTTTCACTTCCAACACAAGATATAGTATTTATGAAAGAATAAAATGAATCCACTTATTCTTTCAAACCCAAATGCTTATATATGGGCAAATTTTAAGTACTGGAAATGAAAGCGTGAGGATAGACCACTCACTTAAAATTACTGTTTACGATGTCTGAATGAATGACGTCAATGAAATGATCTAGAATTTACTAAACGTCACTCTCAAATGAAATGTATTACAATTTATAAACCTTGCACTATATAAAAATAAATTCTTATTTACTTATGTCAGTGAGAAGCTAGGACATTCAGACACTATCTAAAATACCAACTCAAAAAACAGCACTTATCTAATATGTAACTAATAAGTAAAAAATCTGAAATTTTCAGACAAGTAAATACCTTTAAATCCTGATATCTAACTTAAATAGCTATATGGGTCTGAAAACACTTCAGGCTCACCATAGAGCTACTTAAGTTAGATAGCTGCATTTAAAGACATTTATGTTTTTGAAATTTTCAGATGTTCTCCTTAATAGTTATGTATTAGATAAGTGCTGGCTTTAATTTGGTATTTAAGATCTAGTATCTGAATGTCTTAACAACTTACTGAGGTGAGCCAAAAGCTTGAAAACAGTCTGATGACAGGGATAATTCTAAACAGAAATTTTGAATGCTTTCTCACTTTCAATAAGAGCTTATTAAAGCTATTGGTATGCTTCCTATATTACATATACGTAATACAAGCTTAAGACAAGTCACATGATATATGACTTGCTTTATTGATTATATATATATATATATATGTATATATAATTGTGATCTAATGTTAGATCTATATAACTATTGGAAATTGTCTTAGATTCAAATCTTACAGTATTTAATATTTTAGATCTTTATTTTAAATGCCAAAATGAGTAAAAAATAATTGCTAAATGAAAATAATAAAAATCACTATGTTCTAACAGCATACATCCAGTTACATAAAACATAGAATGTTGCAGTCTATGGTATAGTAATATTCTTAATATGAACAACAAAGTTTAGTTTTAAAATAGAGGGATAGGAATCACAATAGTAATCTACTTAGTAATAGATAAATAATGAATAACTATTTATTAGTGATTAAACGAGAAGTAATTAATATCTGTAAAACTCCCACAATCTTATATTTGACTAGCCTTTTAAAGAAATATCTTGTTTTTATTTATTTATCTTAAAAAAGAACTGAAAAGAGGTTTTGCCATTCAGGGTCTACTTAAGCCTATTTTACTTACATTATCTATATTTTTTTTAAATGTATAATTCAGATTTAATTTTTTTTTCCTGTTAACAATAAATACAATCTTATCTGATTTTTCTAATATCATACCTTTTAATAGTAACTTATGATGCACTTTTTCATACTTTCTTGTTAACATTTTTATAATTATTTAGTATTCATTTTATCATGGTAGTTGTGCAAATGTAGTCTTAACATATCAAAGCAATTGAATCTTTTAGCATTTTCTTTAACCAATAGATATTAAATGATCAGTTGAAGGAATTGGACACAACTTTTTAAAATAATTTTTTTTTTTTTTTTTTATTAAGTTAATGATCTTGATTCTTTAAAGGTTAGTTAATGAAAATTGATATTGTCTATATGATTTGGGGAAAAAGATTTGTCTACAGATCCTATGTATTACAAAAAGACTATGCTGAAGAGATTATGAAATTTTAATCTGAACTTACAGCAGCACTTATTTAAATCTTACAAGTATCAGATAAATAACTGCAGCAAAATTAGGATTTGCAGCTTAGCATTTTTAATAAGCGGGCATTTCAAAACTACTGAATTATGATAACTAATTTGTCTTTTGATGCTTTTAAAATATACTTACTCTTAATTAATAGATAGTGCCATTTTTGTCAATAGTGTAAATAAAACAAGTTGAATTTAATATAATTTATTTTTTGATAGTTAAAAAGGATTTCATTACTACAACATTTATGGAAATTATGTAGACTTCCATTTACTTAACACAGGTAAGGCAAATCTAAAATGCCATAGATAAATATAGATTTTTTTATTCCATACTGAAATCTATGTTAAACTTCACTTATCTTCTACCTTTCATAAGCTGGGTCTACAATTATATATATATGATCACTAGATGGAGCTTTACCAATAGCTCCTAACAAGCTTTGTTTACATAAATGCTGAGAGAGATAGAATTCAATCTCTCTCAGTGTTTATGTAAACAAAGCTTGTTATGAGCTATTGGTAAAGCTCCATCTAGTGATTATAAAATACAAACTAAGAGCAAGTTATGAAATTTATGACTTGTTTTGTTTATCATATATATATAGTCTCTCTTTTAATTAGTCTAACTTTTTTCAATTTTTTTTTTTTTCAATTTCTTATTACTTATCAAACCTTATATCAATTATATTAAGAACGTTTATTAAAATAAACAACCCAAGACGAGTATTTTCTCCATTTTAAGGCTTACTGGAGTTTGGTAGAAAGTTGTTTAAATCTAGATTCACAAAAACCATAGCTTTTCACAGCATATCTAATATTTTCTTATTATTAGAAAGTGAGTGAGCTTCTTTATTGATCTATTTATTTACAAACATTTAATAATCTCAATGGTTAAATTTTATCAAAATTTGGGGATTACCATAAGAGATGTTATTTATGTTGATCCTTCAACTTATATGATTATGTCTAAACTAGTTCTTTTAGGGCATTTTAATCTCTAGTCCTCTGTCCAAACACAATCTTCCTAGGTTTATAAATGATTAAGAATTTATTTATATAGTATTTATAAACTTAAAAATGATAGTCTATTATTTTATTAAATGATTAAATTCTTGATCTAGAGAGATATTTTTTGCATGATTAAGTTTATAAGATTATTCATAGTCATAGGTATGAGTGTACTAGGGTGTTTCATTCTTTATAAGTTCTATTTCTAACAGCATCATTTTTTTACTGGTGGTCTTGACTTATTTATTTATCTGTTACTTCATTGTGGGTACAGCTGATCACCTGTTATCTTATCTGGACATTCCATGATTATTTATTTCCATGTAAAACTAGTTATTGGTCATAATTTTTTTTTGTATAAACTACTACGTTTTAATTTTAGTTTTCTTAAAAGCATTGTTCTCACAGTATAAAAATCAGGCTGAAATTATTTACAAATGACAGCTACTCTGGTATAAGATGAATAAATTATAAAAAGATTTTTTATTTTAAAATGATAAAATTACGTTTTAATGAATAAATAATATTTTAAAATAATTTTATTTTTAAATATTCACATTTTCAACCCTAATTTGAGATGAGAAATTTGTAATATTTCTGTATATGCCATATATATTCATTTAAGCAAAATTTTACATTAGCCAAAAGTAAATTATCTATAGTAGTTCCCACAATATTAAAAAGTATAAACATATTTGATGATTTAGCAAAATAGCAATTGCCCTCAACTGAAAAAGGTATTAATACATGGTCATTTCAAGTCATACAAAGCTATAAAGAATTAAGATCTATAGAAAATAGAATACATGATATTATAGAATAAAAAATGTTTAAAATTAATATACAAAACAAATGCAGAAATATGCAAACATAAAAAAATAGCACCTAACAGGATATAGACAATTTGAGGATTAAATAAGTCATATCTCTGTCCAATTTCTAATTTGGTTGCAATTTTCTATGACCTTGATACCAATTCCTAATTTAATTGTCTTTTTTCTTTTCTTATGTATTCATTTCTATATTTACATATACCATTTCCAACTTTCTTAAACACCTGAAAAATACTATTTTTTTTATATCAAAGCTTTATTCTTACAGTTTCAACTGTCTTGCAGTCATCATCAGAATGAAAATATCCAAATATATAAATAAACAGTTAATACATTTTATGTACATAATTAAACACATAATATAAACATATGTTTCAACCTGATCATTATAAATAATCATTTTCCATTTTATTACTCTATTCTTAATTAATTTTATCCATGTTTATTTTATATTATTTTTAAAATTATTTTAAAAACTTTATTATAATTTTTTTAATTTTAAAAAACTTTAACTTTTTTATTCTACTATTTAATACATATTATTTTATTATCTTTTTATTCATATTTTTAATCACCTTCTAACCTTTTCTTATTTTTATTATATATTTTTTATAATTAACTATTAACTTTTTTTACATTACAAATTACTATTTATGTTACAAATTATTCACCTCTTTACATATCCTATTTCTAAAAACCAACTGACAAAATTTTTCAAATTTTTTTATACTTGCTTAACAACTCTCTCTATCACTATTTTTTTTCAGCTTTACTTTTTTTAACATTTTTATATTCAAACTATTATTAATAATAATTGTTTATAAAATTATTGACTTCATCCCAAAATCCCTATTAATATTTTGTTTTATATTTTTAATCAATATTGTCTTTTTAATTTTTCCATCCCTTCTATTATTTGTATAATTAATCATTTTTATACTATCTTTCTCAAAACTATGACCTGTTTCTAATGAATGCAAATAAATAGGCCTCATCATATTTATGTCCTATCCCTTCTATTATTTGGTATAATTAATCATTTTTATACTATCTTTCTCAAAATTATAACCCATTTCTAATGAATGCAAATAAATAGGTCTCTTATCATATTTGTTACATTAACTTTGTATAAATTAAATTTTGTTTTTTTTCTATATAATTAGTTTTTATATTTTTACTTTTACATGACTTGCACTTCATTTTATATACCCATTTATGCATTTTTTTTACTTTTCTTACATATTTATTACCTAATATATTAAGTATATCTTAAATTTTAAATCATTATTAAACTTTTTATTCATTTTAATAATTATTTTATTCATACTTTTTACAATAATCTTTAATACTACTATATTTATTCTTATCTATTTTATTTTTTCTATATACTTTATTTTTCTTTTGATTTTCTTATACCTTCTTTTATAACTTCTTCTGTATATTCATTAACTTTAAACTCTTTAATTATCAATTCTACCTGTTTCCTATAATATTCTTCATTTGAGCAATAATTCCAAGCTCTATATAATCTTGAATTTATACTGCTTATTTTATATCTATATTTGAATTCCAATTAGATGTACTTATATTATTATCTATATTAGTTTCTTTTATATATAGATGTCTCTATTTTGGATTTATTATTTCTTTATGACTTCTTTAACAAAATATCTAAAGATAATAATTTATTATTTTCTTTTTCTATTGTAAATTTTATATTTTTATCTAACTTATTAAATTCTTGAAAATACATATCTATTTGTCTTTGACTCCTATTAAAAATCAAAAAGTAATCATCAACCTAACTTTTCATAAAAAATGGACCATTATTATTATTAATCATTAAATCTTCCACACACACGCGCGCGCGCACACACACACATATATATATACTAAGTACCTCATTTAATGCCTCTCCTACTAGCAATCCTTTCTTTTGTTTATAATATTCTCCATTAAATTCAAATGCAATCTCCTTACAACTAATCCTCATTATTTTTTTCAATTTCTCTATTGGTATTTTAATTTCTTTATATTCATCATTTCTATATCTTTTTATTGCTAACTATATTGCTTCTTCTACATTTATATTCATGTACATTGACTCAACATCTATTTTTATCATAGTCAACTAATAATTATTACATTTGTTTATTTTATTTTAATCTCTTTTATTAACTCATTATTTTTAATATAAAAATAACTTTTTCATTAATATATTTTTTAAAAATATTATTTGATAACCATTTAAAAATTCTATCAAAATATACATTTGTACTATTTATAATTGGTCTTAAAGGCACTCCTTCTTTAGATATGTTCGGTGCTTCTTATATTCTTGCCATTCCACAATCTTTATTTCCCAAAAATGCAAATATTTTTCTATCTATTAATTCGCTATTATATAATTCTTTTACTAATTCATAAATCTTCCAATTTTTTAATTTACTATCATCTTTTTTTATTTTAATATAATATTCCTGATAACAATTTATTCATTTTACCAATATATTTCTCTTTATTCATTAATATTAATTTATTACCTTTATCTGACTTTATAAACAGTATTTCTCATATTTATTCCTTATTTCTTTAACCTTTATTTTAATTACATTACTTAAATTATTTATTTATTTTTCTTTTATCCTTATTTTCAATACTTAATTTTTTAAATTTTATATACCATATTATTCACTTTTTTAAAACTTTCCATCCACAATTTATCCTTTATATTAATTATAAATCATAGATATAATAAAATATCTTTACTAACAACAAAATGATATATAACAATAGCTGTAATATAGTCATATAATCATAACACATAAAAGTAACATATAAAAGCTCTTTTTGGCAAATTTAAAATTTTTGCCCTTTTCAATATGGCTTAATTACAAAAATAACCTATACTGCATACATAGTGAAATCTACCAGCTCTATATAAAATTAACACAAGCCTATAATTACACTTAAATATCTTTATAACAACACATATTATACAACCCTCCATTCATTTTTTATTATCCAATTATTAGTTAAATTAATTAATGTTTTATAAATGTTCATACAATTATTTCTGTTATAATTAATAAAGATATTTTATTATATCTATGATTTATTTTTAATTTGAAAAAGCAACATAAAGGATTTATTCCTTGTATTTTATATTAATTGCATTATTAATATTCTTATTTTCATTATATATACCATAATTAGTTACTCTCTAAATACTTTTGTGCTTCTCTACTAATGCTTGCACTTCTATTATATTCTTATTTTTGCATACTCCAGATGTACATATTTTATACCTTTACTTAGTATATTATTTTGTTTTTCAGTCAGTTCAATATTTATTAAATTACAAATCTGTATTAAATCCTTCTTTATAATCTTTAATTTCTTTTCCTTTCTTCAAGCTATCCATTTTCCTTTTATATCTTATTATTGTATTTCTATTTATAATGTCCTTTTCATTCCGTAATTTCCTAAAAATCTCTTCTTCTTTAAAAGTTATTTTTTATTCACAAATTCTTCCATATTATTAATATCTTTATATACTATATTTCTTTAGAATTTTCTTCTCAATATTCTTTATATAATTTCTTTTATCACTTATTCTTTTCCTTAGTTTATCAAATTTTATAAAATTAGATATAACTTCATATTTTTCACAACTCTAAAAATTTTATATTATTTTTCAAATTATTTAATTTTATTATCAATTTCCATCTTTTATTCACCTTTTTTGCTGTATCTCCATTTTCCAATCCTCTAATATATTCCAAAAAGCTTTTAATATTATATATATATTCTCCATAATCATATATTATACACTCAAGTACTGCTTCTTTATATTCTTGATCTTCAGTGATTTCACTTCTTATGGAAGTAATATAATTTTATTCTTCTCGCTTTCTTATGTATTGATTTCTATATTTACACATCATACATTTCCAACTTGCTTAAACACTTTAACAATACTATTTTTTATATCAAAACTTTATTCTTACAATTTTGACTGAAAATGATTATTTATAATCAGGTTAAGATGTATGTTTAATTATGTATATAAATATGTGTATAAAATGTATTAATTGTATAATTTTATTTGGATATTGTCACTCTGATGATGACTGCAGAACAGTCAAAACTGTAAGAATAAAGTTTTTCTATAAGAAATAGTACTGTTGAAGTGTTTAAGAAAGTTGGAAATAGTATGATATAAATGCAATTTATCCACTTTACTTTGAACACGTTTTAGCAACAACCTTTTATTGTACATATTTCTGAAATGGTATGATACAGACTCCTAAGAGATTAAACCAATTTTTATCTCTTGTGGAATTTATGCTTCTTGTTACAATTATAGAAAAGAATCCTTAATTTTATTTTTTGTTAATCATTGTAAAATTTTTCTCTAACTTTTGGATTTGTCTTAATTATAGTGGAATTTTTAATAATCCACTGAGAACATTTCTGATCCAATGTCAATCTCTATCTTGAATTTTTCCTCAAAAATAAAAGCATTAAGTATAATTTCTTAGCTTCTTACATTTGTACTTTTGAAGGTTATTTTCATTTTTTACCCTTTGATTAACAAACAAAAGGGTAACTGGTTTCTCTCTATTCTTGGTCTAAGAATAAAGCTAAGCTAGATCAGACAATGCTAACACTATTTTATCCCTTTTCTACAATAACAACATGAGCAATTGCTTATTTTCAAACTACCAATTAATTTATTTCATTGAGCCTTTGGCTGCTCTATACTCAATACAAAGTTCTGTGGCCTATCTTGCCCAATAAAGCTTTGCAATTCTTTTGCTTGGTCTAGTACCCATCTAGGAGACTTTTCTATGCTGATATTGTTAACATATTCATGGCTAATGTGCAAAAACCAAAGGTGGGGTGCAATTTGCTGCTTATGAGTGGGGATTGAAATAGACATTAAGTTTTATCTATAAACCCTTCATAAGATTTATCTGGAATTTTAAGATCACACAAGTAATTAGTTATCTTTTGGATTTCTTCACTTTCTATTATAGTAGTAATTACTTTAATTTTACTACCTATGGTATTTTTGATTAATATTTATTCTTCATGCATAGATAAATTATTAATCTTAATGCATTATTTATATTATCAATTCCATCATACTAAGCCAATTTATAATATCTAGAAACTAGAGAATCACCTGTAATAAAGGAGACATGGTTTACTTGATAGCTAACAAATAACTAGCAATGGAACAAGGACCAATTTATGGAGTAATACTTCAAATAACTGAGAAATGAAAAATATCACATACCATCAACTTAATTATAATTAATTTAAATTTAATAAACATTTTAGTAACAATAATATATGAATGGGAAATGAAATAATTACCTATAATTAAGGACAACAGTGCTAGATAAGCCAATGTTAATTATAAATTAACATTGATTTGTATATCTTCATTTAATTTACAAAACCAAAAATATTAAGATTTACCAAGTCATAAAAGATCAGGATTATCTGTATTGGTTTCCCTCTATCTAATATGGACTTTCAGAGATAGCTGTTATTACAATTTTAACTATCCTGGAATCCTGTTGGGTCAAATTCTCTGATCATTTATTATAGGGAATTTCTATTCCCTCTTTTTTATTATTCTAATAAACCAATATTTCCTTAATGACCCCAACTTGACCATATTTGTTTTGCTTCCAGAGACTATAATAATAATAATTATTTCAAGTTAGTAGTCTAAGTGTTACATTCTTTGATAATTGGGATCTCCTTTATTTTAGCACTTATAAATTACATTCAATATACATCATATTTAGTGTATCAACCTTATATATTATATGCCAATACACACTTCATTCACATGTCCTTACATAATTAATGCTATTTTTATTTATATAATTACCAATAATCTACTTTTAAATATAATCAAACTTATTTTGCATGCAGTTATAATATCCTAAATTCATTACAGTATAATATTATGCTAATCTTTGCTGACATGTTTTGCTTATGCTGTATGTGCAGATAGTATTATTTGTTATTATAAACAAATTGATTTACGCTTTAATGTAACTAGGCAACTTTTTAGGGCATAAACTCCATATGCCCTTTTAAGCAATAAAACACCCATTAAATAATTAAACAAAGCCTTTATTTATTATTATACTAATGACTGTTCGTAAATTGTAAAGATTTCGCAAGTGTCATTCCTTCAAACATAACAAATGTAATTTAAAGTGATCGTGTAACACCTCCACGCTCTCATTCCCACACACTTAAGATTTGTCCATACATAAACGTTTGGATTGAAAGAATGGGTGGATTCATTCCATTCTTTCTAAAATACTATATCTAGTGTCTGGAAAAATTAAGTATTCATTTATAATTTATCTTTAATGCGCATGTTCATTGGCTTAATCGCTAATATTACTATTAGATAAAAAAACATAGCGCTATATAAAATAATAATATCTCATTATATCAATTTGTATTTCCTTTCCAGATAATGTATAGTACTACTTAACTATTCTTTAATAAATCTTTTTATAAAAAATGATAATAAAAAAATGTTTTTTTTTAAATGATAATTTAATGCTGATTAAAAATTAATTCCACATAAAAAACACAACTACCATTTTTCCTGTAGGAGATATTTCCCAGAATCTCAATATCAAAAAGTCTTCCAGTTTTTAGCACCTGTTTTTACTACATATCAGTGTGAATGAAACTTTTAACAAAATGACTTTTGACTTCCAGAAATAAATACAGTAATTAAAATTTCAAATGATAATTTCGTTTTCTTAAAAAAAATCATGTAATATAACTCTGTATCAATGACGAATTAGAAGTTGAAATGACTTTTATTTAATAAAAAAATACTAAGGTAGGGCAACTATATAAGAATATAAATTAGGTAGCTTTATAATAGAAAAAAAAACCAAAACAACTAATGAAAATATTTTTTTATAAATGTTATATATATTTTAAAAAAGGAAACTAATTTATTAAAAATATAAAATAATCCTTCTGAATATTGTTAATTACATATGCTTTTTATCCCTTAAAAATCTTCAATGTTACAAAAAAATATAAATTCAAAGTATCATCATCATCATTTTCAATCATTATCAATACAATGAAGGAGTGAAGACCTCTTAGAATATATTCTAGCATTTCCGATGTATAAATTCTCTTTTCCATTTTACGCTAGCAAATATTGTCTATTTCACATGAAATCTCTTTTAGTGGTTTGCACTTTTTTAAATAACACATGTAACCCCAGTTCATTTCAACTACTCAGTTTTTTCCATGTCAGCATTGCCTATTTGTTTTCTTACCCAAATACTTAATTTTTGTGAATATTAACATACAATTTCTTCTTATTCCTGTATAGAAGGTGGAATGTTCACATTCATAAAAAAAACAACTTATAATGTTCAGTGCATTTAAAAAAAAAAAGAAATTTATTGTTAATAAAATATACAATTTACATTATCAGGTGATCACAGCAACTCTTTTAAAGGTTAACTAAAATCTAACATGTTGAATGGTTGATATTAAATCCATATTTGTGCAGTTGATCCACTGCTGTTGGCTTAACTTGATCTAAGTTTCATTCTCAATATTGATAAGACTTCATTTGTCAGTATGCAAAAAATACTATACTATCCATATTGAAAATCTTTTGAAGCAAAAATGTTAATATAATAAAAAACTCTTCCAGAACCTCTTAAGACTAAAGTAAGACAAGTATCACTGGTTTCAGGTATAATCAATTCTCTTTCTTTAACTATAAGTCTTTAATAGCTAACTTATTTGCAAAACAAATTTTATGTATTTTAATTCTGAAGCAATAATGAATAAACTGAGTCAGGAACTTTAGATAATCTACAGAACTATTTTCACTGTCAGTATTAATATATCTGTTTTGTTTCTTCTATATTCTTGTATAGTGCATATGTATTACAGTTGTTCATATTTTTAACCATATACAGCCCTGTAAGATTTATGCTGTATTAGATTGAACAATTAAAAATTCCTAGATCAATTATCAAGTAAGTAAAAAAAAAATAAACACTCAACGGAATTTAATTGTCTTACTCAACTTGTTATTTAGATACTAAGTTTTTATTCCATTATATTAATAGCAAATATATAACAAACATACTAACCTTTGACATTTCTGTAAACTTTTCCTTTACCAATTTATTTTTCATTAATATTTAAATCATTTTTTTTCTTAACTATTTTAAAATTTTCGCTTTCAACATCCTTGTCATTAGTCATATGAGATTACTAATCTTTTTGTTAATGATTAGATAATTCTTATTATTTAAAGCATTATTATATATTTATGCTTTTGATAATTTGTTTTTATGATCCACTGGAAGCTATTTTCTCAATAGAAATGGCATTCACCTTTTTTTTTTTGATTACCAGTGTTAAATTTAAGAATTAAATTTTTTTAGTCTTCACAATCATCTTCATTATGAAGTGAAAATCACTTAAATCATTATTAGATAAAAAAAATTACATACAAATTTTGCTAAATGAATGTAGCTAAATGCATAATTTAGAAGATCAAAGATTTATATAAATAAGCAATAATAATTTCCACACTTGTTAGAATTATACTTTAAAAAAACTCTCAATACAGTACTGCCACCCTGTGCCAACCAGAGTAATCAATGGAAAGTTTTTCCTGTTTAATAACAGTTATGTGCTAGCATAAGATATGGTGTTTTAGTGTTTTAATTATACTTTAAATAAGGCAACATTTTATTATATCATGATTTCATAATAGCTGACAATTTTGATTGTTCAGCAGTCTTTCTCTGAGATATAATATACACAATATATAAATACTTTTTTATAACAAAATAAAATATTCAAAACAATATTTTTATATATAAATTACAAAAAAAAAATGTTTTGTCTTAATTCAATCTGATTTTTAAAATATACTTATATCAAATTAAATGTGAATAAATATTTTATTTTAATTGTATTTTATTTTAAAATAAAATTGATATATTATAGTAGTAAATATTATTATTATGAAAAATAGTAATCGAAATATTACATTTATTATTAAATATATTGTCTATATTACAATATCTAAATTATTTATGGTAGTTTTACTAATTATAAATAAAAAGATTAATAAAAATATATTTTCATATTCTTTTCAATTCAATATTATATATATTGCAATGGAATCACCCAATTGATAAAATTCTCTTTTAGAAAAGATGATTATCTGTTCATCAATGAGCATCAGGTGACTGTGTACAAATGAGTAAACAAAAAAATGTTACTTTATTTGATAATAGCCACAATTAATGACCATACTGAAACTTACAACATGTACAAGCTTTCATGTAAATCCAGTTAAACTTCCTAATCATTATCCACTCCATATATATAATATTCTGATGTAAATATTAAAATAATATACTTGTATATCAGATGAGAAAATTTATGAAAAATATGCTCAACTATAATAATAAATTTATTTAATAAACAACAACAGACTATAAACAATATAACAACTTAATATTTATATATTTAGATGATCAATGCAATGAAAGATAACCATGGTATTATAACTCTTTCAATATTTTAAAATGTTTTTATTCTCTTATATCTCTGAATTTAAATATATAACCAAGAGAGGAAAAGAAATATCAATGTATTATTTTTTACTTGGATAGAAAATGAGTATTTTGCAAAAAAAAAATAATTTTTTTTTGATGTTATAATTCAAATTATTATTTATTCAATAAATAATTATTATTTATTCAAATTTCTTTTATTTTGTTTTTCTGTTGAGCTCAACATATTTTAGACATTAATGATAATTTAACGAGACCTCTAGCCATAGATGCATTATTATAGTTTCATATCAAAATTATAAATAATTCAACTTGAATATTTTTCCAGAAACAATAAATTCCTTTTTGATAGTCATATTTTATAACAAAGGACACTAGATATATTTAATGTGTACATATTCCTTTTGTTGAATGATTTTTTCTTATAATTTATAGTTGACTTTCAAATTTATTTATTTAATTATACAGTTTTGTTATAGCATTCGCAAATAAGATCCAACATTAGTAGATATAATTAGACTTTATTCAATCTTATTAGGACATTATCATAATTCCATGAAGAAAGCTATATTTCCAGAAAGATGAAGTTAGCATTCCAACTAAAATTTTTACCCCATTATTACAAATATTTGAAAACCAGACACTCTTCACAAACCTGGAGCTTAATTGTAAATATAGGGGATTTGAACTCAAACTTTCAAGCACCCACCAACTATCCACATTATCTCATACAACTGACACACATGACCACACACATGTAGAAAAGATAAATAATCACCAATATTGGTATTTTATACTAAAGCAGCACTCACCAGCTGGTCCAGATTATCATCTCCCACATATATATAATAAGTGCTCAATTTCTATTAAGATAGAAAATATTCCCACTTTAATGCACAGGCTTCAGTCTACTCCAATCTCCAACTTTTCAGCCATCCATATCATTGAAAATCTGATGATGAAAGCTCAAATCCCACAGATGCCAACATTATTGCCATGCTCATGTTGACCTGTAGTCACTCTGACTTCTCATGTATAGGACCTTATCCATTTAAATGCATAGTAGAAGAATGGGCAGGATACAAGCTATTTATGTAAATATTTGGAAACCAGGCACTTCACAAACCTGGAGCTTAATTGTCTGAATCTCTAAATATGACTGGTTTGTGTTAATCAAAATTTTAAGTTTATTAAATTATTTATAAAATAAATGAATTAGTTATCTTAAGTCTGAGAGGAGATCCTTTCTCTATAAACACAGAATTAAGATATGGCTGAAAAGATAGTTTTTTCTATGAAGATAGAATTGAACTGTAAAAACATCACATGATCACTATTTCCCATGCTTTCTCATAACTGTTGTTAAAATAGGCAAAACTCTCTCCATACAATAGTGCCACTCAAAGCAAGACAAAGTAATCAATGGATGCCAGAAGGCTTGTGCATAAAATTCCTATCTAGTGCCTACTCATCCAATATCCCCAAACTAGTTGCTGGCTTATGGCCTTCATCAATGAGGAGCCTTGGATCTGAGAGCACTACACCCTAGATCTCAGGAATCCATTGATTACTCTGTCTTGTTTTGAGTGGCACTACTGTATGGAGAGAGTTTTGCCTATTTTAAGATAGAAATTGCATTTATGCACGTATGTTTCCCTATAGACATGTGACAAAATCTTTTTTTCAATGATGGTTTTCAAATATTAGTAGCAATTGGGTTTTACATTTCCAGATAGAATTGGTATAAAATTTTCACTGTTGATAATCATGTCTGTTTTAACTGCAATATATGTAAACCTGGTTGGCCCAGCTTTGATTTAATTCAGCAATTGAAGTTTGACATCCTGATAATGGGCATCATGCCATGCACTGGAATGAAGTTTTTGGAGAGTTCTTAGAAGCACATGTTATTAGATCAACTGCTTGGCAAGGTTTCTGGGAATTCATGTTGGCAGCAAAAGATAATCCTATTAAATGAAGAGCACAAATAGCCAGCAAAAATCAAAGACAAAATTATTTTCTGAGTCTATCCTTTTTTATTCAGTTACCAACTTGGAAACATATTTTTAAACATATAATTAAACAAGCTAATAATTATTTCTAATCATCCATATTTGCAGAATTCCTTAGATAAATAAACAACATGTTTACAGATAACAAATCACTATCTTAGTTCCTAAAAAATTATATTGAATTAACATATTAAAAGTTTTCCAGAATATTAAACAAATTATAGTAAAGAAATGAGTTTTTAAAGAATTTCATTTAATTAATGACAAATTATTTTAACAAAATTGTCTTAATTAATACTTAATCTCTTCTGTCCTTTTTTTATTACTTCCATTCACCATTTCCTATAAAACAACTTTCATTAAAGTATAATTTCTTCTTAATATATGTCCAATCTAGTTCCTCTTTCTCTCTCTGATTTCCTTAATCTTCTTTTTTCATTTATTCTTTTCAAAACTTCATTTGTTATTTTATTCATACAATTGATTTCTTTCCATTCTTCTACATGTCCACTTCTCAAAGGCTTCTAATCTGGTCCTAATTTTATTATTCATTGTCCATGTTTTACAACCATGCATTAGTACACTCCACACATAGCATTTCATTAATCTTTTTTTTAATTCTCTTTTCAAAGGTCCAAAAATATTTTCTTTCTCTTAATAAATGCCTCTTTTTCCAATGCTATTCTTCTTTTAACTTCTTAAATCCTCACTCAACCAACTACCAAATATTGAAATTTTTTTACCTATTGAATTGTTATTATGGAATTCAATTTGCAGTCTTTTTGCATTTCTTCCTATCCATAGACACTTAGTCTTCTCAATATTAATTTTCATTCCATATTTTACACATCTTTCTTCCAATTTATTCACCATATTGTGAAGAAACTTCAGCTATAAAAACCATATCATCTGCAAATCTTATACATTTTATTATTCTACCTCCAATATTTGCTCCACCAGTCTAAATAATTTTTTAGTTTGTTTTCTAAATAAATATTAAAGAGAAGAGGTGTCATACTGCATCTTTGTCTAACTTCACTTTCTACATTCACTTCATCAGTCCCATTATTTCCCAGTTTAATTCTTATCCTTTATCTAGTGTATATATTTCAAATCAGTCTTCTCTCTCCAAAATATCTTTTTATTTTTTAAGATGAACATAAGTTTATTCCAGACTACCCTACCAAATGCTTTTTCAAAATATCCACAAAACATATATCAATTCCTTTGTCTTTTTCAATATATCTCTCTGCAATTGTTCTAACAACACCAATAGCATCTTTTGTATTTTCCTCTCTGAAAACCAAACCATTTTTCTTCAATATAATACCCTACCTTCCCATAAATTATTTGTGTTAAAATCCTCAATAAAACACTAGAAGCATGAAATAATAAACTTATTGTTCTATACTTTTCACATTTAACAGCTTTCTTCTTTTTAGCAATTAAAATCATTATAGTTCTTAAAAAATCTTACAGCTTAAACTACCATTATAAATCAAATTGCAAAATCCAACTATTTCCTTCATAGTAAAATCTCCCACTTCTTTCAAAAATTCTATAGGTATTCCATCAAATCCAACAGCCTTACCATTCTTCATTTTTTGCAATTCTTTCTTACTTCATCTGGAAATATGTCCATATTGATGTCATTTATTTCAATATCTTCATTTTCAAGTTCATAATTAATTAAATTATCATCTGTACTAAATAAACACTGAAGATATTCTTATCCATCTTTTTAATATATAATTGCTATCAGTAAATCCTTTTTCTATTCTTATCTGCAATCTCACTTGCTATTCAAGTCTTTTTCTCCCAAGTGACATTTTGTATTCTAACAAATACCATCATATCTTTTCACCTGTAGAAGCCTTTCTATGTCTCTACATCCTTGCTCTAACCATTTTTCATTTGCTAAATCTGTTTCCCTTCTTAGCTTATTAATTTTTCTATATGCATTTTGCCCTTCCTCAGTAGTTACATTCTTCCATCTTCTCTGTACTTCCACCTTTTCTAACATACTTTCATTTATACGAGTTGTTTAGCTTTCCTTACCCAAATAATACCTATTTCATTTTTTACTATTTAAGAATCCTTTTTTAATTCTACACTATCACTTATCAGAACTATTAATATATTCCTCATCTTGAACAATCCTTTTTATTTCATTTTCATATATTAAATGAAATTCTCCTTTTTCCATTTCTTTCAATTTAGCGAAATTTGATCTTACGTATCTTTTTCCTCTTTTAATTCTTTTTAAACTCAACTTTAATTTAGCCATAATAAAATTATGATCTGAGTGTTTATATCAGCACTGGGAAAGCATATAAATCTTTAATAGCATTCTTGTATTTATCCTAAATCAATTTGATGATGTTCTCTATCAGCTAGAGCTTTTCATGCATACAATATGGCTTTTGAAACAAGTATTTACAATCACAAACCCATTCATTACAAAGTTGACATTGTGAGATATGAGATGGGAAGAGTTATGTGGAATTGAAGATCTGAGCAATGAAGAGAATGGAATGGAAAATGGATGAATTGATAATATGGTTATTATCTGGGCCTGTCCATTTGACAGAATACTGTTGATGATAAATACTTAATTAAACTTTGTTTCTAGAACATAACTTTTAAAACAAATTTATTTGAAATATATTAGGGTTTTTTAAAAACTTTTTAAAACTAAATTTAAAATTGATTTAATTTTATTTTAAACACAGATCTTTATCAATGTGCGAGTGTCTATAATAAAACCTACATTTGATAGAAATATATGAATTTAAATTGTGAAATCCAAATTTTAATTTAAATTGCCAATTACTATATATTTTTTAAAATATAAACTACAAATTGAGATCTCAGTTATATATATATAAATGTTGACACTATTTCCCTGAAGAAAATAATTGGAATGTTAATAAACAGGTGAGAAATTTTAGGGATTATGCATAACTACAGTAATAATCGAGTGCACTAATCTTTCTTTGTGAGAATGGTCACTTGCTTGTCCTTAATCATAGAAAACCCAAAAAACATTTAACTTATTTAATCCATGTTTTAGAAACCAAATGATGTGATCTTACAATTTCTATTTTATGTTTATTATATTAATTTATAAATAAATATAAAAAATTAGTTGCTTTCTTAAGATAATATAAATTCTTCAACTACAGTATGGAGATTAAAAGTTATTAATAATGATGTCACTATTACAGTTAATAATAGAGTGAAACATAAAGCATTCATTTTTGATTTGAATGAAAATAATTAAAATTATTGTTATATTATTAACACAAAAAACAAAAATGCAAATCAACATTAAGCAATATTCTCCTTTTCATTAACATCGTCTATTATTAAGTACTTAATAAATTATTTCCTTTTAAACTTATTTTTTTACAATATTATTAATTGATACATTTCAATTCTTCAACAATCTTTTTCAAACACTCAACCCCCTTAAATTATAAGAAAAGGAAGTCTGAAAGATTGCTGAACAATTCAAACATATTAAGTAATAAAATTTGAAAATTGCAAAAAATAAGTAATTTTTATCTTGGAAAAATAAGATAACTAAATATTAAATACAGCAAAACAATGAATGTTTTTGCTTGTTTTAAAAAGGAGATAAACCTGGTTTTTTTACCTTTGTAAAGATTTAAAAATATGGTTATAGTGAGCAATGTAAAAAATGAATGAAGTAATTTATTCTCATTCATTTATCATGAATTAGAGGCAAAATTAGAACCTGTAATCTAGATATAAATTAAAGATTAGTCTTCAAAAAATCAGCATCTAAAGTTAAAAAAACATAATATAAAATATGATAAAGGACTGATAAGAAGTGAATGTAATAAGATAAATGATGTGCAAATAAATATTGGATGAGAAACTGTTGGCAAAAAGAAGTGTCAACGTTGATTCATTTTGTTTACAAAATTGAACAATTATTAGATAGTGACATTTTAGAATTCAAAGTTACATGAAATATCAATGTTAGTGAAGAATATAATTTCAATCACTGGTATATTTTCTGATAACCAAATCGGTAATTTCAGCCTTTTAAAAACAATATATGATTTACTGGTACAGTAGAAATAGTATTTATTACTTTCCAAAGGATTTCTAATAAATAGCTTTAATACAATACAAAGATAGACTGATATGAAAAATTACCACATAAATAATAAAGCTCATTGCATAGTTGTTGTATATGGAATTGTTGACATAATATCTAAATATCAAACTATTGTTGACATCAAATGTACAACTCTCAAAAGTTTTATGTATGGTTAAGTGACAACAACACAGTGTAATACTAATCACAAAAGATTTATCAGTGTGGTATTTAAAGTAATAAGACGATTACCTACATGTTATGATGTCAAAAAACTATGTACATTATGATGAGGAAACTATAATAAAATGTTTAAAATATATTTGATAAAGAAAAAAAAACAAATGGATTTTCTGAAAGTTTGTGATGCTCATGAAATAATAAATGGAAATGTTCCAGAATAAGGAGGAAATGGCTCAGAAAATAGAAAAATCAAAAAATAATAAAACAGGTGATAAAGCCAAAAAGGAGAGAATTTTTTAAACGTTGAAGATTTTGTCCACAAATTAAAGAATAGAAACAAAAAATAGAAAAAAAAAAGGATGATATAATACAGCAGATTCAGGCATTCAATGTAGTGGAAGAGAAACTAATCAAGCAAATACAAAAAAAAAAGTGAACACAAGGCATAAACAAATGACAAGCAAAGAAAAAGTCCTTAAAATACCTCAGGAAAACTAAGAAGCCAATATAATAATAAAGACATAACAAATGGAATAGAAGGTATAAAACTGGAGCAAAAAGAAAATAATTATAATAGCATTAAGAAAACACAAAGAAGTTAAAAATAAGGTAAGAGAACAAGTCAAGAATCAAAACTCAATCAACAATAAAAATCAGGCTTGGAGAATACAAAAGAGAGTTAAAATGTCACAAAAGAAATGGCAAATGAACTTTGAAAAATTGAGCAGAATTAATTATAAATGAATAAAAAAAACCACATAAATGGTTTCAATCATGGCAAAAAATGCTTGCTACAAGCACCCATGCAGAAATAAGGTGGCAACAAAGTATTGGAGAAAAATCTATAACAAGAAAGATTGAGAAAGAGTACTGCCAGAGTAATCAATGGATGCCAGAAGGCTGGTGCATAAAATCCCCATCTAGCACCTACTCATTCAATATCGCCAGACTAGTTTTTCGCTTGTGGTCTTCATCAGTGTATGGAGAGTTTAGCCTCTGTGTAAAGTTTGTGTAAGCATAAGAAATGGTGATCATGTAATGTTTAGTGGTTTAAAGTTTTAATATGTCTTATCAGTTTCTTCTAAATTTAATTATTTTTAATAACTATTATAACTTCTACATTATTTGACAATTAATAATTTATTTCATCATACACTTAATATTTTATTTTAAACAATTTGCTCTATTTTATTAGTAATACATTATATACTAAACATTTTTAAAAACTTTTGCATGCTACTTTTATTAGCACCCTCACAACTGAATCATTTCTCACAGATGGCCAACACTGAAATGAATAAGACATTATTAATTTCAACATATATATAACCATTAGAAACCAGTCAATACATAGATAATCCCAATATAGATAACAAGCAACAATCTCAAACTGTTGTTAAGGCAACCTTTTATATATAACTAGATATTATAAAGGACTTAAACTCAGACTTTCAAACTCCTCACAACTTATCCATCTTATACAAATGATACATATTACAACATATATTTGAAAAAGATAAATAATGTCAATAACCATATTTCATCCTGAACACACATATATAAATCACTGCTCAGTTTATATTAAGATAGAAAATCTTCAAACTTTAATGGACAAGCTTCAATCTTCTTCACTCTCCAACTTTTCAGCCATTCACATCATTGAAAATCTGAGAATAAAATGCTTAAAGTCCCTGATGATGCCAATATTATTGTCATATCTATGTTGACCTTGAGTCAATATGAACCCTCACAAGACCTCAATATAACCATTTCATTATAGAGAAGAGGAATGGGTAGAAAACAGGCTGAATATGTAGGATTGGTTTTAAGCCAATAAACATCACATGATCACCATTTCTTATGCTTGCTTATAACTGTTATTAAAACAGGCAAAACTCTCCATAAGTATTGCCACTCAATGCAACCAGAGTAGACACTGGATGGGAATTTTATTCACAAGCCTTCTGGCATACATTGATTTCTCTGGCTTGCATTGAGTGGCAATATGTATGGAGGGTTTTGCCTAATATGTAATATTTAAATACATGTATTTTCTACACATGTTCAAGTCCTTTATAATTATATTAAATTTAGTATAGACAATAGGCACGTATTTAATTATTATATATTCAGCCTGTATTCTACCCATCCCTCTTCTGTATAATTAACTGGTCATATTGAGGTCTTATGTGTGAAGGGTCAAATTGATTTTAGATCAACATGGATATGGCAATATTGGCATCATCAGGAGCTTTGAGCATTTTATTCTGATTTTCAATATGAATGAAGAGATGGATAGTAGATAAGATTGACACTTTTCCATTAAAGTTTGAAGATTTGCTATGATTGTATATGTGTTAAAGATGGTGATCTGAACCAACTGATGAGTGCTGGTTCAGCACAAAATATGTATATTATATAGGAGAGCATTTATCTTTTTCACATGTATGTGGTCAAATGTATCAGTTGTATAAGATGAATTGGATAGCTGTGGGGAATTTGAAAGTCTGAGTTCAAGTCCTTTATGATTAAATTAAGTTTAGTATAGACAATATACATGTATTTAAATAACTATATAAGAGAGAAATAATACATCTAAATGAATGTTATTAAAAATACTAATAATGTGGATTTCAGTCTATATATTCAAAGAATATTAATATAAACATTTATTCCAATATTCAACTAAAAATATAAATAAATAAAAAAAAGTAATTTTTTAAGCATTTAATTAATACTGTTGAAGCAAAACAAAATAACGACAAACATTTCCAAATTATAATCTTTATACGATAAAATGTATTCATATTTCAAATTTAGCTTAATTTAATTTAAATGGATCAAGATAAACATCATAGCTTCCGTTACTTAATAGTGAGTAAGTTATTATAATTTTTGGATTTTGAAATGAAAAAATAAAGCCAGATAGAAAAGAGAATTGGGTGAGGCAGACACTAGAGAGAAAAAAAAATATAAATTCCATGAAAAACTTAATGACCATAAATCAAAAAAGTATATAAATTATTTTTTTCTTTATTCTTTTAGTTAATACACTGTACTTAATCAGTAAGTTCAAGCAATCAATCAATAATTTGTGTCTTATTGACTGGTCCAGAAAGTAGCCACACAGGATGATTCATCCATTTCTCCATTCAATTCTATTCATTACTCCCATTTTCTATTCCAGATATCTCTTCCCATTTCTTAAATCATCCAGTAAAGTTATCTTCATCCTTCATTTCCTCTAAGCATCATTCACTTAACTATTCTTATTTCCTAGTATATATTCAATCCAGTCTCTATCTGATTTCCTCAATCAATCTTCATTTACTCTTTCCAACCTTCTTCATGATCACATCTCAAAGGCCTCCAATCTATTTCTAATTCTTTTTACTCACTGTCCCTGTTTTACAACTGTACAATAATATATCTACACATAGCAAATCTTTTTAATTCTCTCTTTAAAAGTCTACAAAATATTTTCTTTCTCTAAAATGTCATTCTTTTAACTTCACTTCTTTTACCTTCATTCAACCAATTGTCCAAATATCTAAACCTATTCGCCTGTCTAATTATATTATCATAAATATTAACTTGTATTCTTTTTGTATTTCTTTCTAATGATAAACATGCAGTCTTCTCAATATTAATCTTTATTCCTTAGGTCATACACTTTTCTTCCAATTTATTCAATATACTCTGAAGATTCTTTTCATCTTCAGCTATAAGAGTCAGATCATCTGCAAATCTTATACATTTTATTATTGTATTGCAATATTAGCTTTTCCACAATCTAAATCTTCTAAATAAACGTTAAAAAGCATAGGTGGCATGCAAAATCCTTACCTAACTTACTTTTCTATACTAACTTCTTCAAGCACAATATTCTCCAATCTGATTCTTTACTTAATATATATATATAATCAACAAAGCAAGTCATATATAGCATGGCATTGCTTTTATGAGCTTGTATTTATGTAATATAGGGAGCGTACCAATAGCTCAAACAAGCTCTTAATTGATAAGTGCAGTAAGAGAAAATATTTGAAATCTCTATCTGGAATATTGGTTCACTTCAGTGAGGAGCTAGAATATTCAGACACTAGATCTAAAATATCAACTCAAAGCCCAGCACTTATTTAATACATAACATTTAAGTAGAAACTGAAATTTTCGGACATGTTTAACTCTAGCTATCTAACTTAAATAGCTATATGGGATTGAAGTAAATTCAGATCTATCATATATTAATAGTCTTAGCATTGCCAAGCCTTAAAGGTAAAGTTATAATAATCAATAAAGCAAGCGTGGCATTGTCATGCTACATATGACTCCAAAAATTTAAGAGTTTCTACTTAAATGTTACGTATTAAATAAGTGCTGAACTTTGAGTTGATATTTTCGATCTAGTGTCTGAATGTTCTAGCTCCTCATTGAGGTGAGCCAAAAGCTTGAAACCATTTATTCTGGGGATGGAAATGTTCCAGACAGAAATTTTAAATATTTTCTCTTACTGCACTTATCAATTAAGAAGTTGTTTGAGCTATTGGTATGCTCCCTATTATTAATCATCATATGATCACCATCTCATACTAGCACATAATTGTTTATAAACAAGGCACTACTGTATGGAGAGAGTTTTGCCTTGTTTACTCCCTATTATTACATATTTGTAAATAAAAGCTCATAAAAGCAATGTAATGTTATATATGACTTGTTTTATTGATTATTAATACCCTGTACAGGCTTACACACACTTGCACATGTATAATGTAATATGTAAGGGATTCAAACTCAGACTTTCACACGACCCTCAACCCTCCATGCCACCTCATATTGCTGACCCACCTGATCATACACATGTTGAAAAGATAAATAATCACCAATATACATATTTCATGCTAAACCAGCAATCATCAGTTGGTCCAGATTACTATCTCCACTCATATATACAATTAATAATCAGCTTTATATTAAGATAACCAATCTTCATACTTTAATGGACAGGCTTCAAACTATTCCAACCCACTGCTCTTCAATCATCCATTTCATTGAAAATCTGATGGATGTTCAATAATGCGAAGGTTGTCATCCAACCCATGTTGACCATTAAGTCATTCTGACCCCTCATGTACTGGAGAATAATCCATTTACATACATGTGAGGGGTGGGCAGACCTTTAACACACTGTTTTTAATATGTAAATTAATACATTGTACAGGCTTACATATACCTGCACATATATAATGTAATATATAAGGGATTTATACTCAGACTTTCATACGACCCTCAATTCTCCATGACATCTCATATTGCTGATTATTATAATTTTACCTTTAAGGCCTTGGCAATGCTAAGGCTATTAATATATATGGTAGATCTGAATTTGGTTCAGTCCCATATAACTATTTAAGTTAGATAGCTGGAGTTAAAGACATTTTCATGTCTGAAATTTTCAGTTTCTACTTAAATGTTACATATGGCTTTGAGTTGATATTTTAGATCTAGTGTCTGAATATTCTAGCTCCTCACTGAGGTGAGCCAAAAGTTCGAAACCAATTGGTCTGCAGATGTTCCAGATAGAGATTTTAAATAGTTTCTATTACTGCACTTTGTATAAGCTATTGGTATGCTCCCTGTATTACATATGTCAAAATCAGATTTCTTTCCAAAATATTCCTTTATTTTTCAAGATGGCCATAAGTTTATTCCAGATTACTCTATCAAATACTTATTTCAAATCCACATATACCAATTCCTTTAACTTTTTCTATATATCTCTCTACAATTATTCTAACAACACCAATAGCATCTTAGATACTTTTCCTTCTCTGAAAACCAAACTGTTCCTCTCCCAACATAGCATTCTATTTTCCCATAAATTCTGTTAATTAAAATTCTGAATATTTTCAAAGCATGAGATAACAAACTTACTTTCTTGTTCTCTTCATATCTAACAAATTTTTTTTTAGCAATTGTAATCTTATCTATATGTCAAATTCCACTATTAATCAAATTGTAGTCCAATGATTTCCTTCATAGTAATATCACTCATCTTTCAAAAATTCTACATATCATATCAGACAGTTTTAACATTTTTCATTTCTTTGATTTAATACTTTTTTTCTGTTAATTATGTCCATACCTTCACTTTCAATTTCATAATTAATTGCATCATTTTCTTTTCTAAACAGATATTAAAAATATTCTTTCCATATTTTTAATGTATCATCTCCATCAATCTCTTGCCATTCTTATCAGCTATTTCATTCACTAAGTATTTCTCTTTTTTTCAATTGACTTTTATAATTCTATCAAAAAGCCAGATCTCATCTTTTTGTCTGTTGAGACACTTTTTATCTTCTACATTTTTGTTCCCACTATTTTTCATTTGCTAAATCTCTTTCTCTTCTTAGTTTCATTAATTTTCTATATGCTCAATGCACTTCCTTAGTATTAACATTTTTCCATCTTCTCTACATTTTCATTATTTTCAATATACTTTTCATTATCCAAAGTTGCTTAGCTTTCCTTAATCAAATAATTTGTATCATGTTTTTTTGCCATTTTAAATATTGCCTCTTCTTTATAAATTATCTTTTATTTTCACAGTTGAAACAAAACCTTCTTTATGCCATTCTTTTCATCCAAGTCACTTATTACATATATTTTCCCTCTTTTAATCATATTTAAATTTAATTTAGCTACAACCATATTATGGCCGGAGTTTATATCAGTGCCGGACAAAGCATTAGAACTCTTAATGGCATTCTTATATCTATCTTGTATCAATATATAGTGGCATATTTATTATCTAAAGCTTTCCATGTATATATTCTTCTTGGATGATTTTTATTAAACTGAATGTTTAAAATCATAAAATTTATTCTCTTTTACAAAACTTCATAAGCCAACTACTTTTGCAATATCATAATTCACAATTTTTCCATATCTTTTCCCACAACATTCCAATCACACAACAGCAATATGCATGCAGTTTTACTCTGGTATTACTTTCATTTTTCATACCGTTCACCTATTTCTACATAATGATTTACTTAATTGGCATATCAGCTTGTATCAATACTAAGTCCCCAAGACTTGCAGCTATTCTCATCATCGTAGGTCTATTAACACAATATGCCTTTGCTATATTATAAATTTTCTTTCCAACAGCAATATCACCACCATTATCAGAATAGAACTTAGCCCCATTTATTATTTGTTCACATCTCCCCTGCCTTATTTAATCCCATAACATCACTATTGCCTATTTTCATTTCCTTTTTCAATTTCCCAGCACTTTTTAATGATTTTATATCCTAAATACCAACTCTCTATGTATTTTCCTTTTCAAGGTATTATCTTTATGAGGATTTCGCAGATTTACGACCTGAGTAGTCCATGTCCATTTCTGCAGGTAAGAGACTAAAACCTTCCTTAACTAAGATCTTGATACCAATTTGAATCAACCTTGCGGCGATCATATTCATAAGGCAAATTGGTTTCCCGTTGCCTTCTCTGCTCAACAATAACATTCATTACAGGTTGCAGTTATCAATCGCTAAAGGAATTGCAGCATTTTATGGAGATAGATGATGCCTCCATTCTGATAGCGAATGCTGTCCTATTGTGAGCGACTGCTTATTTCTATTTTCTTTGTTTATCCTCAAATAGTCTTCTTATCTGAAGGCCATTTCTCTATCCTCAATCTGGGAATGACCCATACCTGAATAAGCTTCCAATAAGTTTATTTTTATCCTTACAACATAACATAAAATAATTATTATTAAAATATAAATGCAAGGAAAGAATAAGCTTATTAAGTGGCACACGAAACACTAAATAAAAACAAACAAAATAACATAACGAATGCAATAAGCAGGTTACAATCAGAATTTAAGAAATGTAAAGTATCAATTTAATGGCGATACAAATAGGAATATTTAACCCTTGTTTTTTATAATATATAAAAATCTGATGAGCACAAATTAAGACAGCTTAAAATAAATTTTACATATACATTTAATATTCTCCTCAGGTATTATTTACAGTTAAAACAAAACAAAGTTTAAAGTGAAAGTGGATTAAAAAAAATGAAGTTGATTGTTCATAAAGCAATACGTCCAAATTTACTGAGGACACATATTCTTACATCCGCTTTTGCGCAATTATTAACAAAAGCTCATCCAAAATGGCAACCAGTTTGCTTAAGCTTGGAAGTAATCTTTCCAGAAAGATAACTAATCCTCGAGTGGTAAGACTACACTATTGTTAATTACTTTTCTCATTTTTAATTCCCAATTAAATTTGAATGTGTATGACAATTAAGTCACTATACTAAAGAAAATTAATAACGTTAATCTTAATAATGTCCTTGAAAATGCTGAACTTCACTTACATTGAATATTTATTAAAATGTGATAGTAATCGATATCAGCTATTCTATTTGGTAACTCTTATTTTGATAAACAAATTATGTTAAATAAATACTGACTTTTTTTTAATTAAGAAAATGCTAAGATTTTAATATTTACATTTTGTTTTCTTATTTGTGTGCTTTCATTTCTTGATGATTTTTCGGAGTTCAGAATTTTAAATCACTTCACTGTTTTTTGTGTGTCCATTCTATTTTATTGATCAGTCTAACTTTAGTACTAATCTAAATTATTCTAGGCGAAATGTTTAAACTATTTTTGATTTAATATTGTTTTCTCACGATTTTTAAGATTATCTTTAACATTTATATTTATCTAATGTGCAAATTAATTAATAGTAAAATGCAAATTTGAAATGCTATATTAATTATATTTATTGAAAAAACATTATGTTGTAATGGACTTATGAGTAACAAGGTAAGTGAAGTTAGTGACAATCATGAGTAACAGTAATGAGGACTGTTATATATATATATTATTAGTGTATTAAAACTGTGCAAGGAAAAAGATTGTAAGGAAAAAGTTATATTAATATACTTGGTTACGTATTTTATGCGCCGAATTAATGATAGTAATAGATGATTTCTATTGATGAGCAGGCCTCAGTTATAGTTCAATTTCTAGGCAGTACATGTGAGAGATTTGGAAAATGAAATCAAGAAAATTGTTAAATTAAAAATACTGTCAAATATATATATATACTTTTTATGATCAAAAGTTTTTACAATACCTTTTTAGCAATATTGATTAAAATTAGCTTTAATAATTTCATGATAACAGAAATTGTTTCAGATGATGCCACAATCAAAATTCGAAAATTGTCTAACTTTACTTCAGTATAAAAATGCTTTTAGATATACTCTTCTTTATATATATTTCCCATGGCTTTAATTTCAGTATTTAAGCATGAATTATGATTTAAAAATGATCGTACATTCATATATATATACATGATATGTATATAGAGAAAGAATATATTAAAGAGAGAAATTTGATGAATGCAAAAGTAATTATCATATTATTTTAATAATAAAATATGGAAGTTACAATACCTTAATCTTTTAAGCATATTATTTCACTTCCTTTATAAAGACATTTATCATCAATTTATCTAATTAATTCAATGGATTATTATAAAAAACTTGTATAATGAAGATTGATCAAGCATATTATGTAGACTAATTAAAGAAACATAAATAAATATCAAAAATCTATAAATAGAAAATTATATTTCTTTTAGCCATAAATTATTCAAAAGAATTATTTTGATATCATTAAATTAATAATAATAGTTTTTATAAACCCTAGATTTGAATGACCAGTCAGTTTTATATGTAACTTTATATGAAAATGGATTTTTATACAGATTCTTAAGCTTTTTTTTTTTAGTTGATTGCTTAGCGCAAAATGATTATTAGGCTCTATTTATGTCATTCTTCAAATATTCTAGGTTTACAATGTATCTGGATTCTTATATAACTTCTGCAAATATATTGGTTTAATTGACTTAATTTTTTTTCTTGATTCTTTATAATCTTTAACATGGTATATTATTTTCAAGTCAATTATTTTTCCATATAAATCTTGTTAAATTTTTTTCTATTCATGTATATAATAATAGTCTTTTTTAAATGATGATTTTCTCTTATAATCATGCAATTTTTCCAGGGTGCATTGATATTCTAGACACTTATGCTCACAGAAACATAGACAATATATACTGAATTTCATGCTTTTAATATATAAAAGATTATTATACTACTTACAACTTTTCACATGGTTGCTTTATTGGTATAGGTTTTCCCAACTCCAATAAACAGCTTGCTGTTTTCTCAATTGACTTCTTTAAATAAAAACACAACAACAATCATTTTAAAACTGATTAAATTAATGACACTTTTTATATTTGCCTGTTTATATCAAAATCATATTTTTCTAAATAAATATAGTGTAATTTTTTTTTCTTTTTTGAGTCTTGATTTTTTAACAGAATAATTGTTTATTTACCAAAATATTTTAACTTCAATTGAATTTTGAAATTATATGCTTATTTTTCTCATGTAATAGTTCAGATTTAATTAATTATTAACAAGTAATTTATTAGAATATTATATAAGTTTAATATTTAAAAGAAAGAAATGTTTTAATTTTTTATTTTTTACAAATATAATATTGCACAGACAAATTTATTAAAATATGAGAATTTTTGTTAATACATTCTGTATCTTAGAATATTTCTAATTTTATATTAGGTTTAACAAAGATAGCAATTTAAAGAATGATTTGCATATGTTCTCTACTGCAATGATGAGATCAAAATTATTTCATATTCTCTGTCAGAAAAAACAAATAATTATCCATGTATAAAGATTTTTTACTTTATCTTTACTATTTTCTTCTTATATTTTATTCCATAGGTATCTCATATTTTGATTTTTTTTAGATTATCATATCTCTTAATAACTATTTTAAATCTGCAGTTCCAAGTGAATTGCAAATATCCTTTTATATTGTATAATTTGCTGTTTTTCTCATATATTATTACATTACTTATTAGATAACATGTATTAAGACAATAGTATTTTAATAAAAATAACATTTAACGTTGAAAATTTTGGTACACAATATCTCGACATGTATTCTTCTGAAATTAATAAAAGGTATTTTATTGAATTCATTTCTAATTCATGATAAGACTATTATTAATAAAATCTCCAATCACAATAATAAAAATTCTTATGATAGCATTCTTTCTTGGAAAAATTAATAAACTCCTGACAGAATACCTTGGGAATATATTCTCTGCAATCACCTAGTATCATCTTCTGATCATATGCTAGGTGCAAATGCTTGAATTTGAATCAGAGATTAATTTTCTGGTACACCCCTCCAAATAAACCAGTTGATATCTGTCTGGTCTAAGATAAGCATTAGAAAAACATAAATTGATTAGTAAAAATAAAATTAGAACAAGATATGAATTATCTGTTAACTTAATCTATTCGTTTGCTTGAATTATTCTGTGCAAAAAAAATACTAAGTTTGACTAGTTTGGTGTCATAATATTATTATTTTCAATATTCAAATACCTGAAAAACACATCCTATTAAGTATCCAGCCTTTTCTCCAACAGATTCTTAAAATAAAACACTTCAATTTTACATTATCCTTTCTTATGACTTTTCTAAAAGTTACAATTGGGTGCCAGAATGCGGAAAAAAAAAAATTTAACTGTGACAGTCAGATGATGTATGTTGGTTTAACCCAGTTCGAATACTAGGCAAAAGTACCTTGAGGCCATCCATACGCGAGATATTAACTCAAGAATACTATGACCTCTGCCCTATTTGCCTATCCTCGAAGCTAATTACGAACAAACAACATTATCAGACACACATAAATTATTTTCTCACCGGCCACAAAGCTTAGCAACAGAGGTAGAGACATGGACGGGAACACCTACAGAGCTAAATAGTTAAATGTGCATAAAAGGGCTACGAAAAATGTGTTTTGCGTGCCTGGATCATTGGAAAAGTAAAATAAAGCATTATAATAAAATTAGGAAACTCAAGCTTTTGATAGTTAAATAATATGTTTAATTAATGGCTTTAAAATATTAATAATGACTTAATAGACTCCGCTATTCCCCTAAATTAATGAAACAAACTAATTAGACAATAAAAACAGATTAATATGTTGGCGGTCTAAATCTTTTCTTCCCAATTTTAATAAAATTGTCAATTCAAATCTTCTCGATAAAGTATAATAATAAAAATCTTTCGCAAAGCATTTTCTAATTGCTTTGCGCTTAAAACAGACAGTTTAAAAATTATTTAAGACGTATATAGCTAAATGTGATATACGTAATAAACTAGTGGCGGACAAAAGAAGCGTTATCGAGGAGATCAAGTCGGCAAACAAAAGGAAACTTACTCCTATTGAATTTTACAAATATAATGAAAATTGGAAAGAGATTTAAATGAAAAAAATTAACTTTTAAACTTAACCGCAATGGAATACAAAATATTTACACATGTTAGTAATGAAGAATAGCGAAGGAAAAAAGGTTAAATATAGATAGATGATCGCATATATATATTTAAGACTAGTCTAATAAAATGGTTACATTACAAATCATTAAATAAAATAATTCATAATATAATTCAATTAAGAGAGGTATGAACAAAAGGGTAGAAAGTAAATAGTTCAATGGAGGAGAGACACTATTACCGTCCTGGTTCCTTGGTCATGTTCCATCGTCGAGCGTAGCTTGATCCGTCCATCGATAGGTATTTGCCCAGACAAGGAAAATAGAAATAAGTAGCATGCTTTTATGAAAAGTCCTACAGACACGGCACAGAGTTCAGATGACTATTTAGTGGATATTAAGGCATTTTGATGGTATTTAGGAACCTCGGCGATAGGCAAAGCTATTTATTTGCCTAGCCAAGCATAGTAGAATCCATCAAATTCATATGACTTTTAGCTTGAGCATGTTCAAACTTCTCCATGATTTTGAAGACGACAGTTGTCTAACTTTTTGGAATAAAATCTCCACAAGCAAAATCTGAAAGAGTTCTCCCAAAGAGAAATCTGAATGCCAGCAAGAAAACTCTGAATAACCAGCAAGAAAACTTTGAATAATTCTACTTGTTTCAAATTCTATGTTTGCAAAGTTCCTTGACTTTTTATCTTAATTAGGCTAATGAATTTTTTCCATATTGTTTAATGAAACAACAGAGATATTTATAGAGATTCTGAAATTTCTTGTTAATGAATTGATCTGGTGATTGACATCAGATACTTTTATAAATGACCATTGCTTTGTTTAGATTTTTTTCTTTTTATTACTTTTAACTAAAATATTCTTATGTACTATTCCTTTGTAAACTTAATTGATTTTGATAATTAGTGGAAAATTCCAGATGTTTATTTAAAACTTAAATAAATACTCCTGTATAGGAAAAAATTACAAAAAAAAAAAGAAAAAAGATGGGAGCAGTTGTTTTTTTTTTTTTTTTTTTTATGAAATAAGAGGGGAAATAAATAATAAATAGCCAAAATAAAATTAATTGCATTGCTATAATAAAAAAAAATTAATTAAAATGTATTTTGTAACAATAAATTATTATTAGAAGGAAAAATAAATATCTGATAACTGAGGAAATTTAATTATTATGAGTTAAAATACTAATTACATTTGCAGAGACAAGATTAAACTGATAATATACCCATTACTTGGATTTTCCCCATTGACTTATTTATTCCAGAAAAACAAAAGAATGAAAAATATAAAAATGGGGGAAATAATTAACAGTGGTCTTCTTTGTCATCTTCGAGACAACTTTTGGAAACAAATATGAAGCAGTGGAAAGAAACCAGCAGGAGACTTCTTATTCCCAGGATCTCAACTCCTGAAGATCAATAAGCTAACTAGGGCTATACTATCACCCAATTTTATTATTAATTTAAATATCTTAAGGGCTGCCAGACTTAAAGGTTGGTAACGGCAGTAATGGTAAAAATATTGCTATGATTATTATTAATGAATAGATTTAGTAAGTGAAAGGACATTCCGAATTAACATATTTTGAAATTTATATATCCATATATATTATACTTCTATATATTAAATTCATATATCCATATATATTATACTTCTGTATATTAACTTGTGTATATTGTATAAAATTAAAGTCTGAGTCGCTGTGTTCTTTGTGTTTCAAAAATTAGATTCCTCTATTATTATTCTTACTCCAGGGATTAGTGAGCTAGGACATAGCAAGTCATTAATTTAATTTCCAACAGAAATTAGTTTATTACAATTAGTTGAATATTTATTTTTCAAAAGAGAGCAAGCTAGTCAAGCAGATAGTGTATCCCTATCAATTCATTAAACTTGAACTGGTAGTAGTACAAGTTTTATTAAAATTATTTGGAATTTCCATTATACATATTTAAAATAAATCTTATATCAAAGAAAAATTATATAACTAAGAAAAAATATTTATATTAACTACTAGATTACTCTGAGAAAAAGCCCAAATATATATTTTTTAAACTAATGCATCAGTCATGAAAAAAAGAATTACAATAAAAAATAATTTAAATGATGAAATAATGCCTGAAACGATGAAAGAAAACTACAAAAGTACTTGAATAGTGAATTTCTTTAAATAGTGCAATAGTACTAGCAGTCATTTAAAGAAAAATAAATTACAAGTATATGGAAAATTTCTACCAAAATATTGCCTCCTTAATAGCCACTTGTATATTTTCTTATCCCTTAAAAATAAGTCCAACTATATGAGAAAAATTTCTTAATTAACAAAATATCTTTAATATAAATATTCACATCACTAGATGAAAGCTACAAAACAAAAAGAAATGTGTTATTAGTCAAGAATCTTAAGAGCTCCATTATAAATCAGGATTCATTATGAGAAATTAACACAAATCTATGATTTAATTTTTGAATTTAAGTATTTCAAATAATTTCAGAAATTTATATATTTATATTATTTAATTTAAAATGCATTGTGAAATATTATTAAAAATACAGCTAAATATATTCAAGATTAAAAGTTATTAATATAAAAAATAGGTCAAAATATAGCAGTTTCTATCTTAACCGATTTTTTTATTATTATCCTTTGTAAATTACTCAAAGTAAAAACAAATTGTTTCAAATAATTATGTTAGTAAACCATGAAAATGAAACTAATAAAAAAGATCCAATAAATTACTGTTAGTATTCATTCATTTTATATTTAAAATCCAAAGCGCATGTGCAACAGTTTAATGCTGTTTAAACATTATTAAATTAATTAAATTATATTATTAATAAATATTTTGATTTTATACAGCACAATATTTATTGCAATATCTTACAGGAATAAATTAATCTCCACACATACGCTGTCTTAACAAATTGACATGCACTCACTCGTAAGCAAAGATTTAAAAGGACACATGAATTCACTTGTCCTTCAAGCTTATCTGTATATAAGCCAACCTTTTGCTTATTGTGCATATTCAGGGCTTGAGTCTATTATATGTTTGATATTTTAAATGATGTTCACTAATTTAAATACTACAGGATGGTAATTTATCTCATTTTTAACCACATACAATTAAATATATGTGATAATTTAGAATCTAAATACATTAATAAATATTTTTATTTTTATATGTTAATTGCAGTTGGTTAAAAATGAGATAAATTCTCTTCTGTAATATTTGAATTATGCTTGTACAATCTGATCATCATTTAAAAAATCAGGCATATAATAGACTCAATCTCTGAATATGCACAGTAAGCAAAAGGTTGGCTTATATATAGATAAGCTTGAAGGACAAATGAATTCACTTGTCCTTTTAAATCTTTATTCATGGGCGAGTGTACATCAATTTTTTGTTAAAACAGCTCATGTGTAGAGATTGATTTGCTCCCAAAGATATTACAATAAATACTGTGCTGCATAAAAATAAAAATATTTATTAATATATTTAGAGTCTAAATTATTATACATTAATTGCAGGTGGTTAAAAATGAGATAAATTTTCTCTCATAATATTTGAATTATGTTTGTACAATCTGAACACTGTTTAAAAAAATCAGGCTTATAATAGACTCAATCCTGAATATGTATGGTAAGCAAAAGGTTGGCTTATATATAGATAAGCTTAAAGGACAAATGAATTTACTTATCCTTTTAAATATTTGCTTACGGGTGAGTGCATGCCAATTTGTTAAAACAATGCACGTGTGGAGATTGATTTGCTCCAGAAGATATTAAATTATATCAATAAATAAATGATTCTTTGCCTAGCATAAAGAAATTTGAATGTTAATATTAAAATAAGATTATTAAATTAAAAACACATAGATCAAGTTATTATTACATTTTAATATTACAAGAGCAAATTTCAGACAAAATATTAAATAATTTCATAATTCAAATAGGGAAATAAATATAACAAAAATTGATAGATTTAGACTCATTACAAATATGTATGAGCATATGAACGAAGGATTTAATAATCCAGAAATTTTACCACAATAAAATTATTTTCATACAAATGAAATGATCTAATGAATAAATATATGTTACTTATTTTATTAATACCAGTCTTAACAATGTCCAAAGGTTTTAAAGAATTAATATTGCTACATGTAAATTAAATATTTTATTTATTATTTAATATATGCTGAATACATGGAACAGAATTATCTATAAATTATTGATGAATATGTTGTGTAGAATATAGATTTTTTTGATATTACTCATATTAAAATAGTTAAGATATAAAACAGAAATTTTAAGAATTTCACAGTTCATGAAATAAAATAAAAAACTGCTCTAGAAATGATTTTTGCAATGATTATATGTCTATATATAGAACAAACTGGTCCATTTTTCTGCTTGATATCTTTTAATCTCTTCTGCAGAAAACTTTTTTTTCTGAAATACTTTAATCTTATACCTCATTGTAGTTCTCCAATGTATTCTCTTCTCTGCCATAATCTTCCCAATGGAAACAATAAATATTGCACTTCTTTAAAATGTCTGAAATAATCCTTATAACATGGTTGGGATCTATCTCTCCCATGATAACTAGCCAAATTCATCATAAATTAAAAATTTAAAAAATCTTATATTGTTCATTTGTTTTACATTTTCAATTCAATGATGTGATTTTACAATAGTGGCATCTACAGTATATCATTTCTACAAGTTGAAAAACATTGATTATTTTTATGATTTTGCCATTGCATCTTTAAAATTTTAAGGAGTATCTTTAAATGAAACTTTTCTAGTGTCTTTATATTGGATCGATAGGATGGCCAAATCTCACTTCTATATAATAAATTATGTAAAGCAACAGCTATATTTAAAGCTAACTTAGTTGTAGTTGTACCAGATGTTCACAGCGATAAAGAGACATGAGACTCAAATTAGGACTGTTGAGGATGAATCCCCGAATAAGATATAGGAATTAAAATAATACATAATTACATAAAATCTTTTTATATTTAAAAACTAACAAAAGCAAAGGTTCGAACTCTGGATAGGATTAAAAGATACTTTAATATTACATAAAAACAATTTATTCTAAACGTACATTATTTATATAGTTCACACTAGAATAGTTTCTTTATGCTTACATCTGTGATTATTATGGGATGTCACGCTAATACATATATAGTACCGTTTATTTATATGCCAATGTTTGGTTAAAAGTTTACATCATGGGATTAAGAAGAGAAACATTATTTTAACATACGATTAGATAATGACCTAGACACAGGAATTTACAAGAAAGACACTTTAATGTTTGAATAAATTAATATCGTGTATTTAACAAACTATGATCTGTGCTACTTCGATCACACAAGAAATCTACATGTGTGTAACAATGATGTCAGGTAAATTGGTCTCTGATATCCATTACATTTATTAATTATTGAACAACAAAGTTATAAAACTGATTTTGAATATGTGAATATTTTTGTATTCAATATAACAAACGTTATATTTCCATTCTTGAATTATAAAATAAAATAATGAGAATTCATTTACGCATGTGGGAGTCGCTCTTCTAAGAGAAATAGCTTAATGCAAGCTTTTCGTAACATTCTACATATAAATACAAAAATGGTTTAGTTATATCACAGCATTATGGCTTACATATTAGTTTTAGACATGATTCTAAAATACTACAATGAATAGTGGTGCGAGCATGAGGCAGCAAAATATAAAATTCGGACCATTTTTGGCCGAGGAGACGCTTCATCATTTAAGTGAGAAAAGAGAAATGGTACGCTTGTTCTTCTGATGGGCTGTACCTGGAGAGGAAGAATATAGGGAGATGCAATGGTTCGCACAGGTTACTCATGCAGAGCTTCCGCTACTCTTTCCGAAGGTGTCCTAGGGCATTTACGATGCTAGCTAAAACATATTAAGTGAAGATGGAGGATTCAGAGTTCCCGATGATCCTCAAATTATGATAAAGCAAATAAGGACGATGGCTGACCTATGCTGGCAATGCTATGAAACTATAATATGTTCTTTAATGACGTCAAAATAACTAATGGCCTAAATATAAAGTTTTAATCGGCTTAACAGCATGACTTGTATACTAAACCAAATTAAATAACCACAATATAAAACTATATGAATGTCTTAATGACATACGATTACATTTCCCTTCATTAAATGGGTCCCACATACATTTAGAATTAATAAGCATTATTTAACAATATCACGCTTAAGGCATTACACTTAAATGATTATTACATTTAAGAAGAGTAACGGTCATTATTAGTTAAAATATCTTAACAGAAATTGATTTAATAGCATTCTTAAATAGCATTTTTTTGTATATATTCAATAAATATACATGTGGCAGTATTACAATAATAATCTGCCTGAAAACAGAAATATTTAACTAGTTCTCAACCCAGCGAACAATAGCGTTAAAACGAATAATTTAAAGTAATTAAAATATCCCTGAAGCTCTGGGGATTTAAAAGACTAATCTAAAATATAGGCTCGTGGAGTTGAGTTGACTTGGGGCATATAAATTACATATAAAAGTAAATAGCAAATAATTATAATAGTAAAATTTATTGCACTAAATAAAATGTAGGATTGAAACTTAAATAGATGTAAGCATTTACATATATATATATCAGGTAGGATTATAGAGAGGCTTTCAAGCAAAGATTATGTATAAATATATATCACAAAAAAAAAATTTTAATTAGTATAGATATAGGTAAATATGGAACTGTTACCTGGCAATGTTACAATGGCTAGATGGTTCATTCTTTGAACTTTAGTTTACTGGGGACAGCTTGGCGGTCAGCAATCTTGATCACTACTGCTTCTTCATTGGTGGCAGCATTCTTCCATGCAGGAGCTTCGTGGCAGCATTTCGGAGGCAGCCCCGAGAGGCACAGGAAAGATGGTTCGGACCCTACTCAACTGACATTTTATTACGCTATATTCTTTTCTTGTTATCTAAATTCACGAGCAAAGAGAAAAATGGTACAAGAAAAGTAAAACAGCAAAAAGCCCCCTTATCTCCATTCTACCCTATTTATACATTCCCAACTATGATAGGAATGCCTTAGTTCATTTGCCCAAAGGCAGATAAGCAATTAACAAATTACAGCCTATTTTAAATTAAAAACAAGACATAAGAAGATGATAAGGTTTAAGTCACATTCCAGCTCGAAAGAATTTAAAATAAATGAAACAAAATATTTCATTAGCAAATTATTTTTAATTAAAATAAAAAACTTTGATAAGAAAACAATATTTTAATTAATGAAAGTCAAACTTTTAAAATATTTAATTAGTGAAGCAAAACTTCACAGTGGGTTAATTTGAACCTGCCATCTTGTTTATATCTTTTATTTTCTTACAAAATGAAATTTAATGCAAATAATTTTTACAAAAATGACAAACTTTACAGACAAAAAAGGTTTCACACAATACTCAAAAGTATCAAAATCACAATTATAAAATATTTATTATATAGTAAAGTTTTAGCATATTTTAAATATATATACATTGCCATGTGGTAGATGATGGCAATGTTAGTACATTAAATATAATTGCTGGGTTTGAACCCTTGTAGATGGTTAGTTGTTAGGAAGGAAAACATGAAGCTCACTCTGACTACAGAGTGATTGCTCCATAATTAATATGTCTAATGCAACATTTAAAATTTTTGGTTTAATAATTAATGTTCAAAAAACTCCAGTTCTTTGTCAGCCGGTAATGGAAGAAAAATCTTCAGCACTTTTAGTTTGGATGGTTAACATTCTAAGAATGCAAACCAATTGAAATACATTGATAGTTTTATAATTTAAAAGCTGAACTTAGACAGATACAACACAGATTAATGTATTACTTGGCTTTTAATAATTAAAAAGATAGGACATTTTATTACATGGAAATGAAAACTATTTTTTTCATATATTCATATTTTGTTAATTTATAAATGTCTTTTTTTAATTATTATTTATATTGTATGTCTTAATAATGAACATGCTCCAGTTTAAGTTAATCTTTGGTAGATCAGAAGTTTTAAGAATCTCCTGGAAATCTGATTTTGTTTTAATTAAAAATAATATTTTTGTTTTTGATCTTTCAATTAGAGTGGAAAGATGGATTGAAGGACAAGTAGACAAAGATGTGGGAAGAACATACATTGAAATTTATAGATTATAAATTTAATCAGCTCATTAAAACATATTTATAATAAAAGCCTTATAATATGAATAATGAGTATGATAATGGGCTCAAAATTTAAATTAAAAGTATGGTAATGATGGTATGATGAATAACTTGATCAATAGATCCAAGTATTCAAATCTGATATTAAGCATTAAGAGTTTCAAATAGACTCCTGTTAATATGTGATTGTATTCTTATTTCTGAAGAAGAGTTGGAGTGGAAGGGCAGATTTTTATAGTAAATAAAAATTTTTTGAAATGCTTATTGAGGCAACTTAAATCTTTATAACTTGTTTTACAATATGTACTACTATATATGTATTTATTTATTTATTAGAAACTTGTTGATATTAAAAAAATAAAAATTTCTATAGGCATGTTGATAATAGCTATTAATGTAGTATTAAACTAATTTGAATAATGGAAATTATGGATACTTGAATATACAGTATGCAATTGTTCTATATTTGTTAAACTTTTTTTTCCAAGAAATTCATTCATTGCATTATATTATTTCCAGAAGGGAATCACATTTATTTCTTCATATTTTCATTCATTACTGCTTTTATTGATTTTTGTGTATTTGTTTATTTATTGATAGATTTTTAAGCGCTGGAAACCAACCAAAGCTGCTACTTATGAGCAAACTTTACTTAATGTACCAGAAACAAACATAACTACTATTGAAAATGGAATTCGTGTTGCAACTGAAGATTCTGGAATTCCAACATGTACTGTAAGTGTATTTGATTTCATTTTATATTTTGATTATGCATATTTTTTAAATAATTTTTTTAATAAAAATAAGAAAAATTATTTTAAGACAACATAGGACAAATGCTATATTAGTAATGTTATAAGTAGTTAATATTTTTTATTTCATTTTAGTGTATGTATATGTATATATATATATATAACTTACCTATTCATAAGATTAAATATCATCTAGATATTTAGAAATTGTGTTTAAATAATTAAAAATATTAATTAATTCTGTCATTAAATTATATCTTTTTATGTCTATGAAGATTAGAAATAATTATTAAGTTTATCGTGAAGATCTCCAAATCAACATATCTGCAATAAGTTACATAATTTGGATTATAAATATATTTTTGAAAATATAGTATGACTGCTATAAAAAAAAAATTGTAATAATACTGGTAATTAAATGATGTTTTGCTTGTGAGAATGAATTAATGTGATCATTAAATAGCCAAGTGACATGTTGATTAAAATGTTTCCTTATTTTTCTTAATTGAGAATAGATCGAGGAAATTGTTTTTTTTTTTTTTGAGTCCTTTTTGTCATTGCACTAAAACCCACAGGCACTATTTCTACAAAATTGAAAGAGCATAGTTAATAGAAATGTACAATAATGTTGAATGTGCTAATTCAGATAATACTTGTAAATGGCAGGAAAAAAGGCTTCTAAAGCATAAACCAAGATTAACACTCTTAAAAACAGATTCTCTGTAAGGAGTCAAGAGTTTAAGCAAATAAGATGCTGCTATGGGTCTTAACAGAAACATGTATTTAATGGCAGTAGATATATAATGCATTTTTATTAATTCTATTCAATTTTGTCTTTTTCTTGCAAAGATACTGAGAAAATTATCTTCAAGCATTCTTTAATGTCTTCTATCTATATTCTAGTCTTTTTTTTGTTTAGTGATCTTTTTATTATTCTGTTTTCTTGTATATAAAATCAGATACTATAATTAGTCCTTGTTTACACAATCAGGGGAATGGAAAATAAAAATAAAGTATTTTATATATGTGGATTGTGCAGTAATAAGCATCAGAAACTATGAGTTTACCATCTGTAAAAGAATATGATCTTTTTTTAATTAGTTGTCTTCAATTTTGTCTATCCTTTGCAAGAATTCTGAGCAAATTATTTCGACTTATTTTTTAATGTCATCCATTCATATTCTGGGAGATCTTCCTTTTTTGTTTGTGTCTTAGATAATATCAAAAATTAAGATTTTAATTATTAATTTTTCAGTGTACAACTCTGTTCTTAACTTTTTTAATCAAAATTTTCCTCTTATTCACTTTTTTATTCAATTTATTGGAAACATTTCACACTATTAAATTCTTAATAAGAGAAAGTAGTATTTTTTTTTCAAATGCCAAGAATGTTCTCATTGAATGCTGTTTTGTCATCCATGCTATACAATTATATAATTTTCTAACAAATATAAAAGTTTCCAGTACATATAATTTAGTTTGTAACCTGATGTCTTTGCTTTTCCAAATACTATCTATTGCTTTTGATATTTAGGATTACCAGGGATATTACTTTCCATAATATACAAAACTTTATCTGTTACCTTTTAATGAATAATATATCTGTAGTGTAATTTTCACTACACTACTCTCACTCAATGTAGGGACTGATTTTTGTCTGCTTTTAACACCTTGTGGAGGGTGTAATGATAAACATATGACCAAAGACATGGAAAAGATGTATGATTCCCAAGATGCACAATTCATGCTGAACTAGCACTTATCAGTTGGCCCAGATCATGTTCTCTTATACATATCTATATTTGAACAGTAATTGATGAAAATATATTAATAATTTTTATTAGTTATTCATTAGCTAGATATTATCCATTTAATTAATAATATATCTGTAGTGTAAATTTCACTACACCACTCTCATACAAGGTAGGGACTGATTTCTATCCATTTTTAACACCTTGTTTATATTTATACCCCTTCACAAGGTGTTAAAAGCGGGTAGAAACCAGTTCCTACCTTGCGTGAAAGTGGTGTAGTGAAAACTATAGATATATTATTTATTAAATGGATAATCTTTAGTCTAATGAATGAACAATAAAAATTATTAATATATTTTTTGTTATCTAATTCAATTTCATCAATTTTAATTTTTCTTTTTTTCAATCTTCACTATTTTTATAATGGACATTTTTATGAATTAACTCTTGACTTATTATTTTATCATCTCTAATATTAAAGCTTCATACTTCATTGCATATTTTATAATCAGTGCATTGATATTCATTTGAATAATCCAATTTGTATTCTTTTATATTGAGAACAGATGTCTTTGGGAAAAGACTGCAGAAATTTTTACTACCATATGATGTAGCCAAAAATTATTAATTGAAAGTGATTGCCTTTTCTGCCATTAGAACTGTAAATTATTTTCAACTTTCACAGCCACGTGTCATCTATCTTTTTTCAATTTTGAATAATTACAAGCGAAGATATCCATCTTTAAAAAACACATTGCTCCATAGTAACAAATATATATATATATTTTACTATAGATAGACATAGTAATGAAACCCAAATTAAAATTTTAAAATATTTTGCCCAATATTAGCTGAGATAGGCATTGGAAAATTTGTCATTTTTATCCAATGACAACCATTTTTAATTGTAAACCTATTTGTAAATGTTCCTAACTGTAAAACTAATATTTCAAGTTCAATAATTGTGTTTATATTGTATATATTAGGAATATATATTATAATGGTCAGAAAGTCTAGTTGCTTTAACCCGACCCAGAGACATAGGTAAAGGGCGTTTGAACCTCACCCATCCCTCTAGATTATATCCAAGTGACTCACTCACTTAACCTGCCCAAGTGTTAAAAATTTTTTTAATGCAGCCTGGTGGTCAGGTAGAGATAAGACTCTTAGGAATCCTAGTTAATTAAAGTACTGATCAAATTTAAATATAAAATAATGGACATCTACACCTTGTTACTATTACAGATTATAGTTTATTGTTAATATAATAAGAATGTCTATATTTCATTTAATATAATTATTTACAAATAATTTGAGAAAGTACCCATGTGTATACATAAGATGCAATTGTAGCTTACAGTTTTTGAAGTAAAAGAAAAAAAATTTGATTTACCATATAAAAATAAAAGGATGAATTTGATTAGATAGAAAGGAGGTGTGGAAATCAATGTATGGCATGTGAACATGGTAAAGTGAATATTTTTTAATTAGTTAAACAAGTTAATGGCTAACTTAAACGTAACCTTATTTATGCTAAAAATATATATAGAAACCCTAATGGATATTGAATAATAAATATGCATAGCAACACATATAGAGTATATATCAACAGGCATAATTATATAAAAAAAGGTAAGATTAAGCGTGGTACTTAGTGAACATATAGATAAATTTAAATGCATGTCTCTAATATAATGTCTTCATCATTTTGCCAATTTAATTGATGGATAGCTGCTTCGCCTCTAATTATTAGAGAAAGGAATCCGTTCGCCTAAATGTGACCTGGATTCAGGAATGAAATGTCTTCAGTAGCTTATGTCCATCGGTTCTGTTGCCATTTTAAAAAAAAACAGTTTATTCCGGGTGACTGGTATCTCCAGTATTTGAGGAAGAGCTGATGAAGTAATACGAGATGCCAATAGAGATATGAAATATATTGTCATTAAGTACATAGTATGGGAATATGGTCAAACGACCATAAATATTACAGCTTTATTAACATTAATATTTAGATACACGATCCCGTATGTTACTATGCTAGACAGCTGTTATAAAATAATAAAACACCCTTCCTTTGAAGTCATTAAATTGATTATATGTGGGTATTATACCAGCATCTTATTTTAGCATGATTAATTAATAACTATTGTTATTTAACTATTTATACACATAGATTTGATGAATATTGAATCTATAAATACTTGAAAAGATAGCACTGCACCTCTCTATCACAAAATATTAAAAGAACAGATGCTTATATAACATAATTATTTAATAAACATTTGGTTTGATTAAGTATACATATATAAAATAACAATTGTGAGGTACAGTACTTATTAAAAAAAAAATCAGTAAATTAAACAGACACATATATACATGTAGAGCGTCTTTCTCATCATGTAATTTAATAATGTATTTAGGATTTAACTACATATAAATAAATAACTGGCAATATATTCTCTTTCTCTTTAAAAAAAATCATTTAATAAAACCAATGCTAGAGAAGGTGGATGCAAAATATTTTTAGAATCAAAACAAATTTTATAGCTTATTTAGAAACAAGTTCCACCTTATATAGCAGGTTGAGGGAAAAATAAAAAAAATGTTTTATTTTAAACTCTATCATCCAACTTATTCCACATTACCAATGAAATAATAAATAACAAAAACTTGATTTTGTTGGTACACTAATGATATGTCAATATATATAACAAGAAAAAAAAAACTAATTGATTGTTAGAATACATAGGTAAAATTAGTTAATATAAATAATGCTAGCTTAAATGCTGCATTATGGTTAGAAATAACAAGAACAATAATAATAATAATAATAAACAACAAAGATAAAATTTACCAGTAACTAAGAAGTGCTTATATAGATTATGCTTTACAAGGGTGCATCTTAAGAGTTCATACTGGAGGCTTCATGGTAGAATAATGAACTCATGGGAGAGCGGAGGTGAACTTTTCTATTCAGACAATGTACAGAGATTTTATAATAAGAAAACCTCTATTACAGTTAAAATTTTAGAACAAGAACCACAAACAAAGGAGAACTTTTGTTTTTATAACTTTTTACCTCTTGTTTTTACATTAATTAATTAATGGAAATCTACTAATGCTTCCATTATTTACAACTTCTTAAGAGCATCCCATGAGTTTACATTGTTTTATATTTTATCATTTCTCCTTAATTGATTAAAATTTAGTAAGGAAGGTGTTTATCTGGAACTATTCCTTATTATCACTTTGTTTAATCTATTTGATATTATATAAAATGCATTAGCTAATTTGTCTATTTGCTGATGTAATAATTTATTTACTTTACTTTAAAACTTTTTCTTTTCTCTTAATTTCCATTTGATGGAGTGCACGTATATGGATATATTTATATATACAGCTTCAATATGTAATGTCAAAACAATAATAAATTTACTTTTTTTTTTTTTAACATATAAAGTGAAAATTTCACTCTGAAAGTAATTGACTTTTAAGGACTCTAAGAAAAATGACCTATTATATTTTTGTGAAATTTGAAAAAATATTAAATAATTGTGTGCTTTGAGTTTATAAAAGAAATTCAAAGGAATTAGATTTGTTGCGATTGAAAAAATTGTTATTATATATATAGAATGTTTAGTGCCAAATGATGTTTAACAATGGATGTCACTAGATTAACAACTAATAATCAAAGTTGATTTCCAGAATACTAATTTAAAGCTATCTATGCAGTATTAATATTAATATTTTAACAAGGTGATAAAGAAGATATTAGAAATTGCAGACCTATCAGCCTTTTATCACTTTTATACAATTTTTTTACCAAGATAATTACAACTCGTCTACAGAGAACATTGGATTTCCACCAACCAAGAGAACAAGCTGGATTTAAAAGTGGTTTTAGTACAGTAGATCTTATCCAGGTATTGAGAGGTTATAGAAAGGACAAATGAATATGAGTTGCCATTATGCTTTGGATTTGTAGATTATGAAAAGGCATTTGATTCTATAAACGTTTCTTCAGTGATTAAAGCATTGGATCATCAAGGTATAGATCCAGGATATAGTCATATTTTAAAGAATATTTATAAAAATGCAACAGCAATAATTAGATTACATAATGATACTAGGAAAGTCAACATTGAGAAGGGTGTAAGACAGGGTGACTCCATATTTCCAAAACTTTTTACAGCAGTGCTGCAAGTAGTATTTTGTGAATTAAAATGGGAAGCTAAAGAGGTGAAAGTAAATGGAGATTATTTAAGTCATTTAGATTTTGCAGATGATGTAGTTGTTTTTGCAAATAATGCTTTAGAGCTGCAGGAAATGTTGCAGGAGTTATCAGATGAAAGTAAGAAAGTAGGACTAAAGATAAATGTTAAAAAGACTAAAGTAATGTTTAATGGATTTTTTTCAAAATATGAAAATAAAGATTGATTATGATGAGTTAGAAGAAGTTAATAGTTACAAATATCTTGGTCAGATTATTAATACAGATGGAAACATAATGGATGAAAATAATCATAGAATTATACTTGGTTGGAGTGCTTTTGGTAGAAATAACTTGATACTAAAAGGAAATATGCCTATGTGTTTGAAAAGGAAGGTTTTTAATAAATGTGTTTTATCAGTTGTTACTTATGGATCTGAGACTTGGATACTTAATAGAAGAGCAATACCGAGACTTCAGACCACCCAAAGAAGTATGCATGTTGGGAGTAACAAGAAGGATCGAAAACGCATTATATGGGTAAGAGAACAAACAGGTGTTACTGACTTTATTTGAAAAAATTAAAAAACTGAAGTGGAGTTGGGCTGGACATATTGCTAGAAGAGATGATAATAGATGGACAATTGAAACCTTAAATTGGATTCCAAGAGATTGTAAAAGACCCAGAAAGAGACCACATGTGAGATGGATGGATGAAATAAAAAAGTGTGCAGGGGTGATGTGGAGAAGAGAAGCTAAAGATCGGAGAAGATGGGTTGAACTTGGAGAGACCTTCATCCTGCAGTGGATTGATAATGGTTGATGATGATGATGATGTATCAAATGATTACTTTAGAATGTAATATCAAATCATAACCCTATGTAATTTTAAATTAAGTATTTTTATATGCTAAGTCAGTTAGCTTGGGAAATATCTATGAGTGATTTTAGAACATTTTTTTTTTATTATTTTAATGTTATATATATTTGCAATCTGGTCCACAAATAAATTTTAAGAAGGTATTGGTTTTATTTCAATTTAATTAAAATATTACTGTTGCATATATTCAACATTCTACTTAGAATATATATTTGTCATTTAAGAAAATATGAAGATTTATACAATTATCAACAATAATGTAATTAGTTTTAAAAACAAATGATGAACAAAAAAAAAAAAATACAGTTATTATTGTTTTTAGCAGTTAAGGCTAAAAACTAATAGATTTAATCTACTTTGAAATTTTTTAATAATAATAATTGAATGAATTAATTTTTTCAGCCACAACATATTAAGTTATTAGCCGGGAGGTCATCGCAAATGCCTTGTAAGCAAGTAGTTGGTTGCAGACGGTTGTGGATTTGCGTCCCGGCCGATGTTATGACATATGAAAAAAAAAAATGAAAAAAAACCATATTAAGTTATTTTTATATTGGTCTTGGAGAAGAGGAAAACATTCAATTTTCATTATGAATCCAACATCCATCTAAAGATTTTGCCATATATATGATGAACTTGGGCCATGAGAATGTTTAATCATAATTTTATAATTCTTGTATTCCTCCAGGATTCCAAAATCTTTTTAGTCAATCATTTAATTCGATACATATATGCAATGTATTTTTTTTTTTGGAATATTAGCAATTTGATGGTTTCTTTAAGTTATTTTTATATTGGTCTTGGAGAAGAGGAAAACATTCAATTTTCATTATGAATCCAACATCCATCTAAAGATTTTGCCATATATATGATGAACTTGGGCCATGAGAATGTTTAATCATAATTTTATAATTCTTGTATTCCTCCAGGATTCCAAAATCTTTTTAGTCAATCATTTAATTCGATACATATATGCAATGTATTTTTTTTTTTGGAATATTAGCAATTTGATGGTTTCTTTGAATTCCATAGTAACAATAAATGTTGAGAAATCTGATATCCTAGAAACCAATATTTGACCATCATTTATTATTACAAATCTATGACTAATCCTCATTCTTGTGTTTGTTATCTGCCATGATATATATATTAAATGATTATTGGAAATATCAGTTTCATTATGTCTACAACAAAAATTTAAATTTCTTTAATCTGCAAAATTATACAAATCAGAACATTTTTTTGTGAATGCTGAAAATTTGCTTAATGCTTTATGGTTTATTTTCCATGACAGGAGACAAAAAATGCCATTTAGTTTTTCACCATGATCTTAGCAAAGTTTTTATAATTTTTATATTGGGCTGCAAATCCATCATTGAAATATTTAATGTATATAATTTATAACTTGTTTAATATAGGGTATATGAGCACAGACTTTCACACCACCCACCTCTCTCCACTCTATCTAATAACACTGATACACCTAAACACATACATGCTGAAAAGATAAATAATCACCAATATACGTATTTCATGCTAAACCAGCATTCATCAGTTGGTCCAGACTATCATCTTTACACACATATATAGTATAAGTGCTCAGATATATATTAAGATAGACTATCCTCATAGTTTAATGGACAGGCTTCAATCCACTCCACACTCCAACTCTTCAACCGTCCATCCAATTGAAAATCTGATGATGGAATGCTCAAAGGCCACCCTGAGGCCGAGATTATTGTCACACCCATGTTGACCTAAGGTCAATCTGAACTCCACATGTACAGGACATAATCCATTTAATACATATGCAAGGATGGGCAGACATCTCTATAATGTAATAACTGAAACACAGGCTTGTTATATACCTGTGGCTATATATATGTAATATAGGGTATATGAGCACAGACTTTCACACCACCCACCTCTCTCCACTCTATCTAATAACACTGATACACCTAAACACATATATGCTGAAAAGATAAATAATCACCAATATCCGTATTTCATGCTAAACCAGCATTCATCAGTTGGTCCAGACTATCATCTTTACACACATATATAGTATAAGTGCTCAGATATATATTAAGATAGACTATCCTCATAGTTTAATGGACAGGCTTCAATCCACTCCACACTCCAACTCTTCAACCGTCCATCCAATTGAAAATCTGATGATGGAATGCTCAAAGGCCACCCTGAGGCCGAGATTATTGTCACACCCATGTTGACCTAAGGTCAATCTGAACCCCACATGTACAGGACATAATCCATTTAATACATATGCAAGGATGGGCAGACATCTCTATAATGTAATAACTGAAATACAGGCTTGTTATATACCTGTGGCTATATATATGTAATATAGGGTATATGAGCACAGACTTTCACACCACCCACCTCTCTCCACTCTATCTAATAACACTGATACACCTAAACACATATATGCTGAAAAGATAAATAATCACCAATATACGTATTTCATGCTAAACCAGCATTCATCAGTTGGTCCAGACTATCATCTTTACACACATATATAGTATAAGTGCTCAGATATATATGAAGATAGACTATCCTCATAGTTTAATGGACAGGCTTCAATCCACTCCACACTCCAACTCTTCAACCGTCCATCCAATTGAAAATCTGATGATGGAATGCTCAAAGGCCACCCTGAGGCCGAGATTAGATGGACGGTTGAAGAGTTGGAGTGTGGGGTGGATTGAAGCCTGTCCATTAAACTATGAGGATAGTCTATCTTAATATATATCTGAGCACTTATACTATATATGTGTGTAAAGATGATAGTCTGGACCAACTGATGAATGCTAGTTTAGCATGATACGTATATTGGTGATTATTTATCTTTTCAGCATATATGTGTTTAGGTGTATCAGTGTTATTAGATAGAGTGGAGAGAGGTGGGTGGTGTGAAAGTCTGTGCTCATATACCCTATATTACATATATATAGCCACAGGTATATAACAAGCCTGTGTTTCAGTTATTACATTATAGAGATGTCTGCCCATCCTTGCATATGTATTAAATGGATTATGTCCTGTACATGTGGGGTTCAGATTGACCTTAGGTCAACATGGGTGTGACAATAATCTCGGCCTCAGGGTGGCCTTTGAGCATTACATCATCAGATTTTCAATTGGATGGACGGTTGAAGAGTTGGAGTGTGGAGTGGATTGAAGCCTGTCCATTAAACTATGAGGATAGTCTATCTTAATATATATCTGAGCACTTATACTATATATATGTGTAAAGATGATAGTCTGGACCAACTGATGAATGCTGGTTTAGCATGAAATACGCATATTGGTGATTATTTATCTTTTCAGCATATATGTGTTTAGGTGTATCAGTGTTATTAGATAGAATGGAGAGAGGTGGGTGGTGTGAAACTTGTTTAATTAAATGCTTAACAATTATCTTTTGTAAAATCCAAAATGTTATAATGTCATTATAAAAATAAAAAGAGATTTATGTGATCATATTGTTGGTGTGTCTTAATGTGAAAATTAGAGATGATTAGTTGATTGTTTTTTTTTTCCACTGAAAACTTTGGAAATAGCATTCTGTACGATGCAGATATAGTTTTCAGAAAAATTCCTCTTAGCAATAGTAATATCTGCATTTCTTTCTTTTTCTAAAAAAGTGATGAAAACATAAATAAAGCCATAAAACAATTAATTGATTAGTGTAATAATTGTTTTCAATTTTGCATTATCAATTTTCACTCACTGTTTTAAGTAATTTATTAGAGTACTTAAGTATTAGTTCAGGTATCAAGATTGAATATGGATAAAAAATTCCTGATTAAAAAAAGCAAACAACTAAATATATCTTTAAGTAGATAAATTCTAATTATAGTTAAAAATTAGATTTTTTACTAATTTTATTTTAATTACATTTTTTATAAATCACTTTTACAAACTTTCATTTAAAAAGAAAAAAAAGAAGACAAACTGCCCTCAATCATTTCTATTAATGTTGTATATGCCGATTTCTCAGGATTTTACTTAAAAACTTATTTATAATTTGTTTCCACAAATTAAACAATTATTTCATTAATTCAATAAACATCACATGATCACCATTTCTTTAATTACTAGTTCACTTTTTCTCTGCATTGTCAAATAATATTTTACAACCTGTATTCAGCTTCTGAATATATAAAAGTGAGTTCTGATTCCTATTTTTAATTCTACTCTTATGAACTCTAACTCTTTCATCAAAACTTAATTTACTTTGACCTATATAAATTTTACTATTGCAAGGAATCTTAGAAACTATACCAGGAATAGATTTACTATCAATTGACTGCTTTGACTTATTTAATAATGAATTTAAATCAAGTCTTTCTTCCAAACAACTACCAACTACCCAGTAAATGAGTATTCTTTTAAACTAATCTATAATTTGATGACATAAATTATAAAAAAAGGACTTTATTCTTATTAGTAATTACATTTTTATTAATATCAGACCTATAGATATTTTTATTAAATATAATTTCTAATAAATTCATGATTAAAACTCAAATCAATATAATCAGAAGCAATTTGACTCCTTTAAATATATGCATTATTTTCAAAATTATGAAACCTTCTCATTCTTATAACAAAAATTGAATAAAGAAATTTTCTTATGAATAAAAGTTGATAAACTGTCAGACAGTTAATTCTCATTGCTATAAAGTGGTCCATAGTCTAATATGGCAGTATTAAGGTGTTTATAGTTTTCCTTATATTGACTTTTAACAAAATTTATATTTAAAAAATATATATATATAGCAAAATTAAAAAAGGTCATTAAAATTAAAATTGATATTTTTTTTTTTACAAAAATGGGCGTTTTTATTTAACCGTGACAAAATTATATTTATCTGTTTTAATTTTGATAACTTGATTTTTAATCTTGTCAATAATATAGTTTTCAGTCATGTTTTTTTTTTTGATCAATTTATTTTTAAAATTTTTTATCCTTTCTAGCTATAATTATTTTATCATTTGTCTAAAAAGTCAAACTATTAATTGTTGACATAGGTGTTTTTAATTTAAATTATAATATTATCAATTTAGATTTATATTGTTTTTGTTTGTGGAATTTTTTTTCATCTTAGTGAGCTAAAAAACTGAAAATGTTTTATTTGTGGAATTTAGATGTCAATAATTTTTGCATGTGTATTATTCATAATTAAATTCACATTGTATATATTGTTAATAATTAATGTTTTCAATTTTTTTATAGTTATAATGTCTTATGGAGGAGGGGGAGATCTTGAGATGTATAGATAATGCATTCTTTTCTTACGTCCACAACTTGAGTTGGAATTTTATCATGATAAATCTTCAATTTTATTCAGATTTAGGTTTTTTTTTTAGTTAGCCAGTCTAATTAGCTATCTGATATTGGTAATGGATATCTAGTATTCTTAGCTAGAGGATAAAACAAAGGTAAAAAATTGCTGAAACCATTATCACTCTGATATTAGGAAGCCTATTGAGTACTGCTTTCTTCATTGTTCCGCTATGAGGAATTATTGGAGTGCTATTTATCTCATTAAACGTTAATTAAAGATTGTTTTAATGTACATATAAACCTGAAAGGAAAGAACATTTTTTAGTTGGAATATCATTCGTTTATAGAAAATTTTTGAACTAAAGATCATTTTAAGCAATATGATTTGTATTTTTTTTATGTGTGCTAATATATGAATTTGTACGTGTATATGTAAGCAAATTGTTTTTGACACATTATTTTTTTTTTTACTTGTTTACGTTTTAAAATTTTGACATACACATAATATTTGTTAAATTGTTATGTTAGTTTTTATTAACTTCATTTTATTTTACTTTTCTTAAATAGAAAGTCTAAGATAAAAATACTTACATGATATAATCATCACTTGATCACTATTTCTTATGCTTCCTCTTAACTGTTATTGAAACAGGCAAAACTCTCTATTTGTATTGCCACTCGTTGCAAGCCAGAGAAATCAATGGATGCCAGAAGGCTTGTGCATAAATTCCCCATCTAGTGCCTATTCTTCCAATATCCCCAGATTAGTTTCTGGCTTGTGGCTTTCGTCAGTGAGGAGCCTTGGAGCTGAGAGCACCACAGCTAGATCTTAGGATCTAATGCAAACCCTCCAGCACCCACCTTTTATCTTTACTTAACTACAAAACTATGAAACTTAAACTGAAAACCTATAATATTTTCAATCCAAGCTCATCAGCTTGTATAGTCATATAGGTCTGAACTCAATCAGTACCCATATATTTTGGCGTCTTTGGTTCTTAGATAATCATAGCCACCACTAATCTATTAGGCAGAATTAGTTTTAAGCCAGTAAACATCACATGATTAATATTTCTTATGCTTGCTCTTAACTGTTATTAAAACAGGCAAAAATCTTTATTTATATATTGATTTCTCTGGCTTGCACTGAGTGGCAATACGTATAGAGAGTTTTGCCTGTTTTTACATGATATAATATAAATTATAATTTAAAATAATGATTTAAAATAGTGATAGTTTTATTGTAATTAAAAGAATATATGTATCTTTATTAGTATGATTTCAAATTTAGCTTCAGAACACCTAACAATAACCGACTAATAAATAATTCCAAAGATAAAATAGAAAAAGATCAAGCCACTCATGTGGTCTATAAAATAGCATGCCCTCAATTAAGCTGTCAGGCATCTCTAACATCAACACAAGAATTTACCATCACAGGTATGCATACAACAGGGTTAAAAATAAAAATGAAGGAACATCAATCTTCTGGGACCACCAAGCAGCTACAGGCCATGTATTCGAATCCAGTTCTGCCCAAATAATTTGGACTGAGAAGAGTGATGCCAAAAGAAAGGTCAAAGAAGCTTTTTACATAGCAAATGTTCTCAGTGCCATTAATAGAAGAGAGGCATGCTTTGCTTTCTCCAAACAATGAACTAACTAATTAAAAATTTAAGCTCATTTGCATATGTGTACAATAAATCACAACAGGCTTCATTCATAAAGCTATGAGTATGAGATTAAAATACCAAATCTCAAAAGCGCAAAGCAGGCATATTAAACATTGTAGTATAATTACATCTTCACTAACGCATGCGAAAAAATTGCATATGTATAATTACAATTTTTATTGGTGAAGAGAAAAACAGTTTATTACATAAAAGAATGTGTGGTAGTGTGGAGATTATTTAATACACTTTAAAAAAGTATTGAAAATATTTTCTTTGTAAATGCAATACATGTAATGCATTTATTAATTTTTAATAGCCCTAACAAGTAGAATTCATGATTAAGTTTGGATATGAATATATAAACATGTTTACAATATATGTGATCATTTTGTATAGGTTGGTCTTTGGATTGATGCAGGAAGTAGATTTGAAAATGAAAGAAATAATGGAGTAGCTCATTTTTTGGAACATATGACTTTTAAGGTAAAATGCTTGATTATTAATTATAGATATATTATAAAATTTATGTAAAAATTGTTAAAAATATGCTAAATACCCTAACTTTTTTGTTGTTGTTGTTCAAATCCATCAGACAGTTTAAATGAAACCTAATAATTGTATAAATTGCAATTTGTTACCAGATAATTCCAGGCACATGAACCTTCAGCCTATCTTATTACTGTATTATTTGAAATGTTTCATGAGTTTATTCTTATCATATTTTGTCATAAATATAATAATTTAATTGTAATAATTTTGTAGTTGTGTTGTTTTTTTACAAAAACTTTTTTTGCTTATGATTCATTAGAATTATTTGTTAATTTATATAAACGTCAATACCCCCCCCCCCAACACATTTATAATCACTCTAATAAATATTATATTATTTTTCTTCAATTCAATCAATATTAATTTGTTATAGCCATTATCTTTCATGAAGAAAATTGTCCTTTTCATAATCATCAGCAATAAGAGCAGCTGAGATTTTTTTTTTTTTTTTTTACTGATTTACCAAAAATTGCTCTTACTACTGAACTAACATCAATATTTTTTTGATTTAATATATATGTTTATACTGTGTAACAAATTTTAATAAGATCTTTTAAATTTTTTATAATTACGTAAAAATGATTGTTTATGTATTGTAACTGTATACATATATGTCGTTACATCACTTTCTAATAAAAGTACAAAAGATCTATAAATAAAATCATTCTCAAATAGAAATATATATATATAATTAATAACATTTTATTTATAAAAATAATATAAAATAACAATTCGTGTCAATTGTTAATACAGAGTTTAAAATAAATAAATAAAAACAAATAATATTTCCAAGTGCTTTCAACAGAAGTATTATTTATTTTTTTAACATTTTATTTAAATATATATAATTCCCAGATGGCAAACTAATTATATAATTTTTTAAAGTTAAAAATCTAAAAACAAGATGGTCTTTTAATATAAAAGATTAAAAAAAAAGCTGTTAATTAGTTAAAGTTAAAAGTTATTTTTAATATTGAAGTGGAAATGATTTTCTATATTGACCTAATAGCAAACAGGCCCTTGGGCATATAGTTAGATAAGAGATAGATTAAAAAATACTAGTGGATAAAATTTTGAGTTTCCACTCTAAAGCAAGCTGGCTAATAATGATGGAAATAAACACACATTCCACAGAGAAAAGTCATCATTGCCAATAAGAACAGCGCCAAGCGAGGCAAGATCGATCCTGGAATATGATGATAAGAATTCAAAATGATATAAAAAGAAAAATTTTTAGTGGAGATTTAGATTTGGATTGCTCTTGCTGATTGCATGTTATTGAAACATATTTTGTAAGTGTATTGCGGATCTACAAAATATAGGGGTCATGCAATAAATTTCATTTCCCGTATTTGCACTAGCTGAGGCAGCTTCCAGTTTGATGGTTCCCAGAAACTAGCCAGCAACGGATTCATCTCCACCTAGGACGATATCAATATGGGATGGAAGGAACTATGAAAAATTGTGTGACATATTAAGGACCGCAAAGACGGACTTCAATAAATTTACAGTATTGGAAAGTATGAACTTTTACTTTAAATGAACTTTAATTATATAATACAAACTTTTCCAAGTAGTAATTTTAAACGTCACTTAATTTTTATAAAATAAATCTTTTATCTGACTAAAATTTTAAATTATTTATTATATTTTTATATATGTGTTTGATATCATTTCCATTCGTAAATTTCTTTTAATAATTTAAAATGGACATAAATGGCTGCATAGATTTGTAAGATTGTTAATTTAATGTGTGTTAATTTTGGACTAATTGTTTCGTAGTTAGATCGGTGCTGGTGGATAGATGTACAGATGTTTTATGTCAATGTAATCTGGGTAGACGCATTGGATACTCGTTCCCTTGTGGCGTGTTAGCATACAGGTCATAATACCCACCTGAATATATGACCCAAAAGTATAGCCATCGCATTGTTAATAATCATAGACATATTTCCTACACCAGTGATTTTCTTATGCTCTGGTTGGGGACAGTAAGCCAACAAAGACCGCTATCCCGATTTACAAAGCATCTCTTATATATATATTTCAGTAATTTTGTTTTTGTATTACCAATTGGGCAGTGGATCATTTCTGTCTGTTAGTGAAATTTATTAATGATCGTGGGGAAGATGCTCATTCCTTCCCACCATGATTCATTATTTTTTAATGATATCATGCTACAGATATAAATTCCTGTCAGCATAATTGTGTTATGCTAATAATCTCATTTTGCATTGGTCACATCGGTATATCAGTAAGCTGGCATTGGTTTAAACAAAATTTTGGCCTAAGGTTAAAAAGGATTGGGTTGGTTATATGCGTAATCTATATAGCATATTTACACTTAGTAAAATATTAAAATTGTATTAAATCTCTTAAATGCTTCCATCTGTGCATATAATTTAAATCAAATATATTTAATAGTAAATTTAATCTTCAGATGTTTGTATTAATATGTGTGTGTGCACGCGTAATAAAATGTTTGTTTAGTTAATTTTGGCAATAACTTATTTTATATATTTTATTAATAATATTTAAAATTAAGAATTGAAAATTTTAAATATTCTGAGTGATATTTCAAGCTCAGCTTCTTCTGAGCTAGTGACTGGGCTTTCGGTTCGATAAAAGTTGAACCTCACCCATATGTATCTGCCGCTGTTATAAATTTTCTAGGTTCGAATAGCCTAGTGGCACTCTGGCATGGCAGATGGGTTTGGAAGATTCCGTCAACCATTATAGTATATAAAATTGAAATATTTTGTAATAATAAATTATCTGTAGCACTGGTTTTGTTTAGTCCAGAAATTGATTCAGGAATCTTAAATACATGAACTTAACAACTTAGCATTTAATCAAATATTCAGTGCTTGAATAAATATTACATTTTTTTTTTTTTTAGTAATTTTTGTTTATTTTTTAGTATAAAAAAAAATGTTTTAATTTTAACTGTAAGCATTCCTTATGTAAGTGATCTGATCTATAACTTCTATGCATAAGTTGCATTTTATTCAAGTTGGGTTTTTTTTTTCAGATGTATATTTATCATTAGTCATGATGTAAAAAATAAATATTTTTTAAAAAATAAAAAGATACATTATTCACAAGGGATATGCAAATAGCATGAAAATACAAAAAATAAAGGCTGTATTGTATTAATCATATTTCTGGAAATTTTTTAGCACTTTATATATAGATGTGCCAGTAACAATTTACATAAGTCGTGTTTTCATCATTAGGGGATTGCGTACATTTTATTTTGAATTCATGCTAATTACATAAAAAAAAAAATCTTTGAATTCTTAATTTTTTTTTCTTCTAAATTTTGCTTTATGTCTTTTTTTATGATATAAAGATTTCTGACTATATATTAACAATCAGTTAATTATGTAACTTTTAGAATATTATTTCTACTCAATTGTTCTCTAAAGAAATTTATTTAGTTTATTACTGACTTGAAACTATGAAGATTGTAATGTTATCTAATCATATTTGTTTTATGGAAATAAAGCTTTTTTTTCTAATTCTAAAAAAAATTTGTAAGATAACTATTTATGAAAATAGAATTTAAAAATAAATTTTTAGACCAATTATTAAGGATGGAATATGGAGGATAAGGAATAGCATAATGTTTCATAAGAAGTACAGATGGCCAGACATATAATTAGATGAGAAGGAAAAAGAAAAAGGCAATACAGAAAAGCATATCTGGTCAAAATAGATTATTGGAAAGGCCACTATTAAGTTGGTAGGATCAAATGTTGCAACTTTTAAAAAATTAAGTGCAAACTTGAAACGATTTGAAGTCGGTCATGAAAAAAATTCCTGAAGCCATCTCACAATGTATATTACATTTTTTATTAAAAAAAAAAAAAACAAACTAAATGATGAAAATTGATTCACTATCGAAAGTATTAAATTAGTAGAATTTTTGAAAGAAATAGACTAAACTAATAATTAGAAATTAAAGCCTTATACATTTTCATTAAAAGAAAGCTACTGATTTGTGTTTGTCATTGAGTAAAAGATGATTTTATTTACTAATCTTGTTTCAAATGGGCCCTTTTGTTACTAATAAAATGTAAAATAAAAGAGACAATAATTTGAATGTAAAAATAATCTGAAGATAAATTTTAATTAAATTACAAGAATTTAGAAATTAACTCATATTTGAGGTTTAACTGTGAAAGAATTTAAATATAGTTGATTAATAATAACAAAAAGATTGCATATACTGATCCTATAATTAATTCAAATGAGAATGGAGTTTTTAATTAACTGAAAGGGTTCTGAACTGAAATAATTATTCTGTTAAAAAATAATTTTATGAATGCTATTATAGAATACTGTTAAAAATGATCTCACATTATACTTTCACTCTGTGGCCTGCTTTCTTTTTTTAAATACTAAATTTCATATCTGACAAGTTTGTGTTATTTTAAACCAGTATTTGAGAGTACTTTATATCAACAAGAAAAATTAAATCATATTTGCACTATTATTATTTATTCAAAGTAATGAATTGCTGCTATGTTTTTTTTTATTAGCACAATGTTTATTACATTAAGTCATGTGACATCTGACTTGATTTTTTTTTGTTTGTAATTTTATTAGCACAATGTAATTTTTTAAAATTAAAGGAATTAAACTATAAAACATATGATATTTAAATATGTAATATGAGCACTACAGTAAAAAAAAAAAAAAGGAACTAATATATTGTTTAAACAGCAAAATTAGATTACACATAGGAAAATAACTATTTTCAGTCAATATTTTACTTGCAATTTTTAATTTGAAAATATATTTATAAGATTATTTATTTAGCTGTATCAAAATGATAGTAGTGCTAAAAATTGCAATTAATTATTGATTAAAGTTAAGCTGCTATTGCTAAATATTTTTATGTGCCTTTAACTGCAATTTTTTAAATGCTTTTATTTAAATTATAATCTGTTTGTTTGTTTGTTTCAATTAAATGCTTTTACTTAAGTTAGAATAAAATTTTTAAATTGAGATTTAAATCACAGGCAATGCAATATAACACTAAAATATTTTAGATAGCTTACCTAGTTTCTTAAATCCAGAGTAGTTAACGGATGAAATTTCAAATATTTTTATATCAAATTTAAAATAAATTGATTTCACTTCAATAACTTTTCAGTAATGCACATGAACTTCTTTTAAAATTGAAATAAATAAATTTTGATTATAAAAGATTTCATTTTGAAAAAATATATGAAATTTATTTTGACTATAAAAGTTGTTTTTTTAAAAAATGCTTAACAAATTGATATTGTAAATAAATTTGAATTAATACTTATGATTTTACCTCCAATCTTAAAAAGTATTTTGGTGATTATTTAAAATTAAAATAGCAATAAATCTTTGTTACAATCTTTTATAATAAACACTTCCAATTTATTTACTTTGTATTAAAAACACACAAAGTAATTGTTTCTTCAACCATTATTGGTGTTTTTATATCATATTTAACTTGAAAAAAAACATTTGGGGGGGGGGGGGCAGAAATTAATTAAGTCAGCTCCTATTTTTTATAACAAGGCATTGACTTATAATTAATTTCTGGATCCTCTTGAGTTGAAGAAAGAATTATTTTGTGTGTTTTAATATAAAGTAAATAAAGCATTTACTATAAAATATTTTTTTTATATCTATGAGGTTATACATTTGTGTGTTTATTTTTGTATTTCATTCTTCCCTATATTTTTGAATTTTTTTTATTGAGTTATCTTTATACCACTATAAATTACTTCAATTAACATAATGTGTGACTAATTTTATTTAATATTTATCTAGGGTACAACAAAACGTACACAAAAAGATTTAGAGCTAGAAATAGAAAATATGGGAGCACATTTAAATGCATATACATCAAGAGAACAAACTGTATTTTATGCAAAGTGTTTCTCTAAAGATCTTCCTAAAGGTAACTGATTTAAAACATTGTAGAATATTATTAACTTTATTATCATTTACCCTGTTTTTTTTATTAATATTTTTGTTTCTTTTTTTATTTTTATGCAGCAATTGAAATATTAAGTGACATTATTCAAAACAGCAAACTGGGAGAACAAGAAATTGAACGAGAAAGGGGGGTTATTCTTCGAGAAATGCAGGTATTTTTTTTATGTAATATTTATGGAGTTTAATAAAATATTCTTGTACTAATTTGATAATGAATCCAAATGCAAATAGATATGTAATTTTTTTTTATGCTGCTTTTAAAAAAGTTCTTTTTTTTTTTTTAAAAAAAAAAAAGAAATATGCTATCATTTTACTTAACTATAAAATAGTTTTGAATTACTTCACTCTATGTTAATATTTAGAAAAAAAAAAAAATTAAAATTATCCATTAATATTATATAAATAATTGATGTCGTTTGATTTTTTATTTTAAAACTTGAATAATGTTGACCACAATCTAAACACTTGTTGCAGGAATCTGATAAAATATAATAAAAATGATTTTTTATATTTTTTATAATTTTATTTTAGGAAGTAGAAACTAATCTTCAAGAAGTGGTGTTTGACCATCTTCATGCTACAGCATTTCAAGGAACTGCTCTTGGAAGGACTATTCTTGGTCCTACAGAAAATATAAAGTAAGGTGAAAACATTAATAATAGAGCGAATTAATTTTAAAAAAATAAAGAAGTATAATAAAATGTGTGTCTGGTAATATAATGAAATATGAAGGTTAAAAATTGAAAAACAGATGAAAGCGTATCATTGGAATTTCCCTTAAGGATTGTATGCAAACAGAATTAGCAATGGCTACTAATTAAAAAATCCACAAACAACAGAATTAGCAATGGCTACCAACTGAAAACAGGATTAAAATCTTATCAAAATTTAATCAAAAACAGGGATCGAATTTCAACAACGGATATAGCTGGCGGATATAAAAACTAATTAACAAAGTGACAACAGGCCATCATACAAATAGAGTGAGAATCAGATTCAAGAGCAATCAGTTCTTCAGTCAGTTGAGTTTTTACAATGTCTATCATGTATCCAGAATCAGGGTTTTCCATGACAATGCAGTGTTAACAGCCGTTGGAAGCATACCGCCAGTCTCCAGTCTTAGTCTGATGGAACACCAGTGGCCTGCCCGATAAAAGTGATGCTTGCCTAATAACTTGAAACCACCAGAGATGTCTAGCTGTCTTAAATAATAGTGCCATGAAATAGTAATCATAGGAACTTCCACAAAACCTCAAATCCAACCGGTTGGAAAAAATTCACATGAAGCAGCAAACAGCAAGAAGTCAACGTCCAAAATCCTATAGATAATGAATAACTTTTCTTATTCCATTTCTGATATTAATATAGCCATTGCTAATCTTGAAGCCTCCCAAAGTCAGTTTATAAATGAACTGTATAACTGCATAAAATGAACTGTTGATGTGCATGTTTTGAATGCCTGTAATTATTTTAATGCTGAATTATATTACTATTGTATATTTTATTATAATATGTGTGTGCCTGAGGTTATTATAGATCATTATTTAATTTAATTAAGATTTTATAAAAGTAGTTTAAAATTTACAATAATAAATATTTAGTTAAAATAAATTGTCTTTAAAATTTAATATTTTGTCGTCAATTCTTTACCACTAAATAAAATAACAGTATATTATAATATTCTTTTGATTGAGCTAGTTGGGATTTCTTAGGCGCTGAATTAGTTTGCCATCATTCAAAGCACATTAGTTCTCGTAGCTAACTGGCACCTGGAGTTTACTCCGAAACAAAAAAGTGCTTTGAATGATAGGTGTTGAATTTTGCAGCCGAGAAGATGTGCCCTTGAAACATAATCGTAGTTATATATCCAATATATATAGCTCCGACTTGGTCACAGGTATCCTCTGGATATTATTCTTCTCTGCTTAAAGGGCCGGTGTGGAGAAATACTTAAATTGCATTGGTGTAGATCGAATGTATAAGTTTATAATATTATATTTTATATATAGGAGTAAGTTTTATAATTTTGTTTCACAAGTTGATATTTCATAATATTATATTTTATTAAAGAGTCAAAGTGCATGCTAGTTTGTTATTCCCAAACGATCTAATTACCCCAACTGGTTCAATATATATATTGTTAAGGAATTGGAAACTATATTACTGTATTCCAAAACATGATTTGCTTTTATATAATAATTTGTAATTGACTAATGTGTTATATTCTGTCACTATTATGAAAGGAATATTTATAGAATTTTTTTTAAAAAAAAAAAAAATAAAACGTGTGTCACTATCATCAAAATAATAATAATTTACATATAAAAACATATATCTAATATAAATGTTATATATTATTACATTCAAGTTTTTTTTTTTTCTTTTCATTCTTTATTTATATTCATGATATATTTGCATATTTTAATATATAAAATGTAAAATGTCAAATATATTTTAGTCTGATGCCAACTTGATGTATATAATGTGCAAATTTGTAAATAAAATCAATATTAAGAGAAGTTATTATTTATGCCTCCATATCTGTATTAAAAAGATAAAATAACATAATTTTAATATTTTAATTTATAATTTTTTGTTAATTTATTATGAGGCTTATAAATAAACATCTATATATTATTTAATAAAACAATGCAAACTCAATAGTAAAATAATTTGTTAGGTTAATTGCCTAATATAAAGTATTAAAATGATAATTATTGTATAATTTTCTAACAAAAAAATATTTAATTACTATTTTTTGAATAGAATTTGTAAATAAAATTCTATATGTAATTGTTTGTGATAATTAAACAATTGTATATATAGTTGGTTAACAAAAATAGACTTTTGGAATTAAATTTAGTTATTTAATAATGAAATATTTTTATTGTAGTAAATTGTTTAATAACTTGATTATCAATAATAAATGATTTTTCTGTGTATGAAGTTTGCATGATGATCAGCTTAAAATTTAGAACTTTTGCATATTTAATTTAAGTGTTGTTTATTATGTTTATGTATATCCAATGGAATGTTCTCTTTGTAAAAATAAAAAATAAATGTTTAAAAAGTATATATATATTTTAATAAATTTAGCTTTTTAAAAAATTAATGTGTAAATACAGTATTTCTGCAGTAAGTGTTTCATGAAAAAATAACGAAGTTCTGGCAAATTAGTAATTTTGTATGATTTTAAATACGTACTAAGTTGTGTTTTAAACATATGAAATGTATTGTTCTAAGAAATAGTGTGCTGGGTATCGAGTTATGAATTCTCAAATCAGTTGTCAATCACAAAGTAAGCAGACATAGGACTTCATACAAACATCGGTACATGGCAATACTTACTTACTTATCAAAAATTGCAACATTATGTTACAAATACTGTGCACCACTATCACTTGATACGTATAACAGTATTATTTTGTTTACTGTGTAATTTTATTTTTATTTTTTATTTTATTAGAAGTGATTGAAATATATACTCTACAAAGTTTCGGTTTAGACATTTTTATAAAACCTTTTAAATAATTATAAATTATTTTTTATTATAATAATATTCAGTATTTATTTTGGCTTTAAAATTTGTAACTATTATACATGGTGTTATATATTCAAATATTTATTTATTTTCCCACAAATAATTTTCGTTAATAAACATTTTATCAATTAATTTTTTTTAACAATTTAGCTTATTAAAATTGCTTTTATATTAGTGACCCTGTTTAGTAATTTCATTTATGTGCTACATTCCTATTTATAATCCCTTTTTTTTTTTTTTGGTTTCTGTCATAATTCTGCTTAATATTAGAATTTAATTGTTATTCAAAAATTACCAATGAATTCTTGATTAAAGATGAGAAATTTAAATCAAGAAAAATCAAGTGACTCTTCTGACACAACACAGTTTCACCCAAATATAATATTGATGAGAAAATTTAATCTAAGAGTGTGCCAAAAAGAAAATATGATGAGTATTATTTAAATTGGGGGATCATAGATCTTTTCCACATGTCTTGGTCATATATTTAATCTATCCATAAAGTATTAAAAGCAGATAGAAAACAATCTTTATGTTGCATGAGAGTGGTGTAATGAAAATTAAACTACAGAAATATTATTCATTATTGGATAATCTCTAGTCTAATGAATAACAAATAAAAATTATTAATATCCAATAATACTGTTTCATGCTATATTAAAAATATTTCAACAGGTATTAATCGACTTAAACTTTGTAATAAATATGTACTACAAATGGGTGAATTAGCTGATATCACAGATCTTGCTGTATTATTGGTGTTTGTATGATATGTATTTGATAACAATTTTGAGGAAGATTTGCTCATGTGAATATCTTCAAGAAAGAGCTACTGGAGAAGATATATTTATTTGTATTAATAATTCCATTACAAAACATGAAATTGATTGGAACAAGTGTATTATTATTTGTACAGATGATGCACAAACAATGGTGGAAAGATGAAAAGTGTTATTACATGAATTCTGGAAGTAGCTCCAAATGCCACGAAAAGTCACTGCATTTTGCAAAGGCAAGCAACTGGTCACACAAAAATTTTGACATATTTAAAAACTATTTTGGATGAAGTTGTAAAAATGAACAGTTATATAAAATATTACTCATTTCAATTCAGATTATTTAAATTTTTTTATCACAAAATTGATAGAAAACATACTGCTGCACTTTTATTATATATTGAAGTAAGATGGCTATCATAGAAAGAGCATTGTTGAGCCTTTTTGAATTTTGCAATAAGTTATTATTTTTCTTTTTATGCTGGGGCAGAATTTTATTGAATTTTTAATAAATCCTTTATGGCTGACAAGTGCACCTGGGTCTCGTTTTATGCGGTAGATAGGTTCCTCAGAAAGCCCGCATTAAAAAAAATCGCACAAAAATAGACTTAACTTACCTTGAAAAATGGGGATAGGTTCTGTAATTTTCGGAATTTGCATAAAAGCAAAGCAACAAGAAAAAATTACTTTAAAATTCGCACTAAAAAAATAAGCAAATAAAGTATGACTAATTAATACAAGACAAACTTTTTTTACTTTTTTTATTAACTACAGTATTTAATTTTTCATACATATTTTAATCATTATCGCTAGCATTCGTTTGTAAACTGGTAAGAAATCAGATTCGATGTGATGTGATGTATTGTGGTTTCTCCTTAAATGAAGTCAAGAATCTCTTGGCAATTATGCCCAGAGAAACCTGTTAGCCACTTTATTTTTATTCGTGATGTGATGTACAACTAGTGCCACTTTCAGTCTTGAGCTGTGTTAATGGTTTTCTGTTTCTATATTAAAAAAATGAGATCACAATTAAAACAAAAAGATTATACATTATCATTAGAAAGATTATTTTCTGTTTATAAAATCTTCGTTTTTTATTTTAAAAATCTAAAAGATTATTTATTTCTGTTATATAGAACAAAATACGTTTTAAAAGTTTAAATTTTTTGAATATAGTGATATTTTTATATGTAAGTATAAATCTATTATTATTATTTACTTATTAGTATAAATAGGTTATTTACATAGAAGCTAAGATTCTAAATACAGCTTCAGGCCATATTCACATTAGCTGCTAATATAATGTTATATTTTTGAAAAAGAAAAAAAAAGTATTTCAAGTCAAAATAAGTTATTAATAATTTAAATTTCTTGATATCTAATAAATATAGTGAAATATGAAAGATATTAAGAAGAAACATGAATCGCATTAAAATAATCCGCATAAAACAAGACCCAGGTCTATTGCATATTTAGCAGATATTTTACTAAGTGCAATGAAATTAACTTATTATTACAAAGAAAAAATATTACAATTTTTAACATAAAAAATAAAGTTGTATCTTTTAATAGAAAGTTGGAAGTTGAACAAAATAAATTTAATTGTTTTCCTACTTTGGTTGAATTTTTGATTGAAATAAATTCAAAAGTAGATGATAAAGTATTCACCATAATTTTAGAACACTTGCATGATTTACAGTCAATTCTTTTCCAATATTCTCCAGAGCCCCCTGAGGACAATTCTTGGGTTATTATTTCACTTAAAATTACAGCTAAGCCAATAGGTTTTACCGCAAGTAATTATGAAAAACTAATCAATTTAATTATTTACTCTGATTTACAACAAAAAATGCACAGAACTGCCCTTAAATAATTTTGATATAAATTTAATAGAAAAATATCCCAACCTGTCAAAACTAGCAATTCGTGATTTTACTTTTATAATAACGTATTTGTGCTAGGCAGGATTTTCGTATTATATTGTAACAAAATCAAAATACAGAAACTGACTTAATATTGCACTAGGTATAAGAATTTAGTTTTCTAATATTGTTCATGACATAAAAGAAATTTGTAATTCAAAATCCCAAAAAACATCCAAGTCATTAAAAGTGTTATTGATTATTTATTATTATTATTTTTTTTTGTTATTGTTTATTTGTTTATTATTTTCAAGATTTCTCTGTTTTGTATAACTAAAATTTTGGAATAAATGTTTATTTTGTTTTTTGAACTCTTATATTTACTTCATTATTTGTTAATTAAAACTGAAAAATTCAAACCTATCTTTCTATTACAAAAACTAAAGTGTTTGGTTAAAATTCTAGGATTAGTAAAGTGTTACATGATAGAATAAGTTTGGGAAACGCTGGTATAGACAAAACAGTATAGAAAGTGAGTATTCAGAAATCATGATGTGCAAAGTATATTCTTATATTAAAGATTTAGCTCTGAAGGAAATTATAAGTCAAGTTATTTCCCAGATCTAATTTGTAGTTAAAATAGTAAGACTACTTTTAAATGTTGTAATAAAATTATGATTCTTTGATTTATATATATATTATAATTTTGATATATTTTTGTAATATTTATATAAGTTTTATATAACAAAAATCTGAATTGTTTTTATTTATCCAAAAAAAAAAAAATTAATTAAAAATAATAAGTAATATTGAAAAGTAAGACATTGTATAAAATAATCAAATGGTTAGTTGCTCTGGAAGTCTAATAACTTTAAATTATCAGAAGTGACAGATTAGCCTCAATCCAGGAATCTTGGAGCTCTTAAATCCATCATTCTTTCATTGTATTAAATTGCACAACACATGAAAAAAAAACAACTTATGGGTTTAATATTTTCAGTTATCCTGGGTTTGCGGGTTCACTTCCCAGCTGATGCTATGACACATGAGAAAAAGAAAAAAAAATTTAAATTGTATTAGTGTTGTAAGTAGATTATGATGTATATTCTATTTTAGAAAAGAAAAAACAATGTAAAAGGAAAGGATTTGGCATATTCTTAAGATAGGGATTATGAAACAGATCTTGGAATGGTATATATAACAGATGAAAAAGGAAAAAGAATTTTGAAGTCTGAAAAATTAGTTATGATTTTTTGAATAACAACACAAACAAAATTAATGTCAATCAATGAATTTATATTGCAAATATTTAAATAAACAGGATTTGTAGAGGATTAAATGTGTTACATTAATATTTTTGAAAGCTTATATTTTTTTTGTTGTTGTTGTCTAGATCCATTAATCGTCAAGATTTACTAGAATATATTAATACTCATTATAAAGGTCCTAGAATTGTATTAGCTGGTGCTGGGGGTAAGAATTATTTTTATAAATTTCTGCTGTTTTTTTTTTTTATCTTTTGTAATTACCATCATACTATTTCAATAATTATTTTTTTAAGGTGTTAATCATCAGCAACTGGTTGATTTAGCTCGTAAGCATCTAGGTTCTGTAAAAATAACCTATGAAGGAGAAATTCCTATTCTTCCCTACTGCAGATTTACTGGCAGTGAGGTATGTGTGTATGTGGTGTATATTTATAGCAAAGCACTATTATGTGATTAATACCCTGTTGCTTAGATTTTAATTCTGCTTTCAAATAGAAAACATATATAGTAAGTATATGAAAATTGAACTTGATTATTCAAATTTTTTTATTAATTTGATGATTTTTTGATATTCAATTTTAGTTTTTTATATGTATGCCTATCAAGTTATCTGTAACACATGAAAATAAGTAAGCATCAAGGCATTATGACCAAATAATTACACTTAATCACCTGTTCAAATTATATTAATTATCTGTTTGAATTAAATAAAGAGCATGCATGATTTACTTAATTCAAATCGATTCAAAAAGATTGTTCTTATCTAAAATAAATAAAAAAATAATAACAGACATATGGAGAGAATGTTTATTTATAGCAGTTATTATTATTTTGCAAAAAATATTTCAATAATAGAAAGTCAAAATATACTTCTACAATTGTACTTTTGTTTTTATAATCGGGTCTTTGAAACTCATTTGACCAACCTGTTTTAAAGTAGATTGTTTTATATTCTAGCTTAAAATAATTAGAGCTCTTTACAGCCCACCGACATTTACATGTTGCAAATATTATTTATTATTTAAACATAAATCTCAGCATCATTATAAAATTTCCTTTTTATTTCCTTACTTACTAATTAATTAATTTTCTAGAAATTATTGTATTAGAAATTATTTTTGTTTTGCTAAATTTTTGCTACTGCAATAATATTAGCATATCTAAAACCTTTTGCAAAATATTTTTGTTATTTCTGTAACCATGTAAACTATTCTAAGAAATTGGTTTAAAATAAAAAAAAATTTCTTGCTACCTTGAAATATTGGGAAAATTATTCTAAAAAAAAAAATTTTTATTCCAGCTATTTCAAAAATATTGTTATTATAGTGGAAGCCTTAAATGGGAAGTAGTTTACGAGCAAAGTATTGTGCGATTTCTGAAACGAATTTAGAAGAAACAAGTGCATGTTCATTGAAAAATATCAAGGCACAGACCTTAAATATATAAACCAGTATATAGTTATTATAAAGAAAAAAATATCAAATAGCTTTATTGTTTGGGAGTTCATAAGAAGTTTGAGTGTTGAAAGTGATAAAATTGAATGTGATCTGAGAACCTCAAACGCCAGAGTCTGCCATTCAACCGATGCACCAAAATATACAGAACAATATATAGTTATTAATAATAACTAAACTAATAACTTATTTGTGAGAATTGAGGTTGGCTTCAACATTTTTTTTTTGCTAAATTAAACTTGTAGGAAGCATTTAAAAGTTTTTAAAGTTGTTATAATGTCACAGATTTCATGAAAACCACAGATTTTATTCAAACTAGTTTTTATAAGTTGTGTGTAACCATCCTGTGTTTATAGACATATATACAAATAAAATGTCCATTAATTAAAAACTACTGTAATAACAAAAATAATGAATATAACGGTAATAAACTATTATAAACAGTCTTTCAAACTGCAGAAGTACTTTTGGTTAATTCCTTTACCTGCCTCAACTGCTGTTAAATTCAAATAACAAAATGGAAGCAAACATCATCAACTCAAATTCCATGAATCCCGAATTTAGCAGCAGTTGAGGCAGGTTAAGGAATTAACGGAAAGTACTTCTGTGGATTGAAAGGCTGTTTTTAATAGTTTATTACCGTTGTATTTATTATTTTTATTGTTATATATATATAACATTTATTTTTCTGTTTGTATTATTAAAAATGCTGTAATGTTTTTAATATATATTTCTATTCCAAAATTTTACATTACAACCTCTTATATGCAGGTCATCTTGAAGGATATTAACATAAATATATATATACTTGTTGATTATTTGATGTCATTTCTATTTTTGATATAAGCAAATTGTTGTAATCCTTGTTGTTCAAAATAACATAAGCGGATTATGATACTATTTTATAATTAAAAATTTAACGCTTTATTTGATTACCTTATTTATTTTTACTTTTATACATTGTTATGTAAAAATTTTTTTTATCAAAGTCATGAGATTGATTTGTCTCTTCTCCCATGACTTAAAATAAAATTTAAAAAATGATTGCCTTCCATAAACATTAGCTCCATTTGGTAAATGTATGAACTTTTTTCATTTTCATCACATCATTATCTCATTATACCTACTTTTGATATTTTACAGTCTTTTACCATTTTTAATACATGAAATGGGATAGATTCCTCTTAATTATAACTCTTCATATATCTAGGATAAAATATTATTGTATATTGAATTTTTATTAACTCCGTTTTCTTGTTTTTCTTAATTTATCTATTTCATTTTAAAATTTTGCTGCTTCATATTTTCATGAAGTCTTTGATTTATTTTTGAAACTTTTAATATTGTCTCTAAACCATTTATTTTATTATTTAATTAAAGAAAATTAAGATAAAACACGATATTTAATAATATATCGAATCACTTCTTTAATAATATGTCAAAAAAAAAAAAAAGAACAAAGATGATGTTCTTTACTATTTATTTTATTTATTTACTAAAAAAAGAATTAAGATAAAAACACAATATTTAATAATATGTTGTGGCCAGCTAATGTTATATTTCAATGTTTTTGAGTGGGAACAGCGCCATCCAGTGACCTGTACCATCGTTGATACTTGTACCATTTTTTTCACATTCATATACATGATCGAATACATACAGTCACATATATTTCACAGAAATCTGTCATCAATAATCTTTGGGTAATAGTGGAGGTTTAACGGGCATATTTATTTCACAGATTTTTATCAAATCTTGAATCAAGCTACGTGGGTACATATCCTGTGTTACACTTTATTAGCATCAAAATATATGAGTCAGGATACCAAGACTAATTATGCACACATTCAGCAGGAAATCCAAAATAATATGCCAAATAGAAAAATAATTCTTAGTTTAACTAGAAATCATCCATATGATATAATTAAGTTTAAGAATGTCAGGAATGTAACATCTGACCTGTTGAGGAGCGACCAAGAATAATCAAGTGGTGCAATTATCTAAGAGCTCCATAATTCATATATATATTGCTTATAACACTTCTTTCATATACACTTTAATGCAAACAAATTTTCTTAAAAACTTCTTTATTTTCCTTACAGTTTCGACTGTCCTCTGATGAAAACTGCTGGACAGTTGAAACTAAGGAAAATAAAGAAATTTTAAAGAAAATTTGTTTGCATTGAAGTGTATATGAAAGAAATGTTATAAGCAATATATATGATTATATGAAGATATGCAAAGAAAGTGAAAGAGAAGAATAAGAGAATAGCTCCACAATTCATTAGGGCCGTAATGGATGCACAATCAGCTTGGGCACATAATTCCACAACTTTGTAGCACCACTTCCATGAATACTATCACATTTATATTTACCATACGTTATAAATATGCAATTCCATGTTATAATTTTTAATATTCATTGTGTTACATTTGGAATCAAATTTTTTATTTACAATCTTATTTTTAATGATAAATTATAACAAAATTTATTACTTATTTAAACACTTTTTGCTGTTAAAATTTTTGCAATATGTGATAGATTATTTTTTAGTTAAATCTATTTTGGTATTTTTTTTTTTTTTTGAAGCATAGTATGTACTATTATTAATTTTTATAAATCTATTTTTTAGTTATTTAGATAAATATAATCATTTTCTCTGTCAATGTTAAGATAAGAATAATATTTGTCTATATATGATGATTCTTTAATGGCTCTTTCTTGCTTGATTTTTTTATTTAATTATAAGAATGTCATTGCTTTAAAATCCAATTAAAGAAATTTATCAAAATCAATTTTAAATAAAATAAATGTGTTTTAAGTTAATATTTTAAAATCTATTAATATATTTAAAATCAAAGAAAGAAAATAAATTATTTCATTTCTTATCACAATTTAAAGAAAAATGAAAGTATTAAGAAATTTATATAATTCAGTGATATTCTATAAATGTTTACACTAGTTTTATTTTGTATGTTATCATTATATGCATACTATATATGATAATCCAACATTCTGCTTGAATTAATTTTGTTAAATGCTATTATGAATGATGAGACCAAAATGTGTCAATATAAATTATTTATGATCATAAATATTTCTGTATATGACAATCATATGACTTCTGTTATTATAGTTTATAATTCAGAAGTTGGAGTTATATTATCTAATATCTTATTTCACAATAAGCTTAGCAGAAGCTTATATACAAAAACTTCTGATTTTCCATTTCACATATATTTATGTATGTAATGTAGGAAAGTTGGTTGTTGAATTATCATATGTATATAATATATATAATTTTAGATACGTGTAAGAGATGATTCTATGCCATTAGCTCATATTGCCATAGCTGTTGAAGGAATTGGTTGGTCAGAAGCTGATAATATTCCTTTGATGGTCGCTAATACTGTAAGTTATTTTCATTGTTGCAATAGAATATCTATCACAATGTATATAAGAAAATTATTTTCACATATCTATATTGAAAAATATTTTGAAACTATTATATAGTTTATAAATACTATACTTAGAATAGCTGAAATAATAATGAAATATTATTACTACAGTATATGGAATTGCAAAGTTAGCATACAATGCGGCAGAAATTTTGCTTTTTAAAAAAAATATAAATGATATGAATAACCACTAATATTGATAGGTGTCAGGAATCAGGTCTTGTAGGCTTTTTGTTATAATTTTATTTATTTTAACAAAACTAGATTTATTTAGTAATTGTGTAAAATAATAATATCAAGAATTATTTACAGAATGAGATGAAGTTATTTTACTTTAATAAAAAAATAATTACATTTATAATACATTACTATAGATTTAATTCACTGTACAAAATTTATTTCTAAAAAAATTGTTGGAGCAAATATATATTATAACAGTTTATAAGGAAAAATAGATATAATCAAGCCTCATTTGTTTTCAGGATAGATATGTTTACATCATTGTTGGCATCTTAATGCTATATATTCATAATTAAGTTTACTAAAAGCTATTTCTCTATATATTGTGGTATCTTTGTATAATGTGTACAAAACTACTAAAAACAATCATAGTGATTTCCTTTTGCTTTCAGCATTATTCATTATATACCAGAAAATGGTTTTATATGCAAAACAGATTTTTGCTTATTATCAATTCACTTTACTGAATTAATCAGAAAAGAAATTATGGATTGTCACTTGAAAGATTATATAATAAAGCTAAAGATAAATAATATTTTCACATTATTGCTTCTGCTAATATTCTTTTTATATATTATATTATTCTGACATAAATTTTAATATTTATAATACATTGTAATTATTATTTGTAATTGTAAAAATAAATAATATTTTAAAACTAAAATGTAAAAAATTATTTTAGCTTTGTAAGAGTATTAATTTATCTAATAATAAAGTTATCAAAATGAAAGAGTGTGTGTGTACTGGTATATTGTATACATTGAATCATCTATTTTATAGCTTATTGGTAGTTGGGACAGATCTCATGGAAGTGGAGCTGTAAGTATCTTAGTTGTTAAATTTCAAATGGTTTTTCACTAAATATTTTTAAGATTTAATCTGTAAAAAATTAAAAATTTTATTTTGTTTTCATGTGGCACTAATTGAAATAAAGAATTTTATTTAAGTTTTTATATATTGTGTTCATTTCTGCTTTATTATTATAAGAGTGAATCTTCAAATTAGATCAATTCAATAAAAGCTCTTCCTATTAACATCAGTGTTCATTTCAAATTTAAATAATATATATATTAAGCATCTTATATGTGTTTATGAGTATTCATTTTTATGAATTATCTTTAATTAAGTATGTCAAAATCAGTTCAGGTTTAAGACCATTTATGAATTTATAAATGAACTGAAATGCCATAGTGAAATTTGGAGTCCAGATTTTTTAGAATAAATAAAAAAAATAATTAAATGTTAGTGTTACAATATAATACACTATATCATATCACAGGATAACTAGAGATATTTTATCTAAACATAGCTTATTGTTAAAAAATTAATTATCCAAAATTTGCAGTTAGATGATTGTGCTTGTTTGTGATAGATGAAAAAATAAATTTTATATTGAACAATTTGATTGGTAGCTGGATCTTTTGTTATGAATTAATTTATATGGTAATTGGAATCACTATTATCATTATCAATTATTCCATTGCATTACTATCTAATATCTATGGATCATTCAAGCTTACAGCAGATGGCTCTGGAATACATAGAAGTTATGCCTGATGAAAAAGCATTTAAAGAATTATAATATTTATTAGATAACAATTTTAGAACAATTAAGTTCAGTTTGAAAATGTATTAGCTTGGGAAATATTAAAAAATTTGTTTAAAAATATTAGATTTAAAATCATATTGTTTTGCTTATAGCCAAAATCTAAGCATGGAAAAAAAAAAATTTTTTTTTAACAATTTAGGTATGTTGAATAGAAAATATTTGTTTCTTAGACATTGTTTAATGTGTGTGTGTAAGTTAAGAGAAGCATAATAATAGTTTGAAGGAGAAAAAATCTTGTAATAATCAGATTTTAAAAGTTTGTGTGTGTGTGTTTAAAATTGTTGGCAAAAACAAATGTAAACTGCACCAGCCAGTGTTGAATTCACTGTTTCTGAAGACAAAACATCAGTTAGTGAAATGAATAGATTAAAGAAGTTAAATAATATATAAGAATTTTCAGGGACAAAGATATTTTCCATTAAGTGTTTTCCAAGATATTGCTGTGAAAATTTTTAACCTTCTTAAATTTTTGAAATAAAGCCACTTATTTAACCAGCTATATAATAGTTTTACGTACTTTTAATAATTTTTAATTGTTAAAAAACTGCAAATAATTTTGATTGAAAGTTGATTATATTTCCATCTAATGACTTCAGTTGAAAAATAATTAAACTAAGGCAGAAGAAACAAATCTGCTATATATACAAGACAGTGCAAACTATTTTTTTTTTTTGGATAATTTGTTTCCGCCTTTGGTGTTATTGATGTAAAATTTTATAAGAAAGATGTAATACAATAACTAAATAGTCTTTTTCTCTCCATTACAAGAGCTATTAATGGTCTAATTGGTTATACAGTTTACTATATTTATTATTCAAATGTGAGATTTATGATGCATCATAAAATAAGAAATCCTTATCTTAATTTTATCTAAACAATTCAGTTACTAATTTCCTATTTCCAATCTATACTTGTTTCATAATAATAGTCTATAAAGTCTTACAAACGCGAATTAGATATAATTTCCCTATAATTATATTAAATTATTTATTGTTGAATATAAGATCAAAGTTTAAATATCACAATTTATTGTTTCAATATTATATTCGAACACCTACAGATTCTATCTTCTTATAATAACATATGTCTTTACTTTTAGATGTAGATTTTCCTGGCTTATTGTTTATCCTCATTTAGTATAATTATTTAACAATATTTAATAAAATAAATTTTTTTTAGACAATTAATTATAAAAATACATAAATCAAATTGATTATTAAATTTTATACATTTACTTATCCCCCTATATTTATAACGATTATTTTAAAGTATAAACTTAACAATATACAAATATTATGTTACAAGTTTTTTTTTTTTTTTCTTTTAAAACAATATGCTTTTCCCCACTTTATCTTTAAAAGCTTCAATTTTTATGCTACCCCCAATCATTCCACATGCTTTAGACTAGTTAAACATCAGCACCCCCCCCCCCTCCTTCTGCTTCTTTTGTTCTCATAATAATATCACGAAACTACAAAATTCTAACGCAATCAGATTATTAACAATTTCTTGGGTTTTTTCTTCTTTTTAATAATCAAAGATTATTTTCAACTTGCATATTATATTTTATTTAGATATTTTTCACATTTATTGTAATATTAATATTTCACCAGTCCACTACTATACTTCAGTCTTCGCATTATTTCTTACATATTTTTTGTCAATGTTATCTTTTAAAATATAGCATTTTACACCTTATCCTTAATATGCATTTTATATTTTCAAATAAGATAATGTTTATTCCATTAATTTATTCAACTCTTTCTCCTCTAATACATATTTATTCTTTGTTATTTATCCTCAGTAATTATTTAATTTTTTATACTTATCTTGTTTTTCCATTTTATGGTTTTGATAAATAATTCTTTTATTTTCAGAGCAGACCTCTATGATCTTATTACAAGTGTAATTATAATCTTCATTTAAATTTTTCCTTTTACATTTTGCTTCGTACTATATCCAGACATCCTTTTAACTTTTATCAGTCATCTACTATATACAATTTACCCTCGACATTTGTATTAAAACTAATAACTATCTATTCATATATTTTGTACCACTGAAATTATCATTCAGATACACTTTTATATGTCTCTTCTAATATTAAGCCCACTTTTCCATAGACAAATATTTCCACTATCATTCTTTACTGATTTAGTTTTAATTATATTTAAGAATTTATACTTAACTCTGTCAGGAATAATCTTCTTTTTATTCATCCACTGATTTCAACTTAATCTTTTAAATTATGTATTAACATAATACTCATTGTGGTTTCCTTGAGTTCATTTATTACTTTACAGCACTTTGGCATAACTTTAAAACTTTTTTCTTTCATTCTGCTAATATATTTCCCAAATTATTAAACTGTTGATTTCGCCAATAGAGATTTAACTTTCCTTTAGTTCATAATTTTAACAGAAAACTTCATAATATATTTTTAAGATTAGCAAATAAATCTACATTAGTTTTTAAACTATTACTATTGATTTTTTTAAAATAATTTAAAATAAAATTTTAGAGAACTAAATTACTTTTCGTCCAGTCTATAATCTTTTTTTTTTATATCTTTTTCTTTTTTCCTCTTTTTTTTCTTCCAAAACATCATCTGCTTGTTTTTAATTTATTCCAAATTGTGCTCTCTCATTAGCCAGTTCTTCCATTCCTCTAGGTCTGAATATTCAATTAGTTACATTTAACTTAACTATCTTTTAAAACAAGTATTATCTGTTTGTAAACAGTATTGTAATACTTACTAATTAAAAGGAACAATATCTTTCATAACTTAATAAAAATTATTATTTACTTTAAATCAATTTATATCATTTTATTTTTATACAGACTAGATCCTAAATTAATTTTATAAACTTTTCATCACAAAATTAATAACATAAATATTAATTATTTATTTTTAAAAATAAATTAAGATTTCACCGGAAATAGTCATTACTTTATAATATTAGATGCACACAGACATGATTATCTATCTCTATAATTAGATTTGAACTTCCTTACAATTTTAAATATTATTAAACGAATAATTATTATTAAGCCACATTTTACTATTTTATCTCTTATGTAACTTAAAATAAATACTTTAACCAAGATTTAGATAATTTAGGCTACTTCAAATGAACTAATTCCAAGTTCAAACCTAAGGCAACTAAAATAATCTTTACTTTTCTTAGTTTTAATAAATAAATATATTTACTTTATAAAATTTAGAATTATACACCTTAAAATTTATTTCCAGTTTACTTTATGATGGAGGAGGTGTACCTATAAAAAGGTACAATATATAATGCAATAATAAATTATAAGCACTTTGAACTCCTTGGGTTTTCAACTTTGTATTTATGTCAATCAATAGTTACTTACATAAAATTAATAATAATTGTATTTTGTGTTTTAACCTTCATTATATTATTACTATTTTTTTTTTATATGATTAGCATGTAAGCAGTCGTTTAGCCCAAGCTGCAACCAGTGATAATTTGTGTCACAGTTTTCAATCATTTAATACTTGTTACACTGATACTGGACTCTGGTATGTAATAGTATAATTTTAAAATATTTGAATTTTTTTTTTTTTACATTTTACATTACTTTATATATTTTTTGATAAAATTTACACGTGTAGCTATTTTACATATAAAGTGATAGATTTAGTGCTCTAAGGAATGTGACAATTCCTTCATCAGAAATGAAGGCTGTTATATTATAATCATTTTTTTTTATTTTTATAGTCAGTGTAATTACATGATCATTTAAGCGAACCTATTTAATGACTTGTTCGCAAACTAGATTGCTTAACTGAAAGAAAAATGCTAGACTTATTCTTCTGTGATCTGAAAAAATTTTATGGCTCAGTTTAGATCTAAATCCAGGTCATGGGCATGGCAGACAGATACTCTAATCACTTTTCAAGAAGTCTTTCAGAATCCTCGTAGCTTTATCACATGATTAACATTCAATATAAGATTAATTTTATTGTATTATAGAATAGTAATTAATAGTTATACACTGTTAAATTTAATATGCAATTAAGAATTTTTATTATTGTTGTATATATATATTTTAATTTATGATTTTAATAAAAAAAAATTATATGAAGTAGGATTGCAAATATAGGCATATCTCTGTAGCATACTGTGTAAGAAAGATAGAGGTCCTTATTCATTTTGATAAATAACTGTCTAGAAATTTTATGCTAAAGGATTATGTTTCAGATTTATTTGAATTTCTCAAAGGTATGTTAATGCTGATTGTAATATGACATAGCCTTTATTTTACTACTAGTGAAGACTGTATTATATTCTTACGAATGTCTTTTAGTTTATCAAAAACATTTTAAAATTAATAAAATAAATATTAACTTTTTTTGCTTTTTTATATATCTCAACAATAGTCTTTTAATAATCCGATTGTACATTTTATTCCTCAAGATGCTTTTTTTTATTCAAACTATATCTAATTTTTTTATAGATGCATCTGATTGATACTTTCAATAATACCATTGCTAAATACAAGATTTACTTCTCTAAAAAAATTTTCATGTTTCTGTTGGATTTTTTTTTTCTAAAAAATCATAATTATTGAAAAAAAAATTATTGGACCTATAAATATTAACTAATTTTTAAACCTTTTCTTTTTTTAAAAAAAAAAAAAACTTAAAACTTTGCTTGATTTTATTTCATATATAATTTTTACAATCTTATTCTTTATTGTTAAACAATGCATTTTATTTTTATTGGTCTGACATTCTTTTTCTATTGAGATTAAGGGTTATATTTTTGTTATGTAAATCACTTGTATATTTCTCTCATGTTTTTATCACATCTTTTCTCCAAATAATTTGCCTTTTTTTTTTTGCTTTAGTTGTTATTACATTGCAAAAACCCTGCTTTTTTCACTCAATGTATTTTATTCTATAAATTAAGTCAAACATCTTTATTCTGAAATTATTTTGTCTTATATGTGCCTTATTTTATCTATTACACACTTCAATTCACAATTAAGCTTTCTTTACTTGGAATGCTTTTCCATCTCTTTTTATTGTACTAATAATCTCATAGTTAAAGTTGATTTTTTTTTTTGTTATTTTACTTTTCACATCTTTTAATACTTATGCTACAGTTTTTAATTTATTTTACTTATGTTTACACTTAGTTGTCTTTCTGTAAATATTTAAACTTTTTGTCTATGTCTTCCTTTAATTTACTGATATTCCTGGTGATCTAAATCTGTGATAGTTCTTAATCCTTCTTCGGAATTAATATATAGTATATAACTGAAATCTATTGAAACCATTTAAACTTTCTGTTGGAAATTTTTTTATGAATTATAAATTATATATAGTTATTTTTCCTGTAAAAACTTATCAATCTATTACTTTTCATTTTTAAATTCTCATCCATAATTTTTTCAATTTTATGTTCTTTATTTTAATCTATCGTACTAATGTAATCCACATCAGCATTATATAACTTTTTGTATTCATTATCATTATTTTTTTACATTTCTTTATAGACATTTTCAATATCTTATATTCACTAATCAATGTGTATATTTTATAATCATTAGATCCTTGAAATTGTTTTCATTCTAATTACTCTATATAAGAATATTTCTTGTTTCTGAACCTAAAACATTATCCACATCATTTTCATTTGTGTTTATTACCAGAACATTGAATTCTAATTTCTCTCTAGTTTTCATTTCACATTATCCACCTTATTATGAAAGATATACATTATCTAATCATGTCTTATTCATTTCTAATAGTAAATTTATTCTTTCTGATTTTTTATAGTTTTTACATTATATGTAATAATTCTAACAACTGATCTTAAGTTTAAGGACTATCTCTGCTAAAATTTACCATGAAGAAACAACAATGTTCTAATTACAATTAATAATTACTCATCTATCAACATGATAGCCGCTGCTGCAGTAATAATAAAGGAAAATCATAATTTAAAATAATATATCAAGTAAATGGGAAATTAATTGATAGACAATTATTGAACATTCTATAGTAAAAGTGAAATGAATTTTAGCAAAACTTGGAAATTCTAGCATTAGTATAGGTTTGCACAAAAACACATTCTATATATAATAAAATGATAGAAAACAATAATACAGTCCATAACAGATCAAAATGAAAAAAAAATCATTCACAATAATACTTTCTAAATGGAGTGATGAAGAAAAGTAAATTAATGTAAATAAATAACAGAAATAACTCCAAAAAAAGAATATCTAACATTATCATTGAATGTAATTAATAATTTTCTAACATGATATCTTTGCAAAAATTCCTGAGGCATTTATCTTTTCAATTATTCATTATACTGATATCACTTCTGAAGAGTTTCTGATTATTTTATATAATATTGGCCTCGTAGAAAAATTCCTTTTATTTTTATTTCTTGCTTAGTTGTATATTTAAGGATTCTAATCTTACATTATCTGAAAAATAATTCATACTTCTATGTACTTTAATCAGTAATTATTTTTTGATGCAATACAAAATATTGCTATCTTATAGAAAATCAAACATTTCATGATTAAATAGAAAAAAGAGTTTTAAAAACTAGTCTATTTAAGAAACTATCCTACCAATCAGATGATTTTCCTACCATTTCTTCAATTGGTGTTTTATATGCGACTGTTTTCAACAGGTTAGTTTTTTTTTTCTTGCTAATATATCTTGATTTCTGATTGCATCTATTGGAGAAAACAGCCTTGAAATGCTATTGATTGGTAATGTTATAACAGAGTCAAATTTATTACAGATTTTAAAGATGTGGAGGTTGATAATAAACAAAGTGCAGTAACACGTTTTATATTGGCCAAATCATTGATCTATGAAGAATATTAAATTTTCTGTTAATTTAACTACATCCTTAGTGTTGTTTTTAACCCACCCACCCCCAAATTAATAGTTTATGCCATTTTATATGATAGATTATCATTGGATTACTTTACTGATGTAGGTCATTTCAAATAATGTAAAGCAGTAAAAAATAAAAGTACCAAAAAAAAAAATTTAATATATCTGATGATTTAAAGTAACAATAATTTAAACTTTATTACCCTGAATGTAAAAGATCTTAATGCATCACAGAAAATGTACAAATTTATTAATTTCTGTAGAAAAATAACCTTGGAGTGATAGTAATCATTGAAACAAAATATAACCACAATACAAATATAAATATTAATTTTTTTTCTAATCATTGGTTTCTGTTATTTTTGAAAATACTCTTTCTGTAATAGGAATTACTATTTTAAACAATAAAGAAAAAATATCTGATTGATTACTATCGTAAAACTGTAATCAGAAACTTCTGTTATATCATATTTTAAATATAAAAGTATTTGTTGTCACAATGTATTTAACTTAAAAAAAAATATTGTAAATATAATTTTATTAAACCGTTGATCATTTTCCTTATATCATTATTTGGGATTTTAATTATCATAGACATCATTTCTAACTATTTTCCCATAATGTGCATATTTCTGAAAATTACTATAGATCACCTTGTATTTTCAGCTATATTTTTTGATTATATTCTAAAATATCTTTTTTACTGTTCACAATATGGTGGAATTAATTTTCTCATTACCTTACATTTGTACATTGTTAAAAAGATTTTATATATATATATTTAACCACTAATAGTCTTTCAGAAATGTTTATTGTTATGTTAAGACTCACATTAAAATGTTATATAATTCATGAATGGAAGACCAAATTATTTATAAAAGATTGTCAAATTATATTTTTATAAATCTTGTAAGATATCTAATGAAAGAAATGTCTTAGCATACTTAATAATATTCTTTTGATTATTTTCAAAAAAGTCAACATGCTGACAGTCAATTTTAATGGTATATAATCCCAAAAAATATTCTAAAATTGAAAATAGGAATGGAATATAACAAATATATTTAATATGTTGTAGTCATCAGTTATCCCCAAAGAATATCAAGTTACTCAAGAGGCAACAGATTGGTAATTTAACCTAGGATTAATTTAAATCTCTATACGCAGACAGTGAGTTTATTTTGGAAATGGCTGCAAAATTCAATATTCAGCTCAATCATTTATCTCTGGTTATATTAGAGAATAACTAGCCTTTTCAAATATTTTATCAAGTTAACATAAATCCTAAAATATGTAATTGTTAATTATTTATGAAATTATTTTAACAGTATAAATAAGCATTATGTTAATAAGCAAATAAATTACATGATTTTTAAGATAGTTATTCACTATCTATCTTGCAATTGAGGCATATATCAATTGAAGATTAACATACAAAATCTTTGCTAAAATTCTATTATATCTCTGTTCATTTTACATTTTCAAGAAGACACATCATGCCATTTTAGCTTATCACAATGTTTTACCAAATGTTAAAACAAAACATTTTATCAGAATGCTATATATGCGAATTTTAAATGGCTTTAAAAATGAACATTTTAATCTCCAGCTGTTAGCAATAGTCTCATTCTAGAATCTCCTGTTCTGTATGGTCTGATTAGCTATATAAAAATAGACTAGCTGTAACAAAAAAAATTTCAGACTTTTCCCAATCCCTCAGCAAACAAAAGATATTACCTAGAAATCTCCTCTGCCCTATTTATATTCTGATAGTTATTCCACATTCCTTATAAAAGTAATATCTATAGTTTTTAATGTGATTGATATCGTAATAATTATTAAAAGAATCTCAAACATATTGATCTTAGAGATATTTGTGGAAAAATTATCCACCATGGTTTGACTCATGCATATTAATAAATAAATTTTGAGCAATTCCTATTAAATTTTTGTATCTCTAAATTAGTATTTGTAATTAAATATATTTCAATAATAATCAATTAGAACAGATATTTTTCTAAAATTGTATTCTTCAATCTCATTAGATCCCTATTCAGAACAAAAATTAAAATATCTGATTCTATGCTCTTGAGTCTAATGATATTCTGTGTTTTATAATATTACATTTTTAATGTGGTAATAGAACACATTTACTGACATAGTTATCTGTAAATATATAAGTCAGGATTGCTGCCTTACAAAATATTGAGAACTCCAATTAAAATGTATAATTAATAAACATTAAATCTTTTGGTTAATTTTTAAAGCGAAATATTTGGCAAAGTGTGTGTTGATCCTCTATCATTAATCTCTAATATCCACTACGCTGACCAGGAAAAATAGCAAAATCTTCATGCTTTCATATATAAGGATTTTTCTATTAGTACACAAAAATCAAATTGGTTTACTTAATCTGTCCAGTCTAAAGTATAATGATCTATCCATCAGTAATATGCCCTTAAGAGTCAAAACATGGTGTGCTTTTGCATTATGATAAAATTTTTTAGAAAAATGTTTTTAAAAGAGGATTTGGTTTATATTGCATTAAATTTCTGATTGAAGTTTTTCCAACCAATCAATTTAATTCTCATAATGATCTTGTTTCATTTATATTATGTTATTCAAATGAAGAAACTTTGAGCATATAGATTTTTGATTTTCAAAAATATAAGATCCAATCATTCCTTTCTATAATCATTAAAATAGATTATAAAATGTCAAGCTTTCTGACAAGAGGCAATCATTGTAAGCAGGCATTTTTGAAAACAGACAAATCTCATTTTAATATCAATTTTTATGGATATTAATGATTTCAAGGCAAATTCTGCTCTTGGGTTCAACATAATTAGATTAAATTTTTTAAATTGATAGTAGAATAGTTTTATTGCTTAGAAATTCATAAGAAATTTGAATTTCTGAAAATGATAGAGTTGGATTGCTATCCGTGGACTTTGTGCTCAGAGTCTATTATTCTATCACTGAGTTAAATTCATTGGGATAATAAATCTTCTAATTTATTATATATCAAATATCTCTATATTTTGGTGCTTTAAAACTGAACACTATTTCCTAATTTGTGAAGTCAGGATTGAATAAATTCAGAGGTTTTTTTAACTCTTGATATGGTAAAAAAAGAATATTTGTACACATATGTATTTATCTATAAACTTTTTAAAAACATAATTTAAATTGTTATTTTTGTACTAAAGGTATAAATTAATTATACATTATCGCTATTTTTCTTTTAATAAATAAGAGTTAAATTTTAAAACAAAACAATAGAACTTTTTTGTTTCAAAGGAACTAAAATAATAGATAGAAGTTGGTGCTTTATTGATTATCATTTACATACTAAATTCTTATTATTATTTTGTTCAACTATTTTTTTTTTTAGATCATTACTTTATTACATTCTAATATGCTATTGATCATTAAATTACCTAGTAATCATGTCTTTTTAAATTCAATATATTTCACTTTAATGCAAAAAAAAAAAAAAGCTTTGTCATTATCAAATGATACTCATTTGTCAGTTCATTTTTGATAGAGTGTGTTTGTTCCCGATATTTTTCTTCTATCATAATAATAAAATATTTAAGGTTGTTTTTTTTCATCAGTCAAAGAAAATAAATCATTGTAACTCATGATGAACTGAATTGGATGCCTTATTACAAATTTTGTATACATAAATTTAATTTAATATAATATAAGGAACTTGTTTATGTTTTAATTTTCACAAAAGTATTTCAATTTTGAGTGTTATCTTTATATTAGAAATATTGGTATAGCTGAAACATTGATGATGAAAATCAAAATATGGGAATTGAAACTTTGATTGAATTTGTCATCATAAAAATATGCTTTGGATACAAAAAAGTAATGATATGAATATTCTGATAGTTTTGGGAAAAAGATATTAGCATTTTACCAATAATTAACCAGATTATTTCTTATATCAAATTATATTTTAAATACAATTAAACACCCAATTTTTGTTTTCTGGTCCTCCAACTCAAAATCAATATTTAATTGATATCCACAATTGTTCATCTTCTTTAATAAGCTGAACATATTCATTAATACTTATCTAAAACTTATTTTTTAACAATTTCAGATTCTCTGAGACAATTTGGTAAACAATATTTTTGCAAAAAGACTTTTTTGGAAAAGTTTAAATTATTTAGCATTCTATATTATTTAAATATATATATATATTAATATTTTCATTAAAAATAAAAATCCATCTCACTTAAATGACACTATGTATGTGCATTTATTAATTAAATATATAATAGCATTATATTATTGTTTAATTAAACAATAATTGATTTCATATTTTATTATATTCCATTTATATTTCAATATGTTTTTTAAATCAGGTAGAATGACTAATTGTATATATATTTGCATACATATATACTTCTTTGCAATTATAATAGTAACTTTAAACAATTTTATTTATATAAATCTGACAAATATTTATTTTTGCTCAATATCTATATATATCATTGTATATTATATTATGACTTTCCTTCTAAATATTAGCTGGGAGAATTAATTATGAATCATTCAATGTAATATATATATATTTTTTGTACATATATAATCATTGTAAATATTTCATTTGAGTTTACAGTTATCATGTCTTTATTTTATTATCTTAATAGTTAGAATTGTGTGAACGAATAATTAAGTGCAAATCCTTGAATTTATATTTCTTATCTTTTTGCATCTAGTTGCTTTTTATTGTACACTTTTATCCTGCTAGCAAGGCCAATTGGTCCTCCCAAAACTTATTGTTAAGCAAGAATATACGCAGAATTTATAATGATTGTCTATGGGGAAAAAATTGGCTGGTTACTTCAGCTAAAAAATAAGTTATTGAGTATATATATAAATTTAAAAAATCCTTAATTTAGTTATATGCTTGTGTATTATGCAGGTATTCACTTAAAATATGTTATTATGTCTGTACAATAATGCAACTTAAAACTATTTAGAAAAGGAAAAAAACACTTAGCTTAAAGTTGTTACTTCCTGTAATCAATTTACCAATTACCATTATCCAGTTTGGTTGCCAAGCTCAAAGATTTTCTGGATTTTTTTGTGGTCATATTAGTTGCTAAGATGACTTTAAACAGAATCTTAAAAAATTGTTTTCTATTACTGGAAAAAAAAAAAGTGTGTTTTCATTGTCCAAAAAGTACAGCAAAATAGATTGAGAAAGTGAAAACTAAACTAGCATCTAACTGTTTTTCATTACGCTGAAAAAAAATCCATACTGAAGTTTTTTTTTTTAAATTATAGTAATATACTATATTACTTTTGTGAAATTATTAAAATTAAAAAGTGTTTGTTAACAAATCATTTGATTGACCATAACTACTTGTTAATTATTACTAGTGTAACAAGAGCCAAATAATCATATGATACTTTACAAATAAATAATCATAGTTAACTTTAAAAAAAAAAAGATCAGCGTATTAATAAAAAGAAAAAAAATCTAATGCATTCTGAGTTTGCATAATGTAATCAATATTTAAGGCTTTTGTTACTGCGCTGATCTAAATAAATAAATACGATCGCTGTAGCTGTTTTTTTTTTGGGGGGGGCATGATGTGTCATTATTTTATCAAGGGTGGTAGCAAAGTTTTTGCAATGATAGCAATTTGTCGAGTAGCGCTATATGTTTTGATGGTAGAGTTGGGGGCTATTTAAGTAAAAATTAAAAGCATTAATCTTATTCACTTTATTTATATTGTATTTTCATCATTCACAATTTATTATTAATTGCATAAAATCATCCTCACATTTTTTTCCAAAAATGCAATTCAATTTGATGGATAGCAGTTTCGATTTAATTGAAATTACTATTTGTAAAGATTTTAATCCAAAATTGATTATCTGAAATTTTAACTAATATTTATAATGTCCACAGTTTAAAATTAAATATTGACAGTATGACCAAAAATTATTTTTAGGTTTATGCTGAATGAAATTTATATTTTTTCTTGGTACTGCATTTTTTTTACACATGTGATAATATTTCCATTGTTTTGGATATTTGAAAAGAGTTATGAGATGATTTAAAATCAAAGAAGCAGAGTAAATGTTATTTTTAATTTACATTTAGTAATTTTTGATACTAATTGTATAAATCTGAAACAGTTTTATTCTTTTTGCTTCCTCCTTTTTTTTTTTTTTTTACTGAAAATGTTCAGATTAACAATAGTAGCAATTTCGATTTGACAGTAAAATTTTAATCCAAAATTAATTGACTGAATATTTTAACTAATATATAATTTATAATTGATTATTATAATTTTAGCTAATAAATGTATTACTTTTATTGCTGAACGAATTTACTATTTTTTTTCAGTACTATGTCAATTTACATTCGTGTATTGAATGAACCTTTTTATTTTTTTGCTTTTGTAGTCATTAACAATGAAAATCTTTACTTTGGATATGTTATTAATGAAGTACTAATTGTCTCGTAAAAACACTGGATTAATGAAGTACTAATTGTCTCGTAAAAACACTGGATGAAATTAAATAAAATACTCTACATTCATTAATCATATTTTAAGCTTATAATCAAAATATTGAATGCAGCACTATAATGTGTTTTATGAATAAAATATGTGTCATACAATTTCAGCATGAGAGTCACTATTTTACTTTTGGACGAGATGACTTTAATAACTAGTCTATGGCATCATTAGTGTTACAAACAAATTTTTTTTTTTTTTTTTTTACGATTGTTTGATGAATAATCGATTGTAAGTCATTGTGAGTACAAATTAATGATGATCACTATTGTGAACCCTCGCATAAAGGCCAAGCACTAAGTGGATTATAGGTGTATTTATATCTATTTGCTTTATTACTTATTAAAGTCATAATTTATATAACTTAATAGTAATTTATGTAATTCATCACAATCTTTTTTTTTTTTATAATTAAAATACATTTCTAAATGATAATGTATTTAATTTAAAAGTATTAGATTTTTTAAAATGAACTTTTATTTATAATAATTATATATATATTTAATTAATAGGGGAATCTATTTTGTTTGTGAACCTCTAACTATTGATGATTTTATTTATAATATTCAACAAGAATGGTAAGTAAGTAAATTGAATTATAGAATTTAATAAATTATTACTAGGAATAATAATTAAGTTGTTTTTTTTTTTTTTGATAATGTAATTTAGAAAAATTATAATTAGAAATCCAACTATTTTTAAGGAAGCAAAAGTTTCAAGATTTTAGTTTTGTACAGAGATTCTTCATTATTCACATTTACATCCTTTATGTTTTGGCATAATTACAATTAAACGATTGTAAAATCATGTGATCAATTTTGTCCTTGCTTCACAAATTGGAAACAGATTTAAAAATAAATCATTTTACAAAGCATAAGCTTAAAAAATTATGCACATTCATAAAAAAAACATGGTGAAGATTTAAAAACGTTTTTAATACCAGTAACTCTCAAAAAAGAACACTGTAGTTATAACTTAAATTTGAAAATATAAATTATTTTTTAAAAAAAAAAAAAGAATGATACCTATATCTACTGCTATCATTTATATAAGAAATAATAGGAATTGGAAGCAAGGACTACAACAAGCTTTTGTCATTTATTTTATTAAATTACTTCAGAAAAGAGATAGTATTATGATACTAATGGATTGAAAGTTACCTGTCTAGATTTAAAATGTCTATTATCCCTGCATCAAGATATTTGCAAGAAGGACAGGTTGAAAATAATACAGTAGAAGTTAAAAGTTTTTCTGTATCTAGTAGTTGGTTCTATTGTTTCCAAAATTATTGCAGATTTAAAAGTATAAAAATTTTAAATTGAATTGCAACTGATAACATCTATACCATTAAAACTTTTCCATGTAAATTAAAACTTTTGATTGAAGAGGGCAGCTATAGTTCCAAACAAATTTTAATGTTGACTAAATAGGACTTGATTGAAAGTGAATGTCACCTTGCACGTACATTTCATAAAAATAAATTATTGTTTCTAGATTTAAAGTATTAAAATATTGCATAATGTTACTTATTAATGGAAATGTTTATAAATAAAAAATTGAAGTTCTTATTAATTTAAAGAAATGAGACTCCTAGAACTCTGAAAAATATTTCCAAATTATCATTACTAATTGTTTGAAAATCGAATTTAAAAAGCTTGATTTATGAGATAAATTTTTAACAACTGTTTAATTAAAGATTATTTTGTAATGGAACTTAAAAAAAATTTTGTCATGTGCTTAAATTGTGTATTTGATTGATTATCTAACAATATTAAAATTATACTTTTATTATTTCTCACTTCAGTGGTCATTTAACCTATGGATAAAAGAATGAAGTGTGTTTTAAAAGGCCACTGTTTGCACCTTATCTTTGAAAAACTAATAAAAAAAATAAACATGAAAACAATATCCAAGACTACTATTTCACTATTTTGACTATATTAAACTTGTTGGTTAAACTCAGGAACTTGCCACTTCATTTTTAATAAATGCATAGTGAAAATTTATATTCTGAGCTATTCATTCATATGAAATTATATGCATTCTGTGAAAATGCACACTGAAAATTTATATTCCGAGCTATTCGTTTATGTGAACTTATTATAACTCTTGTAAAAAGCGTGTTACTTCTTGAAATGAAAGAAAGTGAAATTCAAGAGTTGCCAGAATTATATTCTTTACTACTAACAAAGGAAGAACTTATAGAAATGGATGAAATGATAACTGATAAATTAAAGATTAATGGAATTTACATCAAACAAAAATAGGCTGATGATTGAAGGCATGCAATAATTTTTTAACCTTCTGGAAATACCGTTAGTATCAGTGTATCACCAATAATTTTTATTTTAAAAATGTCTATAAAAACCTTACACAATTTTTTTTTTTAAAAAAAAAAGTCGAATCATGAATGTGAAACTCAATCTGATTCTTCTCATTAAGTCTTGATTTGTAGAGTTCGCTGCTTTATTATATGTTTTTTTATAGTGATTTATTTTTATAACTCATGTTTATTTATATCTTGCTTATTTTATTTTTGTTAAATTGATATATAAATGAAGAATGAGCTACAATATTTATATATTGATTAATGTAGTTTTTATGGAAGTTCGTAAAACTAAATATTGGCAGTTTTATAATATCCTCAAAATTATTAATTTCCCTTTCTTCAATAATTCTCATAACTTTTCTAGAACTAATCATATGAAAAGAATGAGGATTCCCTGATTACAATTTTAGGAAAGCATTTGTTATTATTGCAGAATCTTTAATGTGTGATGTTATTGCATCATTCATATCAACGTTCATATTAACATCTGTTAACAAAGCTATCTTAGTTTAGCATTTGATATTTTCTGACATAATTATATTACTCATACAGATAAAATCATTTCCTGTAGCTTTCATAAGATTCAGAGAATTTATGATTGCAAATTGATTTTATTTTGTCTAAAACTGTGCTTTTTAAAAAGTGAAATCAAGTTATATTTTTTATAAGCATTGAATTCTATTTATTACAGTTATAAAAGCATTTTTTTTACATATACAAAAAAGGTTTTGTTTTTTCAACTATTATGTATACAGAAGTTAAAAAATATTTAGAAATATTGATTTATAAAACAATGTACAATGTTGATAACTGTTTTGTAGATTGCATTTTAAGAGTTTGACAGCAAGATGTTGCCATACTGATACTGCAGTCAATTGCATGCATATTTCTCAGTGCATTTTAACTATTAATTGTGTTGGAAATTTGTAATCCAGTCATACTTTTGATATCATATGCAATATCTACAAAAAGAGAAAGGAGACTGTTGCATTTTATAAATCAAGCAGCCTATTAATAATCTAAAAATTAATTTCAATGTAAGGACATTGATGCCACAATATTTATTTTATGTATGTACATGCTCTCATGTTTATTTTAACAGGATGCGACTATGTACCAGTGTGACAGATTTTGAAGTGGATCGAGCCAAGAATTTATTAAAGACAAATATGCTACTCCAACTTGATGGTTCCACTCCAATTTGTGAAGATATTGGAAGGTAGATAAAATATAGTTAATTTAGTTATTAACTAATAATTAAATTAGTTATATTCTTTAAATAAAATTTATAACATAATGTTTTTTAAAGAAAGAAAATTAAACATTTTTTTTTTTTCATTATTAAAATAGTTAATGCAATAAAAAGTATTGTTTATTTCATATGCAAGAAGTAGTTACCGATTAAATATAACTTTTCTATATAATTCTTTTATTTAAAATAATTTATATGGTAAAAATAAAGATAAATATTTTTCTAATCATTTATATACAATTAGCAAAAATAAAATATGTATTAAAAACTAATGTTTAATGGGAATAAGTCAATTTTATTAAAATAGTTATAAAAATTAATGATCATATATTTTTTCCATTCTTTAAATACTTTAGCTATTTGTCTACATTTTTTTTGTTTTATAATTTATAGATCAGAATTATTTATTTAGAATTAAAAAATAAATAAATAATGCGGTCTACATTACAACTTGAAATTAAAGTAAATATTCATACAAGTAATGGGTTTTTTTTTCTTTTGATAGATTATAATTTTAAAAATATTATGTGTTGAATTTTATTAATAAATTGTTTTCATTTTTTATTTTCAAAGTTAGCATTGCTTATAGTTTAAAATTGCAGTACAATATAATTTTCGTTTATTTTCTTATTCAACTATTTTAACATTTAATATTCTTTTACAAAAAGGAAAGTATTAATTTATTTAACACTCTCAAAAGGCGCGTGCTCAGTTAGCTTGAAAGGCTGATATTTGAATGTAATATAATTGTAAACACGGCGCTAGATCAAATAATTGCTTAGTTACTCATAATTAAGTTTCAGTAAGAATGACGTTTAATAAATTCTAAGCAATTTCACCAACGTCATTCAGTCAAAAAACATTGTAAATAGTAATTTAAAGTGAGAATTCTACTCATGCTCTCCTCAACAGTTCTTCAGATTTACTCATATAAAAGAATTTGAGTCGTGGGAATAAGAGGATCCTTTTTATTCCTGCATAAATACTATATCTTGGATTGAAGAGGAAAGTATTCATTTATTTAACACTCTCAAAAGGCACGTGCTCAATTAGCTTGAAAGGCTGATATTTGAATGTAAAAAGTATATTAACAAAAAAAAAAACAAATGATTGTGGCATTTATGATTTCCTAATCTTTGGCTAAATTACAATTTATCATGACTAACCATATACTTAATATTTAGTAGGCTCTCTTTAAACATTGCATTCTTTTGCTATAAAAAGTTGAGTGAGTTTACAAACATATATATATATATATGGTTAAAGAACGAATGTAATTTTTTAAATTTGTAATAATAAATAAAAGTACTTGATCTGTTACATCTAATCTTGAATAGCATTTGTCTAAAAAAAGTTATTAGAGGCACCAATTTTTTAAAAGGTTGGTTTAGAAAGAAACCTTTTGGAGAAAGCTGTCTTGCTTTATGAAAGTTATAATATCATCACAATCAAGGACTTTTGATCACCTTGTCCAGTAAAAAAAAAAAAAACTGTTTAACAGAATTCCAGATAATCAAGCTGATTAAGACAAACATAGCTAACTTGTGAATTAGAGCTAATATGGAAAATCATGCAGTTGCAATATGATAAGGTGAAAAAAATCTAATTAATGCACTAACCACCTAAACCTGGAAATAGGTAGCCTCCTGCAGATGCCAATTTTAAAAGTGTCTCATTCCTATATGCATCAACCATTGAGGATCTAGAACTAGCAGTATCTCATTTTTCACATTTCTGTCAGCCTATACATAAGCACATAATCCAGTTGTGGTATACCATCATTCTATCCAGAGAATTACTCAAGACAAGTGCAATAAATGAAGCCTTATATCTTAAAACTGTCTTATAGATCAATTTTTAAAAAGGTTCGAACCTATATTTTTAATAGTATTTATATATTGGACTATTTCCATCATCTAATATAAGCATTGAATGTCTTTAGAAAAATTTAACTATTTAAATATTTCAAATACGTTTAACTGTTAGTAATAGCACACAGATTAGTATATGCATAAAGTTTCTAAGTTTGTTCAGAAATGGAGCGGTTATACATCAGCTATTAAGAAATCCTTAAATAGACAACAAAAAGAACCATCAAAAGAAAAAAACAATTATTGTGCTGTAGTGTATCCATAAATAGCAGAAAAATTAAGGAAAATCTGCAATCAGTATAACATCAGAACAGTTTTTCAGAGCCATACCACACTATAAGGAATTCTAACATCTACAAAGTCTAAATTTGAAATGCTGAAAAGAAAAAACTGCATTTGTGAAATATCCTGTGAATGTGAAGAATGTACATTGGTGAGACCAGTCATCCCATTGAAAAGCACTTGCAAAAACACAAATTGATGATTAGAAGAGGGAAAACACTTGTGTTTAAAGTAGCAGATCATGTATGTACCAATGAACATATGTTCAATTGGGAAAATACAAAAATATTGGATAGAGAAGAAAAGATACAAAGAAGGAAATAAAAGATTATGCATAAAGAAAGTACATACAAAAAACAAAAAAAAATGTATTGATTCTGAATACTTTTAATTATTTGAATGTGTATTATAGTTAAATTAACTTTACAAGTAAAAAAAAGTTTCTAAAAAGTATTTTAACGGGAGTTATAAAGTTTTAAATCATTATTTTTAAAAAAATTGTTTGTTTGTAATTTGTAATTTCAGAATATAGAATTTAGTAATTATTTTAGGTTTAAAAAGAATATTGTAGGAAATTAAAACATTGTAAATTGAAAGAAGTTAAAATATTTCATATTATAATAATATAATGTTATATATAGAGCTCGCAAAACAAACTCTTAACAAGCTTAGTAGAATACCCCCAACCTCAAACCGGTTTCTGCTACTGGCGTCCTCAGTGAGGTGCTAGGATATTAAATCATTAGATTAAAAATACTAGGACAAGCCCAACACTTTATCTAATGTATAACTATTAAATAGAAACTGAAATGTTCAGACATCCATATGTCTTCCAATCCAGCTATCTAACTTAAATAGCCATATGGGACTGAGCTAAGTTCAGATACACCATATATTAGTAGCTTTAGCAATATAAAATCGCTAAAGTCATTATAGCAAAAAATAAAATTACAAAAAAATCAAGTCAAATATCGCGTGACCTAATTTAATAAGCTCGAAAATTTCAGAGTTTCTACTTAATAGTTATACATTAGATAAAGTGCTGGACTTGTCCTAGTATTTTTAATCTAATGATTGAATATCCTAGCACCTTACTGAGGATGCCAGTAGCAAAAACCAGTCTGAGGTTGGGGGGTATTCTACTAAGCTTGTTAAAAGTTTGTTTTGCGAGCTCTATATATAACATTTGTAATCACGATCTTATTAATTTGTCATGTGACATCTGACTTGATTTGTTTTGTAATTTTATTTTTTGCTATAATGACTTTGGCGATTTTATATTGCTATAGCTATTAATATATGGTGTATCTGAACTTAGTTCAGTCCCATATGGCTATTTAAGTTAGATAGCTGGATTGGAAGACATATGGATGTCCGAAAATTTCAGAGTTTTTACTTAATAGTTATACATTTGATAAAGTGCGGGGCTTGTCCTAGTATTTTTAATCTAATGATTGAATATCCTAGCACTTCACCGAGGACGCCAGTAGCAGAAACCGGTCTGAGGTTGGGGGTATTCTACTATGCTTGTTAAGAGAGTGTTTTGCGAGCTCTATATATATAACATTTGTAAACACGAGCATATTAAATTAAGTCATGTGACTTGATTTTTTTGTAATATAATAAATTTTACTAAGAATAGTGTTTATAAATGGATATACGTAGAGGTGAGCTAGCAGTGCCTCGCACGATCTCATTGTTAAAAACTTGATTACGCATTTATAAAAATTTATATTTTTATAAAAATATAAATAAGAAATTGCAGAATATAACAAATAATAATCAGACATTATTTATATTTATTTATAAAAATAATTTTAAATTATAGTCGATTTTTAATAACTGTTCAAAGTTTTTAATGTGGTTGTGTTCGATTGTTACCATGGTTGTGTTCATCTACTGATACAAAAACGTACTTTGAACTTAAATTATCTGTATAATACAAATTTACAAAAGTTTTGTCAATTGTACACAATTATCTTAAGAAGTATCAATTTAGGTCACAGGGTTTTGATATAGATTTAGGTAATAGTATGTGGGCTTGTTAATTGAATATGCGATTAAGAAGAAAGGAATAACATGCATGTGGCATAGAGTTTTTGGAGACAATGCATGCTGTAAAAGTACTAGTGTAATGAGTTTTTACCCATCAAGTTGTAATAGTATCGTTTATTTTTATTTATAGGTTAAATAAATTAAAAACATCAAATTGTGAAATAACATTAGGCTATAAAAATTATGATTAAAAAAAATTTACAGCTAAGAAATATAAGAACAAAAAAATATACATAGTATACAAATCTAATTATCCTATTAAATATTAATATATATATATATGTGCTCTGCGCACAGTTAATGAAGCTATTAATAAGTTGTCAAAATTTTTACTGCCAAGCGCTTTCGGGACAGCCTACAGTCCCATATTATTGTTTTAATGAGCATAAAAGGAAATAAAGTTAATACAAGTTTGTTATTAAATAAATTGCTCCTTTGTTAATTTAATATTTTCGAAAGCTTTGTTTTATTTATGTAAAATTCTTAGGTTTATCTTTTGATATAACTGATAAAACTTAATAGTAAGAATTTATATCGTATAATATTAAGAAGAAATAATAAAGTAGAATACATGATTAATAATTATAATAATTGCAATTATTTAATTTGATATTTTTTGTTTAGTTTCTAGTTTTAATTTATCTTAAGTGAGTTATAAAAGGTACTAAGTAATAGAAGTGATTTTGTTAACTATTATTATAGTATAAGTTATTATTTATTCTTTAAGGGTAGTTAATGGCAGCTCTAAGATATATTTAATTCAAGATATCTATCAATAACAATTTCTACTTGTTTAATCTTTATATCATATATTTAATTTTTATAATTTTTCACTTCAGTTAGCATTCTAGCTTTACTCATTTTTACTTTATTTCTGAAACTAAAATGCTGATATAGAATTACTGAATGCAATTGGAAAATCAGTATTGAATTATTTGAATACAAATATAATGACTTGCATTGTTGCCCTATATGGAACCCGAATTCCATATATCATATGAAGGAAAGATAATAAAATAAAAAGGCTGCAAATAATTAATAATGCAATGCATTAAAAAAACTTGTAAGTAACTCTGAAAATTATATAAAATTATAGATTGCTAATTATTTAATAGTATTGACAATACTTTTTTATTGCAGGATTTTAATTTTTATATATATAGTTATAAAATTATAGATTTAATGTTAAATCTAAGAAATTAAGTATAGATTAATGAGTAATTTAAACTTTGATTTTAGAATACAAACTTTTAATTTCTATTAGAATCATAGAATAAATATTGGTTCATATGTTTTTCTTAAATTAACCCAATACACTTGAAAATTTACCATATTTATAAAGTCTAAAAGTAATATGTCTGGAAATATGGAGCTATTTCTATAGATCAGTTTATTATTAATTAATCTTTTTATATAAATCACTAAAAATAATTTCTTGTGGATTATTAATTTTATTTTTTTTGTTTACTCTCTTCTTTAAAGTTTTTTAAAAATATAGTAATGACAATCACTAAAACAATTTGTGACTCTTAACAGCTTCATTTTACTGAATAACATGTTCATTAGAATAAATTAGATGACTATTTGTTTTCATATAATATTTGAAAATTGTAATTGAAGATAGTAAGTACAATTGCTGAAACTTTGATTCTGTATTACAAAGAAAAAAACTAAACATCTATTTAGTTTTTATTTTGCCTTAATTTTCATATAAGGTTTTTTTTTTTAGGCAAATGTTGTGCTACAATCGCAGGATTCCTCTGACTGAATTAGATGCCAGAATTAATGTAAGTATTTTTGTATACAAGTGTTTATATCAAATAAATATAAATGAAATTAAACCAGGCAATTAATAGTTAGAATTCTTATTAATGAAAACAAAATGGATTATGAGAATTTTTTCCCACCATTGATGATTTCTATACAGTTTCCCAAAGCTCATTTTAATTTTGCTTTTTAACCATAACATTTTCATTATAATATATATATATATATTAACCTGCAGGAAGTTTTTACTTCATCACATTGTGGAAATAACTTTTAATTTTTAAATAACATGATATATCTATATTTTTTTGATGAAAACTAGTCTTTTGTTTGTAATATTAAACAGTTATGTAGATAAATACATTGTTTTTTATTTATATATTTCCTTCCTAGTTAAGTCATATATTTTTTATTGCTTCCATGAACAATGTTTAATTATTATTCATAATCAAACTCATGAAATGAACCAAATGTATTTTAACAAATCTTTAATCTTATAAAAAATTTTAAATACAATAAGTAGTAGTCTATTATATATTTCCGTCGACAGTATAGTTTCTAAGATTTTTCTAAAATGCAACATTTCTTTGAAATAAGTGATCTAATACATCCAATCATTTTTTTCTCAAAAAATGTGAGTAATAATTATTTTATTGTTCAATCAAGAAAAGTGTTATATTATAATGAACATTTTAATGAGATTGTTAATCCATGATTTTTTCATTCATTATTTTTATATCCTTTTGCCCAAATCAGATTCCAAATATCTTACTTATCACTTTTTCAATTTTATTTTTCTGTATACCTCTTTTTATAAGTATAACTATTTGACCTTATATTATTATTTGATTAACTTTAAATCTTTTTTCATAATCTCTTATCTAAATATATGACCTGTGATTTTTTTTTCACTTTGCTTTTGTTTCATACTTTCTTCAGCATTTTATTATTTTAGTCTTTTTTTTTTCATTTTCTTATCTTACTTAAATGTTTTTATATTTCTTTTTTTGATCCATTTTAGGAAGGGTTTAATGAGTAGTATAAAAACTATAGCTTAATATTAAGTTCTAGTATATTTTATTCTTTATAATTATAATAATTTTGGTATTTTTAATAGAATAAATATATATGAAATAGAAATGGAAATAACAAGCACCCCACAAGCTGTCAATAAATATTAAATACATTCATCTACCTCTCTATTAAACTCAAAATAGATGCAACCATAGTATTATTAATTTGAAATCATAATCAATTAAACAGAAAGTAAAACAATTCATTTTTAATATTTTTTTAATAATCAAAAGAAGTCAATTATTTGTACATATTAATAAACACAACTTTAAATACATATATATGAAATAGAAGCAGAAATAGATAAATTCTTTGCAAGCTATCAATAAATATTTACATCCACCTTCTCTATGTAAGAAAAACCATTAAGATTTCCAATTTTAATAAAGTTTTGATTTTTGACAAATATTGAAATTAATAAACCATTTGTAAAAGTGTTATTATTTGAAATCATAATCACTTAAATGAAGGATAGAGATATATCTAATTTTTAACAACTTTTTTTTATAAATAATTAATAGAAATCAAATAATTGTAAATATTAATAGACACATCTTTAAATTTATATATGGAATAGAAATGAAAATGGACAAATTCCCTGCAAGCTGTTAATAAATACATATACTCTTCTTCTTTATGTCAGAACAACCACTAAGAATAAAATACTACTTATTTTTACAGCTTCTGGTCTTAATAAAGCTTGGGTTTTTGACAAATAGCATATATTTATATATTTAAATTTGATTAAATCATTATAATCATGAGAAAATTAACATTGAAACTAAATATTTTACTATATAAATTATTTGAATTAATCTTTTTTTTTTTTTTTTAAGGCTGTAAATGCTGATGTATTGAAAGACGTTTGTTATAAGTATATATATGACAAATGCCCTGCTGTAGTTGGAGTAGGTAAGTATTATGAAATAGTGAATACATGTTTTGTCAATTATATGTGTATATATACAAAAACATCACATTCAGTGACAATGTTTTCTTATCTGCGTGTTACATGTTCAAATGCATATTTATAAAAATATATTTTCATGTTTATTGAATATTTTTAGATTGTACTTAGCTACAACTGAGATTTTCAGTTGGTGTTAGGCAAATAATCAATAAACAGTTGTCAAATAAGACGATTTTCTACTAACTTGTAGAGTATAAATATTGATTTGTCAAAGTTAATTATTTCCAATACAAACAATATCTGTTATCTTATAAGATGGTGCAATCTTTTCTATGTAGTTGTTCTTATGCTTTTTCTCTCTCTCCTTTTTTTAAATCTTGCTATCTTTATTCACTTAGGTTGCTTTAGTGTGTGGTCATCACAAACTTGTCATACTATTGACCATCTTTCTGCATTAATTCTTATAGTAAGATTATATGTTTTGTGAATGTATTTTTATTTTATTCCATTTCTTGTCTGATATCTTTTCTTTTTTTTTTTTCTCAATCATATGGTTTTTTATGCAAGTATGTTGAATATATTAAACTCGGTATTGAGAAGGATTATTTAAAATTGGATTTGAGATGAGTTTCTTTCAGCAAATGATTATAGCTTCAGCTGCACTATTTAAGGATCTCTTGTTCCTGCCAAATCTAAACATAGTGCAGCTCTAAGTCTGGTAAATGCATATTTAAGTAACAAAAATTAAGCCTTTTTTTTTTTTTTTAAAATATAAATCCATGGAATATGCAATCTTTGGTTGATATAGATTCTTCATAATATAGAATTATTCCAGTTAAGGAATTCTAGAAGTTTAAGATTAACATATCTTTAGAGGAAAAAAGTTAATTAAACAAGTAAAAGGCTGTATGTTTATTTTATTGTTGTGAGATCTAACTTGGGATCTTTTATACTAACAGTGAAAGGTTAATGGTATTAAAAATAAGTTTGCAAATAGAATCTATGTTTATTTTATCAGTACTTATGCTCCAGCAATACATTCAAAAAGTTATCATAAGACTCAATCTTTTTTTTTTTTTTCTTGTAGAAATAGGAAACTATGGTTCAAAGAAGTCAAAATTTATTGAATTTTTGTGCAATACATAAATTGATGAATACTATTTAGGTAGAAAAATCACTATAAAAAAATAACTTGGATGTATCCATATTCAAAAAATCGCATTTTATGATTTAAGTTATTCATGTTAAGAACTAAAGTGTGAAAAAATTTAATTCATGAGCATTTAATTTGTAGAAGTAGATTGTTGGATAGATCATAGGTCCTATTCAAAGCATTGGTGGAAAATTTGTTATTAAAAGCAATTACAACTTATGCTAAATTTCAATAATTATTTGACACTTTGAATATTTAAGATGGCCATATTAGCAAGACATCTTTTTTTTTTTTTTAATCGGTATGTTATGGATGTAAGATTTGTTCTCAAGTATGCTGAGGAGAAAAATGTTAATGAGTTTTCTGACAGCATTGATTATATTATTAGTGACTTGATTAAAAAAAAAAATATTTAGCATTCTCTGATTGTCAAAATAATAAAAAAAATGTAAAATTTCATATGCAATCTGAGGATTGACAAGATTTAAGAATGATTTGTGTATTAAAATTCTTTGTTGAAATGATTTGTTTTTATGATGATAATAATTTAATCAGATGTAGGGAATATTTTAATCATGTAAAATAATGATACAAAAATTCAGATGTCTGCATTTTAATGAGATTTCCAATTTTATGTGATTAAAATAGCTATTTATAATATTAAAAATGGAAAGGCTGCTGGTCTTTACAGGATCCTTGAAGTCTTGTGGTGGTTCTATAGAAAGCTTTTTTTTTCTAAATGTTTTACTTTCAATTTTTGGTCTGTTACTTCTTTGTTAATAAAAATAATCTATTCTATGTCTTATTTTACACTTGATAAGGCATAAGCATGGTGCATAAATTTTCCTTATCTATATTGTAAATTGTAGTTATATGTGGATAGTTTATTACTCTATTGAAGTAAATACAGAGGTTGATTTATTATTTCCAAATATTTTTAATAACATCTAATGATTAGATAAGAGTTTAAATTCTGTATCATATAGGTATTGAAATTTTTTCATTCTTTTATTTCTAAAAATTTCTTACCCAATTAATCATAATTTTTTTCTGCTTTTGATAAATGTATATGAAAGCACATGCAAGGAATTTTTGTCTTCTACTAGCTAATTCAGAGAATACTGCTCCTATGCCATAAATTGATATATGAGCTGTTAAAACTATTTCTGCATCATGTTAATAAGACAGTAATAACTAATTCTATTATAGTAATTTCTTGATTGCATTTGTTTATTCTTTCATTTTAATCTCTTCTTTAGAGAGCATTTTCTATATCAATATTCAATAGAGATGAATGACATTTATCAGTACAATTTCATAGCGAATATATACTAATTTATAATTTAAAAGTCTTTGTATTTCGTTGTTTTAATTCAAAAATTTCAAGATATTGTAAAGTCTTACTTCATTATATATTATAATAATTTGTAGAGGAGGAAAAATGGATTTAAACAAGTTTAATGATGGATTCCAAACATTATTATTAGGTTTCATTTCCTGGAACATTGAAAAGATTGGTTTGATACTATTATCTTCACTCTGAAATTTTGGTTACTGGATAAGCATTTGTATTGTGATATTGCATAAATTATATTAAAATATTCAAATCTATATAACTAATTAATTCAGAATATATCTTTTTGGATCTTCTTTATTCTTTTTTTTTCTGGAAATTACTTTGGATTACTTTTTTCTGTAATTATACCCATCACAGACACATTTTAATTTTCAAACCAAATCAGGATTAGCTTTACCCTTTACTATATTAAATGACCAAATAACTAAAATCATGTTAATAATAAAAACGTTACTATCTTTATATAATAAATAATTAAATAAAAGAAAATTACTATACACAAAAGAAATATATTAGAAATTATACAAAAATGGGTTACTTATTATTTTTTCTATATTAATTTGATATCTACTTGTTAATTTAAATAGTTTAGAATAAATTATATATATCCTCATGCGGACTTTTACGATTCATTTGGTTCTGTGGCATTCAATAACAGGTTAATAAAATCCTATAATTATATTAGTAAAATAATACTTTTCTAAATCTATTAGCATTATAATATATTATTGTTTAATTAAGCTCAGTTATTTCCTATTCTTGGTTTCAATTTCAAATTAAAATGCTTTTCAATATTTAATGCTTCAGTAAGGATATTCATTAAGGTGATACATAATTACATATATGCTATGAACAAAGACATTTAACACATATGGTGGAAGAAGTATGCCTTTTACTCAAAGTGCATATCCATTTAAAAAATTGCTCCAAGAATGGAGATTCAAATTAATATATCAAATGAAATCCATAATTTAAAATTAAAATAAATCAGAGGCCCATTATAATAGCTAATATTTTTATGATCTTTTCATATATTCTACATCACAATAGGAACTTATTAAGATATGTAGTATTATCTTAAATATACTTTACAACACATGAATATGATATAATCATTTAATTTGACATAATTAGATATTATTCTATCAGGATTTTCCATTGATATTGTCATGTTGTTATTGTTTGGGGTACTCAGTCAACATTTATTTAAATATGTATCTACAGCATTATTAATCATTTAATTTGACATAATTAGATATTATTCTATCAGGATTTATTTTCCATAGATATTGTCATGTTGTTATGGTTTGGAGTACTCAGTCAACATTTATTTAAGTATGTATCTACAGCATTATTTAATAACTTTTTCCATTGAATGAGAATTACGTGCAGGACCATGTTATCAGCTAAAGCTATACATAACTTTAAAAAGTATTTCACTATTTTTAATTTGATCCGTATGGAAAATTATGTTAGCTGCATCTATAACTGGATTTGTATGCAGTGTTATGTAAATTATATCTACAGCTTTTTAAAATATTTCATTAGTGCTATTCTCTTATTTAACTTATTGCTTTTTCATATAATTCTCATGTGTTTGAGGTAGAGATTGCATTTAGTAAATACTTTGTGTCAATAACATGATATCTAATTTTTTCCCACTACTAATATTCTCAAATGATGATCAATAATCCCATGCTTATACACAAATATATGAATAAGCAAATAATTATAAATCTATCCTAAAAATTAAGTGATTTATAAAGAATCTTTTTCATTATTTATAAGTCTTTTCAACAATTTTGGCATTCTATTATCGAGCTTTGTAAGAGTTCACCGCACATGTGTATGCTTGATATACATCTTCAAATATTTATGATAAACTTAAGATTATTTTAAATTATTAATAAAACATTTCATTCTATCTGAAGTCATATTCTTTGTTGATTCTCAATCAGTAAAACATATTTAAAATTGAATTTCATCTCTACTATCTGTCACAGACATATTTATACATTATGTTAATTTAACCTAACCGAATCCTGAATCATTTTTGATTATCTATGATATTCTTATTAATCAACATAGAAATTTAATATATTAATGTTTAAATCCTATTTAATTTCATATAATAAACTATATTTGATAATGAAATTATTAGTTGTAATCTGGAGTGTTTATATTCAAATTTTTCTTAAGAAATAATACATTTAATTTCAATTTTTAATATTTCTTAATTTTATATATTTTAGACATGTTATTTGTTAATAGTTATACTATAGATTAAAATATATGTAATAAAAGAGAAGCAAGAATGTTTATGTAGTGTGGTTTATGATTCTCAAAATCTGTTATTAATATTAAAATGATACATAATATTGTGTTTTGGCTATTAGATAAATATACATTAAATTTTAATTAAATATGCTTGATTTTTTTTATTTATATAATCCAGATCCATCACTAGTACATTATATTTAAATACATAATAAAATTATGAAATATCATGTATTAATAGTATACTACATTCATTGAGTGAAAAAGGAAAAATCACTGTCAATGCGGGTCCTATCCAATACCTTACCAGTATACGGAAGTGATGGAGAAAAATAATAATAGTAACAATTATTTGAGAGTATATCAGATTTGTTAAAAAAAATAAATTTCAAAGAATATTAATTTATAATTTTTAACTATATAGTTGCTGATTTCGTTTTATGGGGAATGAAAATTGTTTGTATATTGATATGCACAATAAACGAAGATATTTTAGTGATTTCAAATATTTGAGCTTACTATTCTTAATATTTAATCATAATATGGTTCTTTCAAATTTCAGTGTTTTTCAGATTTGAAAGAAGCATTTTCTCTTTTTGAAATGACATATTTGTCAATTGATTCTTGTAATGTTTGAATTTTCTTTGATTATGCTTAACATTTTTGTTTTGTTTTTGTACTTCTTAATTTTAGATGGTTGTCTTAAGGTCAGCAGCTTTTTTTAAAATTCTTTTCATGAAATTTTGGAGATAGAGAACTATAGTTAAATCATTGGCTGGATCTTCAACAGTGGGAGACATTTGGGAATTTACATATTTTAACTTTTTGAATCAATTCCAAATTTATCTTTCTGACAAGCAATTTTTATATTTTTAAACTTAAGTTTCTGACATTTTTGAAGATATAAACAAAATAATAGAATTCATTTCCATTTTCCTTAAGTTTCGCTCTAATTTAGTAAAGATTCCAGACTAAGTAACTATGTTCAAGAAATTTACAACCGATTAATGGGACTTTACAAAAGAAAAATCCTTTTAATCATCATCTTGTATAGCAATGAAATAATTATCAAAATTTAAATTGTACATATTAAACTTGGATTTCATCTTTTTTTTAACTGATTCAGAGTCAAGTATCTTTTATTCATTTTTATTTAGATTACTACTTGGTAAAATAATAATTTAAAAGTTCTATATCAATTAATAAAATTTGAAAACTTTTGTCAGTAAAACTCTCTGTATCTGATTTTTTTTTTTTAAATAGTACACTTAAAAATAGAAATCCTTTATGTATAAATGCTAAGTCTGAATAAATAGTTACTCATACACTATTAATATAATTGCAAAAAAAAAAATCAAGTCAGATGTCACATGACTTCATTTAATAAGCTTGTGTTTCCAAATGTTATATATAGATCTCGCAAAACAAACTCTTAAAAAGTTTTGTAGAATACCCCCAACCTCAGACCGGTACTGGCATCCTCAGTGAGGTGCTAGGATATTAAATCATTAGATTAAAAATACCAGGACAAGCCCAGCACTTTATCTAATGTATAACTATTAAGTAGAAACTGATATTTTCAGACATCCATATATCTTCCAATCCAGCTATATAACTTAAATAGTCATATGGGACTGAACTAAGTTCAGATACACCATATATTAATAGCTTTAGCAATATAAAATAGCCAAAGCCATTATAGCAAAAAATATAATTACAAAAAAAATCAAGTCAGATGTCACGACTTCATTTAATAAGCTTGTGTTTACAAAAGTTATATATAGAGCTCGCAAAACAAACTCTTAACAAGCTTTGTAGGATACCCCCAACATCAGACCAGTACTGGCATCCTCAGTGAGGTGCTAGGATATTCAATCATTAGATTAAAAATACAAGGACAAGCCCAGCATTTTATCTAACGTATAACTATTAAGTAGAAATTCTGAAATTTTCAGACATCCATATGTCTAGATTAAAAATACTAGGACAAGCCCAGCATTTTATCTAATATATAACTATTAAGTAGAAACTGAAATTTTCAGACATCCATATTGTCTTCCAATCCAGCTATCTAATTTAAGTAGCCATATGGGACTGAACTAAGTTCAGATACACCATATATTAATAGCTTTAGCAATATAAAATCGCCAAAGCCATCATAGCAAAAAATATAATTACAAAAAAAAAAAAATATTGTTATAATATATTAATATATGGTGTATCTGAACTTAGTTCAGTCCCATATGGCTATTTAAGTTAGACAGCTGGATTGGAAGACATATGGATGTCTGAAAATTTCAGAGTTTCTACTTAATAGTTATACATTAGATAAAGTACTGGGCTTGTCCTGGTATTTTTAATCTAATTATTGAATATCCTAGCACTCACTGAGGATGCCAGTAGCAGAAACCGGTCAGGTATTCTACAAAGCTTGTTAAGAGTTTGTTTCGTGAGCTCTCTATATAACTATTAATATATGCATAATTTAATTTTATTATATATTTATATTTTTGTTTGCCAGTAGTAAAAAATTTGTAAAGTCACCTAGTGAATTATAGGAATTGTAATATTATTTAAACTTTATTGGAAGGAGAAAGTAAAATTTATTCCAGATATGTAAATGGATATTTTATACACATTTTCTTAATTTTTTACATATAGATATTAGGCGGAATAATGGGAATACATGTATTACCATTATATTATAATATAGTATTACAAGAATTTTTGTATTCTATATAGGATAGTATTATATGTTTGAAGTGTCAATTATTAGAGAAAAACTCTGGTTCTGTAAAAAATGAGTCAGTATTGACTCTTACTGTTGAAGAATGGTCTATAAAGATTCAATAACAGGATCGTAGAAACCGTATGATAGGTACACTATAATGTGCCCACATTTTTCATACCAATTTTTGAATACCTCAGCTGCATAAAATGCAGTAAATGTTATCTTGAAAATTGTATGCACAATGGAACAAGCCTTTTAGATCCCTAAAAGGTCTGCTGCTGTAGTGTCTGTGCAAAGTAACATTTTAATATGATAGTTCCAACATGTTTCACAGTTAAGAGATAGCTTGGATGGGTGCTAAGTTTCATTGAAGCAATAACTTAAACATAATTTAGTTCCGTGTAATTCATTCTGCCACTCAGTTATGCACTCGCAGGTTCTTTGCTCAGGGCTCCACAGTCTATGTATCATAGCACTGACATCAGAAAATGGTGACGTTGAATTGGCAGATCAGACTTACAAGTTTTTCTAGATAAGCTCACTGTGGATTGATTTAGCGTTAATCTCTGAAATAATTTGTTCTAATGTGGTTTTGTATTTTTTTTTGACTATAGTTCTCAAAATGTCTGTCATTTCTTCTTGGTAAGCGTCAATTTCAGTCACATTTAGTTCCAAAAAGATTATCAATTTCAGTCACATTTAGTTCCAAAAAGGTTGTCTTCTCATCTTTAATCATTACTCTTGGGTCTGAAATTTTGAAGCTTTAAACGAATTAGCATTGTTTTTGGGTATTGATGCCCCATCTAATCACACACCAACAATTTATTCCATTTTAAAGTCAGACAGAATCAGCATTTCTTGCAGCTTTTTGAAATCTATGTCAACTTCCTTATAGGTATTCCTTAAGGTTTTTTCAATGTGGTGGTATTAGTGTATATTTCTATTCCTGTGTTACACAATTTAAAAAATATATCAGATATTTTGTTCATTTCATTATATGGTTACGATATAATTTTGTATTAAATGATCATTGTTTTCATGTAAAATAATTTATTATTCAAAATTGCATTTCATTATAATTTTATTATTATTATAGGACCAATAGAACAACTCACGGATTACAATCGTCTTCGTTCTAGTATGTATTGGATAAGGCTTTAAACTGGAGTCATGACCTCTTCTGCTGTAAAATAGCTCGTAATATATTTATGCAATTAAAAAAAGCTATTTCACTTTTTAAATGATTTTTAATTGAAAGTGTGAATAATAAATTGTAAAAAAAAAAAACAGAAGAATAAATATTTCTACAAGTGAAATGATATTTGTGTTGTTTTTTTGTTGTTGCCGATTTTTAATATTTCAATCCCAAATACATAGTATCCTGAAATATTATTTTACAAGATCAATAGTTTGTAATATTCATATCATTTAAATAAAACAATGATAGCAAATGAAAAATAATGAGATGTTTCATAAATGGTATAATGTAGATGTATAATGCTATAACAAATCATGTTTTTTTTAAAAATCTCATTTTAATTCTAAATGATTTTTTTAAAATTCTATTGTAACTTGTAAATGATTTTTCTTTACTCTAATTATGTTTCAACAATAATCTTTATTAATCCTTTGGGTTATATAGCATTACATAACATTGATTGTTAGGGTTATAGGTGCAATCTTGTACTGCACAACTGTTTTTGTTTTATTTCATTATAGCTCACATTATTTTTTTCATTCATACCCGATTTATTTTTATTGTTACTGTAACTCAGGGGTCCCCAACCTTTTTGCACTTAAGAGCACATTCTATAATATCAGCCAGGTGGCGGGCACAATTTATTTTTTTCAACCAGATGGCGGGCAACATTTATTTTTTCAATCTAAATTTATAGTTGGATATTGTTAATAATACACATAATGTACAAAAAAATATTTATTTCAAAAATAAAATTTTAACATCTAATTAACGTTTATAGTTTTACGCTGTAAAAGTATAGTATGCCCTACAATTTGATTACAATATAATACAATAATTTATAAGAAATTTTAAAAATTAAATTTATTTGTATCATAATTTTTATCGTGTTTGGATAGCGGTGGGCACACGTAAAATGGTCTGCGGGCATAGGGTTGGGGACCCCTGCTGTAACTTATAACTGCTTTCTTAATGTTATCATTCATATTTCCTTTTTTTCTGACTTCTATTAATCATCTTCGTCTCTCATCAGTTTATAAGTTATCTCCAGATTTCTGGCATGTGAATATAAATAATAATCAGAAATTAAGCTTATTAATAGAATAGTAAAGTGGCACCACTATGTTACAAGACTTCAGTTATAAGCTGTCCAAACAAAAATGTAAACAAAAAACCCATTTTCACAAATTTTACAAGATTCGAGTAACTTTTTTTTTTTTTTGAGTGTTGTACACGTTCATATTTGGGGGAAAAAAAATTGTAAATTAAATTTATAATATGCCAGTAGCCATACATGATTATTTATTAATAAAATTACTTCATATTATGTCGAAAGGAAGTAATTTTATTCTTCCTTTATTGTCCTTTCTGAATTTGATGTGCAATATTTTGCATAATAAAATATTTTCTAAGCATAATGCTAAATGGTTTACAAAATTTTATAATTTACTAAAAGTTGATAGATTTTAAAAAGGTCAAAAATATTATGAGTAATTTTTTGGTTAACATATAATTTACTAAAAGTTGATAGATTTTAAAAAGGTCAAAAATATTATGAGTAATTTTTTGGTTAACAAGATGACTTAAAATTTTTGTAAGAGAAAAAAATTATTGAATAAAAAAAGAATATTGCCCAGAGTGTATTTAATGGTGGGAAAAGTCAAACAAACCTTTTGCTATTTAACTTTATTTTAAAAATAAAGTTTTTTTTCTTATTACATGAGTGAACATACAGTAAAATATATGTAAATGAGTTTCCTTAATTTATTATTAATTATTATTTTTAAATAATTTTTTATACTATAATTTTAATTTATATATGCAAATTATACACTAAAAAAAATTATTATATATGTATCCTTGATGAAAAGTATGGTATATATGCAATTCAATAAACAATACGTATTCTTAATTTAGCCAATGTTTATACGTTTGTGTGGGGAGTGGGAGCTTAGAACAAAATATAGTGCAGTTCGCAGCTGCACTGTATATGCATAAATTTACATTTGCTTATATTGTTATTTTATTTATACAAATGAAATATATTTAAATAAAATGTCATTCTTATTCTATTAAGTTGTACAAGTTATAATTTTTTTAATACAAAATAAGATGATAAAAAAAAATATATTGCAGTAATATCATTGATACACTTAATTTTGTTTCCATATAATATATATATTTTAATTCATTAAGTAGATTTTCCATACTTATTGCAAGATCTTTGCAACTAGTATGAAGCTTTTTTTTTTTGGGGGGGGGGGGGTGAGACATTGTTTTACAAGATTTTTTTAGAAGTATTATCAAAAAAAATTTTTTTCCCTTCCATAATATATCAAGTTCATCAAATAAATTATTTTATAAGTATTTTATTTTATAAGTATTTTTTTTTTGCAATAATAATTAGTCTAATATTAGAGTAACTGGCATGAATAAACTGTTACTCTATATCTTAATAAAGATGTATATATATTATAATAAAAATAATAAATTTAACGGTACGTTGAGGCAGGTTTAAGAAATTAACTGAAAGTACTGCGGATTTAAGGATTTTTTAAATTTGTTATTTTTATTACAATTTTGTTTTAATTAACGGATATTTTATTTATATTATATATATATAGCAATAGGAACAGTTATTGCAAAACTTTGATATAAAATTTAGAATGCAAATGTGACTTTTCAAGACTTTTTTTTTCATTTATTATCATTGCACATTGGCTTTTTGTAATAGATACAATCATAAGACTGTAAATCTATTTAATGTGAGAATATGTTGATATATATTTGGTTTTTCCATCATTTATATAGTAAATTCTTTTGCTAAAGATTAATAGAAAATTTTGTTAAAGCTTTCTGATAATTTTTAACTGCCATATCAATGTTTTTTATGCTCATAATTATATCAATATATTAAAATAATCTTTTAATATTTCCCAAATCATTAAATAAAAATAATAACAATGTACTAAATACAGAATCTTAAGGAACTCTATCAATCTTTATACTTATTATTAATACATTTGATATTTTAATTATATCTTATTACTTAAATAATTTTTAAATAAGTTGAACAACTTGCCTCTTATTCCACAATTTTCTAAGCAATGCATTTTTTTATAGTCAGTTATATCAATAACCTTTATAAAAATCTAAAAAAAAAAGTTTTATTATTAAATGTATTATTTGCAAAATTCCTCAATAATGCAGTATTTTTTCCTTCTATGAAATCATGTTGATTTTTATTAAAAGTTGCTTAAATTTTTTTATTTTACAATTGTAATTTTCTATTGGAACAATAATATGAAGTATACATTTACACATATTAATTATCAAAACTATTTTAATTACCAGATTTAAAAACTGATTTTATTAAAGTTCTTTAATAATATAGGAAATTAATCATTGTCCTTTATTGATTTTGAAAATTATGTTAAAATAATATTGTGTTTCTATATTCTATTTATTCCTGGGCATATATTTTATATTCTTTTAGCATTTTATATATTTTTTTCATTTAGATACAACATAAAATTGAATTTTACTATTATAGTTTTTTGGAATATTAATATTGTGTGTGTTTTTTTTTTAATGATTCTAAAAACATTTGCTAGAAAAATTCTATTATATTAAATTTTTTTTTAATAATAAAAAAAAAATTAATATTATTTACTTTTTAATTTTATTTCTTTTTTCATTTATATTAATTTCAGTATTTTATCATTTATTCAGTTTGCAACATTGCTGTTTTCATTTTTCTAATCACAATGACTTACTTGTTTGTTTATAATATTGAACAATTTCTACAAATCCCTTTATGTAGTCAGTATCTTATAGAAAATTTTTTGATCAGTTTTTTTTATTAATATTGATTTTAATCTATTTCTATTACTTTAACTAAGACAATAAAACCAATTACTTAGGGCTTTAATAGGTTTATAAATGTAGATATAATAATCAATCCTTAAGCTATCAACAATCTCAACCTGTAGTCAAGGCAATCTTTAACATAAAGGTGGTACCACATTTATCTAGGGTCTTATATGTTTATAAAGATATTACAGTTCTTGTTATAAGGCAAGTATTAATTATTACTAGTTATTATTAATAATTACTGAGTCTTTTGGTCAAAGTAATAAATATAAATCACATTGACCAGGTAATTATTAATAATTATCAGTGAAGTCTGGTAAATGTAATAAAAATATTAATATTTAGTGATTTTTTTGTTATTGTTGTATTATTTATTGTTTTATTCTTTTTATTAGAACAGTCATATAATATTTATCACATAAACAAGTTAAGTTTTTAACAAAACTTATTTAACAAACCAAAAGAAAAAGAAATTTATTATGTCATTGCACAAAATTATGATGTACAAATTAAACAAAATTATACAAATACGGAATACCACACAAATAGGAAAACTTTAATTAGATAAAAGTTTTACATTTTTATTAAATTGGAAACTATATATAAATTACATTGCAAAAGTATTTTTGCAGAAAGCTTCTGTATCATTTAGAATTGCACAAAATAATTTTTTACATTTGCAGCGATTTGAGTCTTGGAATCCTTGACACCTAAATTTGAATTCCTGCAAGCACACACTCTTAAATTTATTTCCATATCTGGAACTTCATTGGTTGAAATCAATTTCCTGCCAAATTATTGATTTTAAATGTTATATTTCATACCGAGTTTATATGATTATTTTTAATTGACATTATAACAACTATAATATTCCAGTTATCAGCTTTAGCCCTACCATCTAGGATCCTTACCTGAATGCATTCTACGTTTGTAATGGGAAATTTAATTTTCAAAAATGTTAACATTTTTTTAGCTTGGTTATTCAGACTCTGCTTAGAAGAGTTTTGAGCTTCTTGGATTTTTTTCGCAGATTTTACCACATGCGAAAAAGAATCTTTGGCTTTTTCATTATTTTCAATACTACCAAAATTTTTTCCCTTCATTATCTTCCATGTCATTTGATAATATTTCAGAAAAATGTGGTTGATCTACGATTTGACTAACATTCCCATTTCTATTTTGTTCAGATCTTCAACAGTTATTAATTGCAAGTCTTCATTCAAAATCATTTACTTCCACATTATCATTATTCTCTGCTGTAATATCACAACCCTCTTCTGAGGCTATTCTCTGGAGTAGACATTATTATTGGATTGATCTTTTAATATTATCTCAACTGATTTCTGATGAACTTTCAACTGGCAAGTATGCTTTCATATTCATAATCACTGGTCTATTCCAGATTGGTTGGCCCTATTTTTCATAAATTGAATGAATTTTAATCCTTCCAACCATTTAGTTATATTGTTTGTTTCAAGCCAGGTGGATATTATTGTAATGGCATAGACACTTGAGATGATGGGAAATCATCAACCCTAGTTGATAGAAAATTTAAATATAAAAAGAATGAGTATGAATCAATGAGACATCAGCACAGAATTAATTACAAGTTGACACAAACATCATCCGCATTACAAAATAATAATAAAAATTTTTAAAAATCAGTCAAGTTTGTGACTGGATTTGAAAGTGCTCCACTATAGACTAGGCTAATTATTTAGCTACTGCCAAACCTAGGGCAGGAATACAAACAATAATTGTCTGGATGCACATACTTGGATGCTATAACAGTCAAATAATGATGAGCTACTAAAAACATCCTGATCATCAAAGTTCTGGCCACTTAGAACCATTAATATAATGCTCAACTATAAATTAAATTTCTAAAAAAATAATAAAAGTGAAATGCAGTGCATGGACTTTTAAAGAATATCCTTTTGTGCTAAACAGGATCATAGAAAACTAAATCAACTGGATATCCAAAAAAAAACACAATCTTTATTATTGACTTGATGTACAAATCCAGCTCAATGAGCAAGAGATATAATACAAACATAAATAAAGCAGCTTATTCTAACCACTTTAAATAATTCATAGGCTTACCCTACTGTAAGTAAAGTTTTATTGGGAACTATCTTGAAGTAGTCACACACTGCCAATTCATGAAACAGGTGTTGGATAGAATAAAGAAATTAAGATTAAAAAATATTTTTTAAAACAATTCTTTAATAACTAATTAACAAGAAATGAAAATGACATGATGATCGTATGAAATTTTAAACATCAAAAAATTTCATATAAATTATAATCAATCAGTTGATTTCTATTCATAAATTAACTTTTAATTCATTAAGTTATTTCTTTAAAAAAACGTGATCAATTGATGGAGGGAAATATTTAATATTTTATAAGTGTCTTATTGTATAATAAATTTTTTTTTGTTATTTAGTCTCCAGACTCTGTTCTCATAAATCCCGACCATTTAAATAATAAGCTAATTTTATAATAGCTAGTGAGATAAGAGTTCATATTCTACTAAATTAGTTGTGATATGCTGTAATAATACTGATGGTATAGAATATCCTCCCATGGATTTTCAAGTAAAGGTAGTGCTCTGGTTTTAAATCCAATATAAATTCATAATCCATAGAGATCTAATTTCTCTAGTTACTTAGGAATGATTTAATAGTCTAAAAAGAAGACCGTAGTCTATATTTTTATTAATACAGCTAGGTCTGGCCTGTTAATATAATTTATGATTAAATTAAATTATATTTTTATTACTACATTGTTTTATCTCTGTTGTTTGGATTTAAGTGCAAAATCTCTGAATACAAATAGCAGGGTCATTACAACATATCACATGAATATACTAGGCAAGGCATATAAATAGATTTTTTTTTTTAAAATTCATTTTTACTAGTTAACTTTTTAATTCCAGTTAAATGTTTATATTAATGTATGTATATACTGAATATGTTTATACATATATTTTTATATTATTAATTCAATACAAAAAAAATTGTATTAATTTTGAATACTATTTATAAGTTTTCAATTTTTTAATACCAATAAAACAGAAAAATTTTCCTAGCATCACTATATTGAATGTTTTATGCATATGCTGAAAATGCAATTTTCACATTAACTTAATAAATAATACATCATAATAAAAAAAAATTATACATCAAATAATCCATAAAAAACCAACAAAGCTAATAAAATTACATAAATATAAAAAATTTAAATATTCATAGAGTACGCATGTGCCAATTAATAAGAGAACCACAATTTACGGTGAAGTTTCACGTTAGTTTTCCCCCTAAATAAGCCATTGGATTAATCCAGAAACTAAGCAGTATTAATAACAGCAAGGGGATGATTAAAAAAGGATCCAATTTTATATAAAATTCAAAATTCCTGCAGGAGATTTTTGTTTGTTAATCTATGGATAAAACAAGCATGGCGAATATCATGTGAACAAGTCAAAAAAATCAGAAGACCGTGAGAACCTAAGCAATGTAAATAATGATAAGAAGACAGTGCAGAGTGCAAGATTTCATAAATCGACTGTTAATGATAAAATGAAATTAGGTATGTTTTCAGAAACTTAAGAAATTCAAATTAATATTATGGAAGAAAACTGGACAGAAGAAAGCCTAAATAAAACAGCACAAGTTTTAAACTCAACCAACCCACGAGATTTTTCCCCTTCAGTTTTTTACTAACCTATCAATTGTACTAGCGATTAGATATAAACTGCACATTATATAGATTTCCCAAAAATCTACTATATGAAGCAATTAATGAAAATAACCTATGGGATTCCATATTTTGAGGTGCCGACCATACAAATCGCAGATATAATGTAGAGAAATTTTATAATGAAAAACAAAAAAGAGATGAAAAGAAAATCAAAACACTATGTAAATTTGCACTGATCAAAGTAAATCCAGTCAGAAAATATTGTTAATGGAATAACAAAAAACACATTTAAATTACAATATTACCAACTTCAAAAACTAATGCAGCCTTTTGGAGAAGTGATAGGTTTATAACACATGTAAAAGTACATTTAAATAAAAACATAAGTCCAAATGATATTCCAATCCTTATAACAGACCAAGAAATAACTTCTTTTAATAATTTATGGGACAAAACCAATACTTTAATTGCAGAGGACACATAATCAGTGAGTGCCCAAAACTAAAATTCCAAACATTGTAAGCTGAGAGCGACACAGACTCATCAATGTTAAGTTTCTCAACATAGAAGAAATGGATAACACACAACATAGGATAGATTTGTTAGTCCAGGATAAAACAAAAATTCGAATAAATGAGCAAGCAGATACAACACAACACACACAAAATGAATGAACAGAAGCAGCTCAAAAACACCTAGAAATAATGGAAACGACCATATTCATTCTTCAGAGTTATTAATCATTAATAAAATCTCGGAGAATATACTAAATACATTAATATCCATTCAACAAGAAAGTTCTGAAATAAATAATATTTCAATTAAATGAAAACCCAGATGCCCACCACTCCAAAGACGTAGTAGGAAACCTGATTTCGAAAATTCTGAATTAGGTGAAGATGATTTACCACCATTTGTTTACAATAAAAAAGTTAAAACAATTCTAAAGGACCCCATAGATACTAATACAGAAGCTACAATGGATGAAGAAGCTGATACTATGGAAAAGGTAAGTGTATCATATTTAAAATACAACAATCCTATGACTGAAAAGTAGGCACCTAGATAAACAGATAGTAATAAAATGAAATCAGAGTAATTTATCAAGAAAACAAGTGTAATAAACTAGCCAAGAAAATTAAAAGTTTAATTCATACAATAAATACAAATATGAAAATAAAGATTAATTCTTTAAATGTTAGAGGTTTAAACTCTATAAAATAAAATAAAAAATTGATGAATACTAACCAGTCATAAATAGCAGGATTAAGTGAAACTAAAATTTAAAATAGATCACAAATAAATTCATTAATATATCTTAATAGCCATGGATACACCGCTTTCTCCAAAGAAGCCTTTTCACCCTCAGCAGAGATGGGAATTATAATTAATAAAAACTGTCCATTTAAATTATTTAAAATTATATATATAGATGCACACATGCCAATAGTAACATTATATCATAAGTCTTTAATATTACATTCGTTTACATCCCACCAGATCATAAAATAATTCATACATTAATAAATACATTAAATTTGCATTCTGGAACCTATCACCCATAATATTGATTGGGGGTGTCAACATGACGTGTAACAAATTTGTAATGAAATGGTTACACTAACTTTCTTTTCCATTTATGACGAAAGGGTTTCTGCCACAGAACTGTTTCATTTAATAATGGCAGATACTCATCAATGATTGAACTGGTGTTTTACTCACCAGCACTGATGAACTTATCACTGATAAACACATTCTTTTCAGACCATGCTGCAATCAGTGACTCTAAAAAATGATTTTATACATAAACCATTAATAACAACCAGTAAAACCATTAGAGTATATTTCTGCCTTGTAACACAAATGAACATCTATTTTCAGAAATACACATACTACTATTCAAAATTAGAGACCTTGAAAAGGGTCCAGTTCAAAAGTAAATAACATTTGTAAACATTATATCTTATACAATAGACAGTATAATAAGAAATCAACCAGCCCATTAAAAATCCTAGCTCTTGCAGATGACATTAATAAAAGGAAGTATGTGCAGCTCTACTACAGCAGAAGGATGCAAAAATGTAATGGCAATGAGAAAAGTATATCAATCAACATGTGAAACACTCAGAGAATATAAAATATAGCTTTAAAAAAAATATACCTAAATCACCCCCATACTTGGTTAAGACAATATATTAGATGGGCATTAAGTCAAACACCAGTAAATGAAGTTCCCACAACAATAAATATGAAGAATGAAATAATTACAGGCAACAATATGATGCAACCACTATTATCACATTTTAAAACAAAATTGCAAAAGGGATTAAAATTTACTCCCAAACGTAACTTCTTGGGAGAACCAGAAGATAATATAAAATTTACAGCTGAAGAAATTTGTTGAAAGGCTTAGAATAGTACCAAATGCATGTCATCAATGTATGCATAGTATACCCTTTGTATATAATCACTTAAGCAAATTTACCTCAAAATACTTAGCAAATTTTTAAATAAAACAAGTATATAATATACAAGGATTCTATTCAATCTCTCTGGTGCCATTCACAAAAAAGCAAGGAAACATATTCACACTTACAAATCTCAGATCAATATCAATGATTCCACTAAGCATTAAGGTATTAGAGTCAGTGATCAAGAAAAAAATTCAATCCTAACAGGACAAGCTGCATTTCTGTTTAAAACAATAATAAATTCAGTCAGAACTAATAATAAATATGGTACAGTTGTAGTGAAACTAGATATAAAATCTGCATTTGACATAATATCAATTGATCTACTAATCAATGAACTAATAAAAACATCAATACCAACTTCACTAATATATTTGATTACAAATTACTTCTGAGCAGGGAAATACACATTAGCCTCAATGGGAAATATTCACCATTTTTTCCCCTCTTTTTGTTCAATTCCACATGGATGGTCATTAAGTGCCGTATTATTAACATCATACATTAATCCATTGATTAAAGGAATAGAAAACAATTTGCCAGGAATATACATAAAATTAAAAACAAATATTCCATGTGTAGCATATGTGAATGATATATCTGTTTCTAACATCTAAAAAACAAATTCCAAAATTAATTAATACTTTCCAAAATTATAAAAAAAATATAAGCTTGAATTCAATATGGAGAAATCAATTGCATAGTCAATATATGCAGAACATTGGTTTCCCCTTTTTCTTAAGCAACTTGGAAATGCACTTACAAATCCAAGGAAAACTAATAAACAAAACTGGTCACTCTCCAAATTCTACTTGTTACTATGTGCAAAAGTGGCACTATTTAATCTTTTGGTGATGACAAGGATTTCATACTACACCCCAATAATTATATACAGCAAAACCTCTTATTAAAAATTGATAGCTTGTGTAGAAAGCTATTGTGTGGGAAAAGGATGTCCACAATATCAATTAAATAATATTTGCTAAGGCTGTAACCTTAGGAATAAGCGTCTGAAAAATTCGAAGGTAGGGACCTCTATAGGTCTTAAACACAAGCTTACGCTATGAAGAAAAGAGGGAAACCTTCTTTACTTCAACCTACTTTTATATATAAATAGGTGAAGCTGAAGTGGTTAGATCTAAGGTTACAGCCTTAGCAAATATTACTTAATATAATAATGTGTGTTTAATAAAAATTTATAATTACAATATCAATTAAACGAATTCAAAATCCCTTAGTGCAAAATGAATTGGGATCACACACAATAAAAATATTTCAAACTCAGAAAACCATCAATTTAATTATTTCATGCAAAAGGCTATTTCCATATCATGAAATAATTCATAAAATCATACTAAAAGACAAACCACTACCAATGACTGGGTTTTTAAACACTCTTCGTTCCACATTGTTAAATATCGTAAGTTCAGTGAGCTGGACCCAGAAAACTAAGTATAGGTATTAGAAAATCTATATAGTAATCTAATCTCCATCTTCAAATGACAATAATAAACCTTTTTTAAATATAAATAACAAACAATTAACCAAAAAATTCAAATACTGGTCATTAGAACCAAAATACTATGACTTTCTACTTAAACTAAACATAAAAGTACTAAAGATTCTAAATTTCTTTTGTTATAAAAGTAACTGCATTAATATGGATGATACATTATAAAAGGAATTGCATTAATATCAAAAGAGAATCAGAAACTCAGTCACATATTTTTTTCTTGTCCTACATTAGATAATATTTAGTCAAGAATTCCCAATTTATTCAAAAAATAAAAAGTATACTATTCAAACAATTCTTCAATCCTATGCAAAAGGCAACTTGTGCACATTAGGGCTAGTACATTTACACTATGTGTACTAGATGCACATTTACATGTAATACAAATACAAGAAAGCATCCAAATACTTTTTGGAGTAACATTGAAATAATAAGGCTAAGGGATAAAAAATTTCATCAACAAACATTTACACATCAACTTGATCACTAATGCGACTACGATCAAGCCTATAATATGATATACTAAAGGGGAAGAGAGAATAAGTGGACAAAAAAATCTTATAAAAGAACTTTTGATTACATAAAATGATCACGCTCTAAAAGACAGAGTTGAAGAATGGACACCTGAAATCCTTTATTGTGGATAATAATCTTTTTTTGTACAATCATTAAACTCAGTAAAGTTCCCTTTGAAAACTAAAAAATGTAAATATTTTTAAATTTCTTAATAAAAGGTAAATTTTGGTTATGTTGTTTTAAAATTAGAATATTTTTAATGTCTTAAAATTAAACTACATTTATTTATGAAAAGAATGACATGTCAGTCATTATTAATAGCACTTCATTTTTTTGTTATTATGAAAAAGTAGTCTTTCAAACAAAATCCATGACCTAGATAGAATTTCTTCAAGAGGATCTTTTTTTCCCTAACAAAATAAATATTATTTTTAAGACAAATTGTTCTCAAATATTTATTTTGTAATAACATTGATTAAGAAGAAAAACAAGATAAGATAGAATTGAATTTGATCAATTTATACACTGCACATATATATATATATGTATACATACATTCACTGAAAACAAATATACTGTTCATATTATTTGGGCTATTTCTTTTACAAATTAATACTTTAAAAGGTAACTAATATGGAAGTGATTATTTCAAAAGCAATAAAATAAGCAAATGTATATGTAGTTATAATATTAAAACATATAACTGAAATTATACATACCTAAATCCATACATTACTTTTATTATGTGGTCAATTTTTCATTCAATAATAAAAAATCTTTCACCAAAAATATTATTTTTTTTAAAAAAAAAACCATAAATAGGACCATCAATTTTTTTTTTTTTGCTAAAAAAACTGCAGGACATTATTTATAAGATGAAGCATGCATGCATAAAGTGTAAAAAAATTTTTTAAAAAAAAAAAAAGCTTTTGCAAAGATGACTAAGCAAAAAAATTGATGATTCATATTATTATAACACTACACAGAAGAAAAAAATTAAGATAAAATGCTATACTGATATTATAAGTTGTTTAGAAGCACAATCATAATATATATCAAAATAACAAAAACAAATTTACTTTATTTGACTTTTATTATTATTTTTACTCCCATTAACAATGTATAATAACTTATACAATAAAGTCATTAAAAATGTGTCACAGGTCGCTTCCTAGTAAAACGTGGATTATGTTTATCAATATTGATGAGATGAGGTAATGGAAATTTAATAGAAGCATTCTGCAAAAAAAAAAAAAAAAAATTATCAAAAAGATAAAAACAATTTTAAATGTATTTAAATTGTAAAGAAACTAGTACACTCTCAAAAATTTAAATTATTTAGTTTCAGTTTGATAAATTAAACAAAACTTGTAGAATTAATTGTGGCATTTAAATAATAATTAAAAAAGAAATTCTATCGGTATGAACAATTAAAAAAGAAATTCTACTGGTATAAACCATTTCTTTATATTATTTTTATAAATCCACTGTTATGTGAGAGAAACAATATTTTAAAATAATAATAAAAAGAATTAATATTCTAATCAGCCTCACATCTGATAGATTATTAAACTTAATTTTTTTTCTTTGAAGTTATTGTGATTAATAATTCAGAATTTAATTTTTTTTCCATTAAACAATTAAATAAAAACAATTCCTTAATCAAAACACTTGTATCAAGTTATAAACAGTGTAAGATATAAGAAGTAACTATAAATACATTTGAATATTTTTTTGATATTTTGTAAATATCAGGAAATATTCTAAGATAATGCTAATATTTAAATTGGCAGAAATTGATTAAACAATTAATTTCAATATTAAAAATCAGATTCTTTACAGTAGTATTTTCAATATGACAAATCAGTTTCTTTCCCACTTATTATATCTTTGGCTAGCTAAATTATAAATATTTCAATTGTTTAACTGCATAATTTAATTAAGACTGATTTATATTGCTTTTATGATTTCCACATCAGCCACAATCATTTATCAATTATTTTAGCTTCTCATCACAGCACAATAAACGAATATAAATCTTTCACTGAGATTTCTACATAATACAATTTAGATATTTCTTAAATGGAAAACTATATATATAAAAATACAATTTTCTGTATATCCAAAATTCACATTACTACACTAATCATTACAATTCAAGAATTAAACTGATAAAAACAATACTGCTTAAACTCTTCTTATATTCTGTTTAGTAACCGCTTTTTAAAAATATTGATATTTCTCTTATATTCAGGTGTTTTTTTTTTTTTGATAAGTTTAAATTGTATTTTTCATATATTCTCTCTAGATATTTTCAGGAATAAATAAAACAATTTTTTTTTTTTTCAAATTATACAAAAATTATAATTCCAAAATAAATGATAGTTATTCCATCATATTAATTTCTCTCTCAATACCAATAATTACGTAATTTTATTAATTATATATTTATTTTACAAACTGTCATTCTACAATAAAACAAAAAATAATCTCACCCTAACATGTGTAGTTCTAGCAGTTTTTTTTTTTTTTTAATTCATAAAAACACTAAAACCAATACTTTTATGTCTAGTTCATAAACAATAATTCACTATTTTTATTTTTTTCAATCTAAAAGACAATATATATACAATATAGCATGAAAAGACAAAATCTGGAATATCAAAATATGAATTTATGACCTAACTTTATAATACATTAGTGTTATCAATTACTACATTATGGCAATTAAATTTTCATTGTTTTTCAGTATCTATTTTATGAAACTGGTAAAAGTTCTATTGTCTTCACTACAATAATCCACCATTAAGAAAATTTATTAAATTTTTTTGACATGCATCAGTTCACTCATATTTTGATCTATGACTTCCCATAATGAGAAAAAGGATTTTCCTTATATTCTAATTATACATTTTTAAATATGTAATGATTTTTATTCCGTATCAATTTTACTGTCATTCATTATATTTAATCATTAAAGATTTTAAAATAGTCAATAAATAAAAATAGATAACAAACAATAAAATATTAATTATATTATTATTATTTCATCATTTAAAATCATTTTTAAAAATATTTTTTAAAATCAATAATTTTTATAAAAACTGAAACTTTAAAACCAACTATACATAATTTATAATAATGTGGTTTTTTTTTTTCTAAAAAAATAATGAAAATTGTTTAAGGAATATAAAATCATCCCTTAATGATTGCAATATACTTACATGAAATTGTTTAATATGTGGTCTTCTGCATTTACTAGCAGGAATTTCTTCAATTCTTATTATTTGAATTGAAGTAGCCCTAGCACGATGGCGGGCACCCATATCACGATCTAAAAATGAGAGCAAAAAATTATTCTATACACAAGCTATCAAGTTTTCAATCAGCATTTATAATATAAATATAAAAAAATATGCAATAAGTTTTTTTTTTTAAATACTGTGAATTTTTATATAATATATGCAAAAATATTTACAAAATAATTAAAAAAACAAAAGTAACAAATGTGCAATAATTTTTGAAAAATTATTCATTCTAATAATTATGTTATTCATTTTATAATTCTAAACATTGCAAAATTATATTATCAAATTATACATGTATGTATCACGATAATTCATAGAATCTAAAATCAGTTGTAAAGATAATCTAAATAAATAAAAAATGGATATAGCGAAGCTACAATATATACAAAATCAATATATGGTATTTCAAATATATGATATCCAAAAACAAAAAAAATGTAAATAAACAAAAAATAAAAACATTAAAATTTGTTAACAAATTTTGTGAAGCAGCAACAATTTCTGTCTCAGAACATCATATTTGATGAAGTTTATTAATGTTTTTTTCAGATTATGTTGAAAACACATATTTTATTTTTTGCTTTGATATGGTATAGTATTTACATAATAAAATATTTTCCAAGTGAAAAACTAAATTTTATGAAATTTAATAAGAACTGTAAAATATTTTTATAATGCATCACAAAGCTTATAAAATTTGAAAAGTTTAATCGAGAATCTGCAATGGATAATGGCAAGTAAGGGGAATGCGTAAATTTTGAAGCTTATACAGACTTAAAAACTTGAAAAACAACTAGAAAGGCCATTGGCTGCTGATAATGAGAATACTATTAATGTTTACATAGGAGAAAAAAATTTATTCAGAGCATATTTAATTGCAATGAAAACTTGACATTTCACTATTCATTTTATTTAAATAAGTAAAGATATAACAGAATACATTTTTTTTATTTTTTGAGTGAATGACTAGACACATATCTAGAAATATTATTCCTCAATTTGTTATTAATAAATTATTTTAATTTTGTTTATATTATAATTTTAATTTATATGTGTTCTATACAAATAAAAAAGCAACTGTTTTACATATATATGGCTGTTGAAAAATATACTCTTGCAATTCAATAAACAATACATATTTAATTATAATCAAATCTTAACAAAACAAAATGTGAGATATAGAAGTATGTGAGAGAGGTCAGGAACAAATTATAAATATTGCATCTCTGTTATACAATGTTTTTATCAAGTAATTATTGTTGCAGTTTTGTTATATAAGTATTATCAAGTAACTATTGATTATATGAATGGTATTCTCTCTAATCAAAACAATTTTAATTTAAAATATATGGGAGAATTTTATGACTTTTAACACCTGCATACTTTGAAATAATGTTTGATTTTTATAGAGCAAATATTATCAATATCAGATCAGAAACTATGGTCAATACAAATATTACTAATAAAATATTAATTAAAATGAAAAAATACAATGAATAGAAGAAAAAAAAGGCAATAGAAAAAAAAAATGTAATGAAAATACTGTTAGAGAAGGTAAAACTCCACACAGATTAAGTTCTAAGACAAAATAATAAATAAAAAATTATACTTAGCTATGACATTTAAAGTTTGCTAAAATCATATACAAACTTTTATCCATAAAAAGGTAAAATTATAGTGTTTTAAGTCAAATAGAAACTGCATTTGGACTTTTTATTTAAAAGACTAATTTAAATTCAAAAATATGCAACAAGGCATGATATACAAATTTCGATTAACATATATATATATATATATATTATGCAAATACTAATTAGAAATATTAATAAAAAAAAATATTAGTCATATATGTCAATAGTAAATAATAATTAACATAATTTCCAGTTCAATAGAACAATGTTGTGTACCACTGTTTTATCCATCTTTAATATAATATCCATTACCTAAATTTTGAAACAAACCTGCAATTAATCCATAACATTCTATTCAATCCATATATTCTTCAAATACGGGTGTAGGTGGACAGCAGATGGAATAGGGTCTGTATATGCAATCTCTAAATAAATGTTATCATTTACTGTCCATCTACTTTTGATTCACTCTGTATAGTTAATATTCAGTGCTAGTCATTATTGTTATATAGATGGTCATCCACAAAATATATATCTTTATACTTTTCTCAGACTTAAAAATCAAGAGCAATGGAACAAGTTAATTCTCACTAGCCTAAAAAAATGCAATAGCATTGAAATTATTTTAACATCAGGAGTATATATTCAATGTTACATAACTAATTTTTCAAAAAGTATCATTCTTAGATATCATGATCTTAAAATGCTATAACAAACCAGAGTGTTCACTAAAAAAAGTAGTAACTCTAAAGGTTTGATAAATTAAAATAGCTATAGTGAGTTGCCATATAGTCAATTATCTTTAAATGCTAACTTCTAACTTTTGCAGCAAATAGATATAAATATGAATCATGAAAATATAAAATAATTATAAAATCAACCTAGAATCAAAAAACTAAATAATTCAAGACAATTTTATAACTGATTTGGCAATTATATCAAACTTAAAAAAATTCATTATTTGTTTTTAAATAGACCACTTATAAATAAATCATTTTGCTGCTTATCATAACTATTTAAAAACATTTGGTGGATAACATTTAATTTAATAATAACTCTATGTTATAATAAATTACTTATAAACATATATTCTTTAAAAAGTAACAGAAATTTCATTTATTTAGTAATTTTTAAATAAACCTCCAATCTACACCATGAAAATTCTCTTCTGAAGCAAATCTGATGTAGAACTAAATACTATTTTGATATTTGATCATGAAAATTTAGAAAGCAAGCTTATGGTACAAGAATACATTAAAATATAAGACTGGTTTTATCCTTCTCAAATGAATATTCTTTTAATAGAATTAAATTATTCAAATAAAATAGAACATATAACATTATTCATACTTTAAATAACAAAATTAAACATAATCTGATAGAAATTACTTCATTCTTTTCTTGGCACAAATAAAGTAAATAAAAAATTTACAGGTTGTACACACATATTTTAAAAAGATAAGAAAGTCACATACATAAACTCTAAATACACTTATACTTAAGTATTATACAGAGAAGAAAAATTCGATAATAAAAAAAACATTTAGCTGAGCACTTTCAGCACTGTGTACTAGACTCACGATGAACAAACTAAATCAACATCATGTTTGCCACAAGTCTGGTACACAATAACAAAAGCACTTGTCACAATATTATTATCAAATTTTTCTTGTCTATGTGATACATAGATACACATGTGTGTATAATTTACATTGTAACAAAGTTACTGATTTATTTATACATATACTCTAATATTTAACTCTCCAACCACAATTTTCCAGTTTTATAAGAGGTATAAAAACAAAAATATCAATTACATAAGAAAATATATCAAAAATAAATTAGAGCACTTTATTACTCTTTATAATCAAAGTTTATTTTTAATTAATATTGAATAAAATTTTTATTTTTACTAAGATTGTTTTTGTTTGCAGCATCTCTATTGCAGTAAGATACTGAATAAAAATTAACTAAACAATTTCTATTTTCAATTTACTTTAAGCATATTTTATTACAACTGTATTATCAAAGTTTGTTTTTAATCTCATCGAATATGTATACAGCATCTTTTTTCTGTCTCATAAATGTTATCTTATAAGGATGATATTGTTTTCATGACATCAATAATATTATAAATGGCTGCCATTAAAAACATAAGTCATTTTTTAAAGATTGTTATAGCAAGTAGTTGCTTATCAAATTAATGGATACAAATTGATGATGATAGCAATGGGGAATGCTTCTGTAAAATCCTTGTAAAAGGGGAAATGTGTATTTTAGAATTCTTGTTTGAACAAACTGCATGTGGAATATTGGCTTTGTAGACTTTTCAATACATTTAAAAATTCTGTGAAACAAGTTTCTATTATAAAATTTTAACAATTTACCTATCTCTTTAAATAAACTTTTATATACAAGCACATATAAACAATACACATTTATAAAAAAAAAAAAAAGGCAAAATTAACTTACAACACTGAGTAACAGCTCCAGTTACGGTCAGATCACGATATTCACGATACATATTATGGGTTCCACTGCGTGAATCGTAACGAAGCCAAATACCAAAATTCTTGATTTTTGTTGGATTTTTTTCCATAACCTAAATTAATGAACAGCAAAGTATTGACATACACTAATATGTAATAATTGCCATAAAATATTCAAACCTAAATACAATTAAATAAAAATGATATAGCAAAAATATTATCTCATGTAGAATACAAATAGATATTCAAGGTGTTTTATTACATATTCCTCATAAGTATTTTGAAAAGTCTCAGGGTGTGCATCCATTTGTCAAATCTAGTTTGAATTTTCGCTATGTGAATCTTGACATTTTTCAGATCATAAACAGAGCTTACAATTCAACTAGACAATTCAATAGTCTGTAAATGGATAATAGTTCCAGATTAAATTGGGTTGGTCAGATGAGTGTCAATGTACCAATTGTAAAAGTAAATAGTAAGAGATAAAAAAATTTTTTATATTAAATGCTTTTGTTGACTGTGTAAGAAAAAATAATTGTTTGTTCAATCACAATTGGGTTTTTTACATTTAACATGAAATAAATGCATGGAGGTCCAGAAATTAATTAAGCCATTCCTTTGTTATATAAAAAAGGGGGATTGAACTAATTAATTTCTGGACTTCTAAAACCCCCAATTGTGGTTAAACAAACAATTTTTCTTTTTAGTACATGGTCAATAAAAGCATTTAATATTGGCATAGTAAACTATATCGTACTTTAAATTGACTGGACACTTATAGTTGATATATATTGTAACGAGCACAGACGTTCGTTACATTGTTTTTTTTTATTTATTAAACATGAAAGTAAATTAAAAAGTTCGCATTTAAAAATTTTCTTTAAGAATTAAAAATTGAAATTAAATATCATCTTAAACTCGTATATATTAAATCGCACAGATAAAAAAAAATTATTAAAATAAAACTGTATTAAAAATAGAAAAGGTATTTTAAAAACAAAAACTTAAAAAGATTTAGAGATAAAAATATATCTTTGATTTGGAAAACAGGTTAATTAATCAGAAATGGAAATGATTGTTAATTAGTTAAATGTAAACCAGCCTTGGGCATTTAAATGTAAAAACATCGGTCAGATAGGGAAACAATAGAAACTTTTAGCAAATGAAATAAATCCATTGGGAAATCGGACCTCAACGAAAAGGATCATCACATCGATGACGTAATGTTAAGTCAATCTTTCAAAGTAATATAAAAGGACAAGTTTGGAAATTATTAGTTACTGAGATTGATTATTGATTAGTACGATGTGACTATATGTAGTAGTACGGAGTTGGAGGTGAGGGAATTGACAGACGCACTGTCAATTCTGTTAGCTGTTAAAGAAAGGAGAAATGAACTATCGTTTTCTACATTGAGGACTAGTTAAAGCAAGAATCTCCGGATGGATAAATCGGCCTTCAGAATATTAACCTCTTTAGGACGGCGTGGGAATTTACGTTCATGGCAAGCAACGGATAAAGTTGGACATTTTAAAAATCGTAAGAACTTTATATTCACTTGAAACAATAAGTACTCTAAATTTTAAAACTTTTTAGTAAATAATGCAATAGAATCCTATCTGACCAAACTAAATTCTTCATTAATAATGTTATTTGATGTATTTGTTATTTATTTATTTAAAATCATTTCCATTTATTTAACTTTGTTCTTTAAGTTTATTTATGATTTGTTTTCCGATGAATTAAAATATATCAATGTTAAACTTAAGTCGGGCGTGAATGGCTGTATAGATTTGTAAAGTTATATTAGGGGAGGGTAATCTTAGGTTATTTGTTTCGTGGTTAGATTGGGTCAATGGATTGGATATATTGGTGTGATTAGTAGATGTAATATTGATTCGCTACGGGCAGAATCGCTTCATACGCCGCACACTTCCGTTTGCCTATGGAAGGAATTATAAGTCGGATACCGCAGTTCCTTTCTATGGAGTTTTTTGTTTTATTGCTCTTCTTTGCAGATAGATGTAATATTACTATCTCATAAGAGGCAATTTCTTCTCTTAACCTTATGTGCTGCCGTATTTTATTACATTGAATACATCGATATATCAGATGAATTGATGCCAGTTTGACTACGAATTTTAGCCTAAGGTTAAATAGGGATAGAATGTTTATTTTCAAAAGCAAATTTATGTGGTCTATTCATACTCGACCCTAAATAAAAATGCAGTAAATTTAAGTTGTTTATAGACGCTTGCATGGATTGGTTATCGGTTAAGTATGTTTTGGGTTTTCATATTTGATCAAAATATATAGACATTCGATAAATAATGATACCTTACGGTGAGTATCTAAAATGTATTTATTCGGATGTCTTTTAAGTTATTGGTGACAATGCAAGTATCTTATAGTGAATACTATTGGGTTACGTATAAATTTCCCTCCGCAATTGTCAGTAATCAATAATTTTGTATTTTGATCGTTTATGTTTACTTTGAAATGTTTTTGACCGTGAAATCTATGTAACCGATCTATATTCAACATTATAAACAAGCTTTCATAAATTCATCTGTGCGAACTTAATTAAAATGTAAAATTAGAATATAATAGTAATTAAATGTAAATTAAAGTCAAAAATCAAAGTTAAAATTAATGTTAAATGTTAAAATGTAAAACTAATACTAAAATAATTTTAAATCTTATATATATGTGCATAAATAAATGTTTGTATGTTAATTACTGGCAGTGGCTTATTTTATTTATTTTTTTAATGTTGAAATCTAATTAGATAAGATATTATATTATTTAATCTCTGCTATTCCACTGAGCTAGTGACATGGGCTAACGACCGGAATCAAAATAAAAAAAAAAATTTTTTTTTTTTTTTCTTACGTACCTGCCTACTTTATAAATTTTTCTAGGTTCAAATGCCTAGATGGCGCCCTGTAGTGCAGGTTACGTTAAGTCACTTTCTCCGGATCATTACAATATATATATATATCACTAGATATTTCTGCTTTAAGTTAAAATATATACCCCTTATGTATATATATTTAGTATATATACAAAATATATGTGGAAATAAGTGACAAAATATGAATTATTATTTTAAATGAAAAGTGTTTGACATTTTGATAGTTTTTATTTTTTTAAAAAAAGGTTAAACAAAACTGTATTATAAACAACTTTCTTATCACTTACAACATAAAGCTTGCAATTGTAACAAATAAAATCGATAGCAATCATTATTTAAAACATTCCCCCTATTCTTCCTATCTAAGAAACTAAGTGACTTATTTAAAAAATTATGTGTCCTATCACTTTCATAGACATTTTAAACAAACGTTCAAAATTTTAACAAGTTATAAACGTAATAAATATCAATTTTAAAATGTTAAAAAAAATATTAAATTGAAAGGAAAAAAAACTTTGTACTGTTTTCCTGCGAGTCCTATTTAAAACAAATGAAAATTCTAAGAATAATTTTTAACTGTGATACATGAAATTATTGAATATTTTTAATATTTTCCCACTCTCTATTCCATATCTAAAAAAACTGTGACCTACTATATTACTTAATTATATATCAAAATTCAAGCAATTCTTTTGAATTTAAATATATTAAGTCTCAATTTTAAAATTTCACTCTAACTTGAAAAAAATCAAAATTTAACAAATAAATAAACCAACTAACATTTCAATAAAAGTATTTAAAAATTATGATATTAATATAATACCAGATACTAGGGAAAGACGTCATACTTTTATTGGCATTGAGCATATAATTATCATTACAAAATTATTTCAAATCTGTTTTTTTTTTTTCAGAACTAGAACAAAAATGAAATGATTAACCAATGTTGAAAGAAAACAAATGCTATATTTTTACATCTGTATATCATCATCTCGCTTTGGAAACGCATATACGAGTTGTAAATTAGAGTAGTTTCTCCTTTGGAAAGAAATGTTTGGCATTCTCCTCATTCATGAACTCATGTCTACAAATTCATTGTGATGGACCATGCACAATGAACAATATTGTTTATATGAACTTGGGTAAATATTAAGAATGCAATAAATGTGGTAGACTCATTGCACTAATTAATACTAAATAACATTGTATTTTAAACAAATTCAATTTAAAAGTATTATATAGCTTGAAATGAAAATATACCTTTTCATTAGATTATTTCTTCCCTTTCTTTCTCTTATTTATAATTATTTAACAATAATCATGTATAATTTTTTGAGATTATTTTTGTGTGTAAGTGAAGTTAAACAATTTGGTATAGCAGGATGATTTTGTGTCAAGGTCCTTATATATTTAAATAATAATTCTAAACAAACATTCAAAATATTGGGATATCTAGTATTTAAATATCAATTATCTATATGTAATTAGAATATCCTTAAAATGGGAGTGGGGATTTCGTCTATTAAAAAATTATGTTAATGCTCTAGTCTCATGTTCATCCTATTACCATCTTACTTGAGATTTTGACTTCGATAATGGGAGAGACAACTCATACTCCCAGGTCAATTTGTTTAAAAGCTAGTAGCTCTAATAAAAGAAAAAAGATAGATTTGACAATTCACATATATCTCTCAGGAATGTTTAGTTGCTTGGAAGAAAATAGTTTTTGTCATAATGTCAGGAGTTATGAGTGCTGTAAAGAAGAAGAGGCATAGGCCATTGCATTTGATGTAGTAATAAAAAGGGTCATTTGCTTCCAAATATGCCATTAGAATAAATAAATGATATTAGAAAACCCGATAAAATGTTTGATTACTCTTAGCGTTATCTATCCAGTTTTGGGTCAAAACTATCGTATGACCATTAAGAGTAGGTGGGTGTTCATGTATGTAAATAGATGATTTAGTTTGGGCATAGATAAAATAAAATAATCTTAGGCATTTTATCTGATGGCATCCTTCAGTTATCCATTCTGATATGTATCAACTTGTATAGTGTTTAATTTAATAAGCAAGATTTAAAAAAAAAAAATCTTTTATACCACTGAAGTGAAAATCTGAGATTATTGGCAATAAATACAATTTTGAGATTTTATTTATTCATCTAAAATGGCTTTTTTTAAAATTATTTTGTCTCGTTCAGTGAACTAATTCATTTAATTGGAAATCATAAAGATCAAACTTAAATACAAAATTGTCAGAATTTAAAAAATTTAAATAAAATATTTTATAAACTAATAAGATTAAAATTGACAAAAAAAAAAAAAAATGTGATTTAGAGAATGATAGTCTAAATTGAAGTAAAAAACAACAAAAAATTCCTTTTGAAATATAGCGGAAAAAATCAGAAATTTACTTGCAATTATTAAATTCTGAAAAAAGCATGAGAAATATAGAAAAAGTGAAAAAACAGACAAATGGCTGAATACAAAACAGATTCTCAGAAATGTGAAGAAATTTAAAATAGCTCTTGTTAATTATATGGCAATATAATATAGATTGGTGAAAACCATAAGCTTAATATAGAGTTCAAATCTAAAGTGAAATTAACTATTATTAAGTGAGTTTTTCAGGCAAAAGAATTTTTCAAATAATTGATTTTTAGATCAGCCATTCATCCAATAATGATTACTTCATGGATATCTAGCTATTCTTAACTTGGATAATAAAAAACTTTCCTAATATTCTATATTGAAAATAGTAAATGATATAGTGATCAGAAAAATGCACTGTGATTTGAATTACGTTTGCCATGATTGAAATTTGTGTTACCTATAACTAATACCATGAATAACTAACTTTTTTATTAATATTTTAAGTAATCTATTCTTAGAAAATGCATATTTAAATAAGCAGTAACACTGTATATCATATTCTGCATTTAAAATAAACATTTAATAATAATTGTTAGGAATCAATTTTAGATTAATCTTAGCAATGTTTTCTAGGAGGGGGAATAAGTACTTTTTTATTTATTTTTACATGTGTAATTGTTTTCATTAGACAAAAAATGTTAGAAATATTTTCTTTTTTTTTCTATTATTCTATAGTTACTATTACGCTCATCAGCTGTTTTATCAAATGTAATATTTTGTAGGTGTACAAATGTTTGATTCTGTTGCAAATAGGATGGAGACGGACAATTTGCATCTGCTGCTAATTGTTAGATATAAATGTATTAGATGTGGAAGTGTTTATAGTTGTTATTTCAATTATCTTGTATATAACTGAAAATAGAATAGCAGTGAATTTGTTATGTCTCTACATTTGATTGATCGATTAATATTGCCTATTCCAAAATAAATAAATGCAAAGAAAATTCAATGTTTTTAATAAAATAGTATATTTGACTATATACATATAATATATTAGTTTTGGAAACAATATGTTGGCAAGATTTCTGGTTAAAAAGTTAATCAACTTTTTGAATCAATATTGTAACTTAGTTTTGAATAATAGCTTTTAGAAAATGAAATGGCATTTGAGATCTTGGCATTTATGATCAAATTTGTTTCTTGCTAAAAAAATAATTTTTTGAATCAATATTATAACTTAGTTTTGAATAATGGTTTTTAGAAAATTAAATATTTGAAGAGGTTAAGTCTAGAAATTTCATTGAGATTTTACAAATAAAACAATCTGTTTTCCTAAACAATCTTCCAAATTGAGGATTTACTGGCACTGAATTGAAAATGATGTTATATATTATCATGTCTAAAATCATAAAAAATCTAGTAGAAATTTTCTGGAAGAATAATGATTTATAGATGAAATTTGAATTCCCAGGTCATGTTTGATTCTAGTTAAGGGGTTTATGCAAGTAACAAATAGCAAAGAGCTCAAAAGAGAACCCTAGACAATTGAGTTATGATGCATACATCTAGGTGATTTTTTTCATTTAAAGTGATGTGTATTTCTTGATTTAACACAAGAGTGATAATTAGGTAAAGAAAAATAAGGATATGACAACTGGAGCAGTTTTGTTCTATTTCCTTATATTGTCCATTGAATAGTTAAAGAATGATTATTGTTATATAAAGTAACCCTTTATTGCAAATTAGAACTGAAATGATGATGATGAATAAGTTATATTTTATTCTTGATGATTCTATTAACCTTAATAAGAGAAGTTATTTATATGGTCTGAAATTAAGTATAAAGGCATTTCTGGAAAAAAAATTAGACAGGATATAACTGGTCAATTAATTTAACTTTTGTGGAGAGCATAGTCATTAGATCAAGAATTATGGAATATTGGAATGTCTGAAGTGTTTGAGAATAAAATTGGAAATAGCATGCAGATTTGGATAGACTATGGAAAGAAATTAAGAGTTTAGTGCAATGTCTTATTTAGTGATTTCTATTTGTATATACTGGAACTGACTTCATGGATGGGGAGCTATTGAAGATGTGTTTGTAATTTGAAGTAATAGAAAAATTCATGTATATTTTCATCTTATTTACGATTGCTGAGGATATAGAAATTAGATTCGTAGCTTGATGTCCAGCATATATCCTCTTGGCCAGTTGTGAGAATTAGTGAAAAATAGTTGATATTTCTCATTTCTGTTTATTTTAAGACAATATCTGATTCTACTAATGCATTACGGCTTGCAGTGATATTTGTTGAATGGATTTTATTTGCTCTTGGAGAAAATAAATCGCACCTGTATTGGATTCAGATGAAAGGCACACAAATTTTCCTGAAATAAATATAAATTTCAAGAAAACTGTTTCAGGATTTGAAATTATAATTTTATTAGCCCTTTTATAAATAAAGATGAATTGAACTTGAAAGTCTGATAAGAGTGATAAATCGAGCACATGATAACCAGAAGAGATGAATATTAATGAGAGTTTAATTGAAAAGTCTAGTTTGGGAAAGTGCAAAAGATTAACGAGGAATGATATTTAATATAAGATAAAGGAGAAAGAAAACCAGACTGTTTTGTTGAGAAGATGTAAATATTTATTTGCATAGGTGAAGTAGGACAGCCAAATTTTCTATTTCAATGGTTAACTAAGATGAATAATGCAAAGTTGAAAAATTAGTAACTTTTTACACAAAGTTATAATGCTGAATGAGAATTTATCAAGAAACATAGTTATAATAATGTGTTGATCCAAATAATTTCTTAAAGTAATGAATTGGCAAGTTATTATTTACGAATATTTCCACTCTAAATGAAGAAGAGATTGCAAAAAAAAAAATACAAGCTCTAAGTTAATAAAAAATTACTTATGTTAACTAAAGTATACCAAATTATATTGAAAATAAATGAACAAAATAAACTTAAGATCACCTGAAAAAAATAGTAATTAAGTACTAGTCAGAGTATTATTCTGAAAACTTACTTTGAGCGATATCACTTGGAAAATCTTTGTCTTGATCAATTCCTGCTGAATTAGTTCGCATTCAAAAAAATGAGAACTAATTCAATGTTTAAATTTATTAGATGGTATAATGTCAGTTGTTTAAGGAAGTTTACTTTTTATGAGATTTATTATAACTATTTAGCTATCCCAGTGGTCTGCAAACTTTTGAGATGGAAAAGCCAAATCTGACACAACAATTTAAAAATTATTTGAGAGCCATGCATATATTTTTACAAATAAGAAAAATTAAAAACAATACTATAAAAAGTTGCAATATTAATTACATCTTTATTAAATGTGGATTAAATCACATGGAAAATTGCTAGCATTGGTTTCAATCAGTGTGAACAATGAACTTGCATTTCCTTAAATAGTTTCTGTATATCTGATTGGTAACTAGTGGTTTTTAATTTAAGACACGATTCCAAGTTGGCATCAGTAATTTGGTTCCTCAATTTACATTTAATAAAATTCATGTTAGAAAATGATTGTTTACATAAGTATGTATAGCCAAAGATACCGAGAATACCAAATGCAAATTTTTTCAACTCATGATATGAATCTGGAAGACTGTTCCAAGTAGTAAAAATCAGTCTGCCTTCTGTAGGTTTTTTTATAGCACTCTGCAGGTTCTGTCAAAGCAAACATTTTTCTTCTTCCATTTCAATATCAAGATGAACAACTTTGGAGCTCCATAAATCTTTGTTTGTCAAGTCCAGCAATTATGCTTCCAAATACCCACATCAATATTAAATGGTGAAAATTTTAATTCTCTCACATTGGCACTAAGAGGATACATAATAAAAGCTAGAGTTGCTTTATAAATTTCTGAAACCTTGAGAAAAGATTCTCTCATGTTTAAAATTGTTGTCATAAAATAATCTTTATTAATGAGAGCATTGTTTTCTCAACGATATTGAGATAAGTTTGGGAAATGAACTAAAGTTCCCCTCTCTAAATCGTCAGCAAATAGAATAAATTTGTTTTTAAACAAAATAATTTCTTCTATCATTGAAAAAGCAGTATTTCTCTTACCTAGTAATTTACAATTGAGCTGATTTAGTTGGGATGTAACATCCAGCGTAAAATACAATTTTTGCAACCAGTGATCTTCTGTTAATTCTAAATATTGAACACCCTTGTTGTTGAGAAATAATTTTATTTCATTTATGCAAAACGTTTTAACATGTTGCTTCTGAAAAGCCATCGAATCCTGTTATATTGGAGATCTGAATACTCACACATAGCAACTCTTTAAACTGTTGATAGTTAAGTCTTCTTGCTGCAATAAAATTAATCATCTTAATTACCAAACCGTGTGTCCACAAAGTGCTTCCTGGTGAAGTATACAATGAAAAGTAATCACTTCATGATTAACGTAATCACTTCATGATTAACGTTTTCTTTTAAAATTGAAATAAACTCCCTTTTCGATACCATCATACTTTTTGCACCATCAGCTGTAATTGACACAATTTTTACAAGTATGATGTGTTTTTTTTTCCCCATGCATTCAATAACAACATTTGCTATGCCCTCTCCTCATGTTTGCCCTTCAGTGACAATAATTCTTTAAGTTCTCTTGGACCCTCAAATGATATATACCGCACCTAAAGGGAAATCTGGGCTGCCATCCTTGATGTCGCAAGACTCATCCACTACAACTGATAAAGCTGAAGATAATTTATTGGTTAACAACATTTAAGGCCATTTTAACTGTCATATCTGCTACTGTCTTGGTAGATAATGGATAAGTTTTTAATTTTATTTAAAATCTGTTTTATCTTGAAATCATAAATAACTTCAGATGCTTTAACAAAACATTTTATGTACTCACCATCCGTGAATGGTTTTCCTCTCTTAGTGATTTCCCACTTTACTACAAAGCTTGCAATAGTAATGTTATTGGCTGATTGTCTCCAATAATCAAATACAGAACTTAATTTTTCAATATTTTTCTAAAGTTCGTCAATTACTCTTTTTCTCGTGTCACCGTCACGATATTTTATGGCAAATGTGGCTTGTTTTGTCATAAATGATCTCTCCAAATTAGACTTCTTGTTTTGTGCCAGTGTTTCTGGGCAAATAAGACAAATTGGAAGGCCCTCCGAGTTCGCAATAAACTCGAAAGATTCAGTCTATTTGGTTTTAAAATAACGATGCTCATCTAATATTTTTCTTAAGTCTTTTCTTCACAGTCATGTCGAAAAACACTTTCTAAAAATTGTATTTTATGTAACACATTATATATATCCATATTTGCACAACTATACAAAAAATAATTATATGTTCATCTTCTATTCCGTCATTGCTATGTATTCACTTATCGCAAAATTTTGCTAGGGTTATGAAACAAATAAAATCACCATTACATTGATAAAATCTTTTTAAAATCTTATAAATTAAAACTACGATAGTTTTATTTTCAATTAAGTAGGGAGTCTATATGTCCTGGTTTTATGTTTATCTCATGATTTTTTTATTTCATATTTGCAATGTTTTTTTTTTGTTGTTGTTGTTGTTTTTAACTTTTATTCCGATTAGGCCCTGTTGAAAAATATACACATTACCGAAAAGCCACATATGTCTTGTGAGCCATAGTTTGCCAATCTCTGTCTATCCTAATGATTTTTTCTTCCTTTTAAACTTCAGAAAGTTTGACATTTCATCTGAGATGTTTAGTTTCTTGTTGGTTTTGAAATTTAATAGCAGTTTAAGATTCATTTGTTGCAGGATTCAACTACTATTTGTGTAAATTATTTCATCTGCTGAATAATCTTCACATATGCAATTTATTATATAAACTATGTGGGTGAGTTACTGATTTTGTCTATATATTGCAATATAATGATGTTCATTTGGTTTTCCTCTATAGATTAGTTTTGGGGATTGTGTTTTAAAATAATAATAAACTTCATGGTTTTGAAGGCTATAAAATATGCAATTTGCTTCTGGTCAGTCATTAAAGATGTTTCCAAGATTTGCAAAAAAAAAAAAAAAGCATTGTAGAGGAATGCCACTGTTGTAAGCGGAAATGGTATGTTTAAAGAATAAATTTCTTTATACAGAAAGATGAAATTAGTACCAACAATCACACTCCTAATTGTGTTTATTCTTTTAAGGATCTAAATCAATGGAAAGAAATTTTAGAGTTTTTAAGGTAAACTGATTTATCTAAATCCACTGCATTAATAATTTTATTTAAAAAAAAAAAACATTTTATGAAAAATACTTCTGCATACTATGCAATTCTAAAATTAGTTAACTATCACTTGACTGGCCTAAGATTTTATAACTCATGCCTATAATTTCTTATTATTTAAGAGTTGATAAAATACTTCTATTAAGAAATTTCATAATAGATATTTGTATCTAAATTATAGAATTTTATGAGATTTCAGAACTAATGAGGAAATCATTGCATTGAATTTGGAACATAATTCTGAATATTTTTTAGTTGTCTATTTCATTATTTAAAAAAAAAGTTTTATTTCTTCTTATATTAAAATAAATTTTTAATTACCATAGTACATCTGAAAATAGACCGTATAAAGCTAATAACTGTTTTATATTATTTGAAATAACAAAAAATAGGCATATATTTCTTATCAGCAGATTTAAATACAATTCTTTTCTAACTTAGTTTTCCTATTGCCAGAGGATTTACGTAAAGAATTATTTGATATACTGCTCTCTCCTACCACCCCCCATTTCTTTAAACAAAATAATATTTGCATTATTAATTCTAACAAAGGAGTTGATCTGAATTTACAGCATATGTATTAGCTAGAATGATAATTTTCCTATAATTTCAGCAAAATTTTAAATATTTAACATTTTTAAATAAAAACTTTTATCTTAAGCTGTAAGTTCTATTATTTAATCTTGTTTATTTGCAGAGGTTAAAAAAAATATTAATAGAAACCAAGATACAATCAATAGCAAATTATATTGCCACTCTCTTAATTTCTTTTGTTAAAAATTTAATCTATGCAAAATAGTATTAAAAAAATAAATTATTTGGATATCAAATGATTGAAATAATATTTAAGTAGGGCTTAATGCAAATCTCATCAAATATATACATATAATGGCATTCAAAATTGAAAGTACACCTACAACTCAATTTTATAAGCTAACATAATTGTTCAAAGGAAAAGTTTGTTTATTATTTCAAAATAATCCTTTATGATTCTATATATTATTATAAAACAATATTACAAATTTACATTCATTTGATACCTACCAACATAAACAAAACTGGATACTTATCTATTAGCATGGTGGTAAGATTTTAGTCTTCATTAAAATCATTATTATTATTATCTATGATTGATAAATATTTGACAGTATTTAATCAAATAAATTTAATTTTCAAAAATAAGTTGTTGAAGATCTTTAGAGTATTTTTATATATATTATACATTTTTTTATTAACTTCTATTATCATTGAACTAGTTATACTTTAAAGATAGCCATCTTTTGATATCTAAATAAATTGACATTAATACAGAAAGTGGAATTGTTATTTACAACTTTGTTAAAAATTAAATTTACTTAATTAATTAAATAAAATGTACTATCAAATATTTAGCAATCACAACTAATAAAGACTAAAATTTCACTGCTGGACTAATACATAAGTACCCAAAATTGTAATATAAATTTGACTTCATACTTCCAAGATAAACTATGAAGTTTGATTACTTGTACAACATAGTAACTTGTCATTGATCAATGATTGGTCTGTTTATATCAAAAGCAAAATCAATGGTAGAACAATTATAGCTATTAAAAACTAAAATTTAATAATGAAATTATCAGTTTATTGCAAATTTCTGTGATATATCATATAGATTATTGGAAATATAGGGAATTTGAACTCAGACTTCAACTATTCACACTACCTTATACTACTGATACACATGATCACACACATGTAGAAAAAATAAACAATCACCAATATACATATTTTGTGTTGAACCAGCACTCATCAGTGGGTCCAGATTATCATCTCCCACACATATAAATATATAATCAGTGCTCAGTTTATATTAAGAGAGCAAATCTTTATACTTTAATGGACAGGCTTCAATCTACTCCAACTCTTCAGCCATCCATACCATTGAAAATCTGATGATAGAATGCCCAAATCCCATGCTGATGCCAATATTGTTGTTATTCTAGCATCAGATTTTCAATGATATGAATGGCTGAAGAGTTGGAGTAGATTGAAGCCTGACCATTAAAGTATAAAGATTTGCTATCTTAATATAAACTGAGCACTGATTATATATATATGGGAAATAATCTGGACCAATTGATGAGTGCTGGTTCAGCACGAAATACATATATTGGTCATTGTTTATCTTTTCCACATGTGTGTGGTCATGTGTACCAATAGTATGACATAGTGTGGATAGTTGAAGGTTGCTTGAAAGTCTGAGTTTTACAATTAAGTTCCAGGTATAAAAATGTCTGTATTTCAAGTCTTACACATTAAGCCTGCATTCTGTCCTATACATGAGGGGTCAGAGTGATGAAGTCAACATCAGCATGGAATTTGGGCATTCTATCATCAGAATTTTCAATGGTATGGATGGCTGAAGAATAGATTGAAGCCTGTCCATTAAAGTATAATGATTTGCTATCTTAATATAAAGACTGACTACTGATTATATATAAATGTGGGAGATGATGATCTGGACCAACTGATAGAGCGCTGGTTCAGCACGAAATATATATATTGGTGATTGTTTATCTTTTGTACATGTGTGTGGTCATGTGTATCAGTAGTATGAGATATGAATAGTTGAAGGTTGATTGAAAGTCTAGTTGAAGGTTGATTGAAAGTCTGAGTTCAAATCCCCTATACTTACAATTAGGTTCCAGGTAGAAGAATGCCTGTATTTCAAGTCTTATAGATTACCGGAAAATTTTATGATTCAAAGGATTCAAATAAATTTAATTGTGAGAGAAAACAAAAATAGTTTCTGCACGAAAAAAACTCAAAATTAATATTACATTTTCATCAATAATGGCTACTTTGCATACTTCTAAGCAATTTCACAATCGTATACGTAACTTTTCAAGTCATATCCACATTTCTTATATTTGAATCTACATCATTTTCTGCTTTCATGTTTTTATCCCGGCAAAGTCTTTCTTTCTTCCACTTATCTATTCACTTAAATAAAAATTTTAAGCAACGAAGACTGAGGAATAATATCGGGGCAATTATTTTCCTAACTGCTGACTTTTGAGAAAGATAATGACAATAGTTTATGTATAGGAGATAATTACAGCTCATCTAGAGAGAACTTTGGATTTCAATCAACCAAAAGAACCAGCTGGATTTAAAAGTGGTTTTAGTACAGTAGATCATATCCAAGTATTGAGAGAAGTTACAGAAAGAACCAATAAATATGAGTTGCCATTATGCTTTGGATTTGCAGATTATGAAAAGACATTTGATTCTATAAGCATCTAGGCATAGATTCAGGATATTGTCATATTCTGAAGAATATTTATAAAAATATAACAGCAACAATTAGATTGCATAATGATACTAGGAAGGTTAACAATGATAAGGGTATAGGACAGAGTGACTCCTATCTCCAAAACTTTTTACAGCAGTGCCGCAAGAAGTATTTTGTGGATTAAAATGGGAAGCTAAAGGAGTCAAAGTAAATGGAGATTATTAAAGTCATTTAGATTTTGCAGATGATATAGCTGATTTTACAAATAATGCTTCAGAATATTGTACGAGTTACCAGATGAAAATAAGAAAGTAGGACTGAAGATAAATGCTAAAAAGACTAAAAATAATATTCAATGAATTTTCTCAAAAGATGAAAATGAAGATCAACTATGATGAGTTAGAAGAAGTTAACAACAACAACAAATACCTCGGATAGATTATTACTACAGATGGAAATATAATGGATAAAATTAATCATAGAACTTGTTTGGAGTGTTTTTGGTAGAAATAATTTAATATTAAAAGGAAATATGGCTATGTGTTTGGAAAGGGAAGTTTTTAATAAATGTATTATATCAGTTCTTATGGATCTGAGACTTGGACAATTAATAGAAGAGCAATACAGAAACTTCAAACCACTCAAAGAATTATGCAGAGATGCACATTAGGAGTAACAAGATCGAAGATGCAATACAAGGGTAAGAGAACAAATAGGTTACCGACATCGTTGAAAAAATTAAAATACTGGAGTTGGGCTAAACATAATCCTAAAAGAGATGATAATAGATGAATAATTGAAATCTTAAACTGGGTTTCAATAGATTGCAAAAAAATCTGGAAAGAGACCACATGTGAGATGGATGAAATAAGTATGCAGAAGTGATGTGGAGAAGAGAGACTAGAGATTGGAGAGATCTTTATCTTGCAGGGGATTGATACCAGTTGAGATGATTATGATAGGACTACCTTCATACTGGATTAAATCAAACCCAAATACAGTTTCAATATTATGGCCACTAATTTAACCCTTTGAAACCGAAGCGCCCCCGTGAGCCCCGGAACAAAAATTTACTTTCAACTGAGTTTGCGCGGAAACGGTAAGTATTACCCTTATGGTTCTCAGATCATTCGATCGGCCATTTTGTTACGGTTAAAATGAGCTATAACTTTTCTTTTTACGATAAAATTTGGATTTTTAATGAAAGTTTTTGTTAAAATACACTTTTAAATTTTTTATTTTTATTTTGTTTTTTTTTTAGATTTAATGACCGTCAATATGATTCACGGTCCATTGAACTTGTTTTTCAGTGTAATAATTACGTTCAATTACATGAGAGCTTTTGCTTAAAAATAAATATAAAACTTTATATCAAAAACGTATATGGATTACTGTGGGATTTATATATAATAATAATGCCTTTTGATACCTTCATAATTGGATTCTACTTTGAAAATAATGCTAGCATGTAGACAGGATTCTGTGAGTACTCCTTTTATTATTATTTTTTTATTATTAATTATTGTTTTCTATAATTAAATATCATTAAAATAATATATATATATATATGATACAATACAGGTGAAATAATATAAAAATGTTTATTTTAATATTTTTCTGACCTAGTTCTAGAACTCTTTTTATAAAAAAATGATCAACTTTTTAGATAAAAAGCACATTTGAAAATTGAGAATCTTTTACCTCAATTTGTTTTATGACCTACTTTTTATTACTTTTTTTTTATATATAGTGTGCCATTACAATTTGGTCACTAGCCAAATTTATAGTAATGTGCATGTAGAAAAGGTAAACCAAAAATCATCATCACAATTTTATATAATCATAAAGGAAGTTGTAGGGCATCCAAGTTTAAACCCTACAAGGTCCAGTTCTAAAAGCTTTAAACAGAGAAAGAATGGGTCAACAATTACATGCTTTATTTGTTTGTGTGTTGATAGAAAGGTAATACACACATTTAAAATATTTGATATTTAAATTTTCTTTAAAAAGCAAAGTTACAATGCATACATATAGGCAATGTATGTGTAAATTATTTAATTATTTTATATTTCAAATATTAAACATTTTAATATTCTTTAAAAACTAAGCTATGCTTGATCAATTCTAACATTTTTTTTCTATACTTTTATTTTGCTTTTCTTTAATTATAAGTGGGATTTAAAAGTTACAGATTTAATTAAATAATTGGGTTATAATTACTAAGCTAGCAATTATAGTATTTAGGGTTAGTTCATGAATGATTTGAAAGAATGCAGGATGTGTGTACATTACATACAAAATTTTACATTTCCTAAATATTGAAAGAAAAGGAAGTATTAAATCTGTTAAATTATTTTTTTTTGTACAATTTTTTTTTGTTAAAACAGGAAATCTGTTTAATCAGATATCGATCTTTGTAGTAAATTTTTTGTAAATGATTGTCACTTTGGAGCTATAAATTTTGAAATTTTCTTATCAAGATCTAAAGAAGGAAGCTCAAAGATTTGAAGTGTTACCTGGATGTTAAAAAGAAAGAAAAAACAAAAGAAAGGAAATAAGAATTGAGTCTATTTTTTTTTAAAACAAAAGTGTCTGGAAAAAGGATTGAACTTTTCAGTTGAAAAATAATATAGTTGAAAATAAATTAGAGATCTAATTAAAACAAATTTGTCCAAAAATAGCAAGTGATGCTATCTCTGATTGGTTAAGTTAGCTAAAAATTGGATATAAAAAGCTGTCTTGGATTATTTTTATTATTGATTGATTCAGATTATTAAACTATAATATTGAACGTTGAAAATATAAGAAATGGCAGGCTAGAAAAATTATATGTATGTTCCATCGATTCCGGACCATCTGGGGAAGCTGCACATCACATAGGAAAGAAAAGATGTGTCTAAAATAATATTCTACACCTTTCAACTGACCAGATAAATAAGATGTTTTTAATAGAAGGAAGAAAGCATTCACCTGCATTCAAAGAAGATGAATTAATCTACTGATAAATATTAATCATCAAGTCCAATTAATTGTTCCAACAACTGATTTTAAACTCAAGAAAATTTATAAATGTGAAAACAACTGCTGTATTTCATCCACATGCTTGACAGGAAGAGAAGAAAAATTAATATAATGATTTCCAAATTATCCACTAAAGCAAATAACCTCAATAGAGTCATCATCATCAAATAGCTATCCACCTCAAGAAAGAGATTGTTCCCAGTAAAACGGAAATGGTAGCTACAGAAATATAAACATTATACAAGACAAGTTTGAACCCTTGGAAATTCGCTACAAACAAAAAGATCGGTAATATGACTTTTTATATCTATTTTCTTTATGATATCAGTCTTAATAAACATTTTAGCAATAAAGTGGTATATTTTTATTTAAAGAACTTTTAAAGACTATTCAGATCGATTAAAACAAGAATGTCTTACTAATAATAACTTTGAGCTTCATAAATGATCTTGAATGTATAAAAATGATTTGATTATTAATTTTACAATATTAATATGTAAAACAATTTTTTTTTATTTTTTTTTTTATGGTATTATGATTTTAGTTTTAACTAATATATTATTATTATTTTGGGTTTTAAATAATATTTTGTTATCATGGGATAAAACACGCACCTACATAATAATATTTTTATATGTGTATAATTGGAAGTGAATGTGGAATAATGAGTAGTATTAGAATATTAGATTATTTTGTTTCAAGTTCAGTATAGATTCAGCGCTTGGAAGGGAGGGGGAGAAAATAATTTAAAACTTTTTTCTAAAACTTGCTCTTTCAATTTTTACTAACATTTTTTTTTACATTCTATTTACATGTTGGATTTTAAAGTATGTGTGCTAATGAGCAGATAATATTTTTTTTAATACTTTTCTCATGGAGTGAAAATCATGGTCAATGTGACGTCCAACTTAATACAAAATACATTTGAAGGGAAAGGGGGAAGAACTTAAAATTAATCTGAGGATTGTAATATAATCAATTATTATTATTATTCATGTCAATTTTCATATTATCTAGAAATTTTTCTGTATATGTTAGAAATGTAGTAATAAATATTAGTTTGTTTTATTAAACGAGGCGTATATATTTCATTAAGTATAGTCTTTGTTAAGTGTGATTATTCATCATCATCAATGGTTGAATATTAGTTATTTAAGATATAAGTAAATATGCTAAAATTAAGCAATAATTATGAATTTCTTTATAAAATTTAGTTTTATGTTTAGGCTTAGTCCTAGAGCTGTAATTGAAACCCTTGTCATTATCGTTATTATTATCATCATCATCATCGTCATCAACGTTTTAATTAATGAGCTGTTTAACTGTTTAAAGGCCATAAATAAATATTGATTTTATAATATTTAGTGATTTCTTAGTATTATTATAACCACATCCCATCATCTATTTCATGCAAGGATGAGTGAATTGCCATCCTAAATTAGTTATATATAATCTGAGCTAGTAAACTTACAAAACTATTGAAACACATTTGTTATGCTAAGATCTGAGAAATGATTTATGTCTAATATACTCCACTTTGGTTTAAAGATGTTTTACGTTTACCTAACTATTAGTGCTTATAGTGATATGGCCCAAAAAGCAAAATCTCTCATTTTTTTAGAAATAAAGTACCAAAAAGGGATTCAAACCCGGTACATGTGAAAGGTTATTAGATATAACCGTGTCTAGATTCAGATAATCTAGTGGCGCCCTGCTAGACCATATTCACTTAGTATTTGTTTAAACCTGCACTTAACATCAAACCAAGGAATGAAAGTGGATAAAACCTACTGCCTGTATACCTGAGTTATATTTTATTGAATTATTAGTGTACTCAATCACGTGATTGCTATAATACTTGTTATTAATAATTTGCTCATAATTTGTTTATAATTCTTATATATATGTTTTGGACTACTTTAATTTTGGTTACAATAGATATAATATATATACGATATAATACAGGTGAAATAATATAAAACGTTTTTTGAATTATTTTTCTCACCTAGTTTATAACTCTTTTATTATATATATACACACATACAAAACAATATATATACAATAATTATATATATATGCAAAAAAGAATATATATGATAGAATTTTGGACAATACATTTGAATAATATAAAAACATGCACATCCACACTCATCATATACAGAGACATCCACTCTCATATTTCATCTTCCACACACATATATAATCAGAGCTCATAATAAATTTGTTTTGATATTTATTGATTTTTCTTGTTCATTTTATCTTGGAGAAATTTTTGCTTGATATTTATTTTTTGAGTACATTTTATTTAGTTGAAAAGAATACACATTTTAGATCACACACCATTCCATTTTTCATTAATATAATATAATATAAGTAATATATAATAATATTATACTATACTATACATTACTATATAATTTACTAAAGTCCTCAACATCTTGTAAATTATTTCTGTTATTTTTTTCCTCACTAAAAACCAAACATATTTCTAACAGATACCTGCATGCAAGGACAACCAAACATTTCTAGCATATACTGTTATAAAAGTAGAACATGTAGGGTGTCTAGTAAAAATGGAACTTACCATTCGCACTGTTTTTGTAATTTTTGCATAGAAAAATTATCTCAGGTAAGACATTATATATCATTTTTTTCAGCATTTTGAGACGCATGTGATGAAGCTGTCTATGAAATTGTAATTTTAAGTTATACCTTTTAAAATTGAGAATTTGTGAACCAATGTAAAAATAAATATGTTTAAAAATGTAAAAAAGTTTTTTTTTGGTAATGACTATTTTATCAGCTTTATTACATTCTTTCATATTTGCACTTTCTAAAAATGTATATATATATTTATTGTAATAAATTAGAAATTTCATTTAAAATTATGTCCTGTAATTTTTTTTTGACATTCAAAATGGCCGCCGAGGTCCCTAAGGGTTAAATAATTATTCTTAAAAATAAATAACAACTATTTTAAAGCAAGTTCTTTTGGCTCAAATTAACTGAAGGATTTATTTCTGAATGGCATTCTTTATACTATAAAATAAAGTGATTAAAAAAAGAAGAAGCTATATTCCAGATACTAATCTAACAATAGGATTAAAAGTCAATAATAATGAAATTGATAAAGGTCTTTTTTTTTGGGGGGGGGGGGGTAAGTCATTCGGTTTAAATCAGACAACCCTAGCTCTTTCACAATGTAAATCTTTTATCTACATTTAAATGTTAACAGATAATAGGAAAATAATAAATAAATAAATAAAGAACATATTACCTGGTTACAACAAACTATTTCTCCTTTAGCTTTTTTAAGTTTTTTTAACATTTTCGCAAAATACCAGAATCGTGATTTTGCAGTGACATGATCAGGAGCAAAAATCCGCATACGATATAATGGCGGAACCGGTTGTTTCTCTGAGGGCAATCGACGCCCGATGATTTTATACTCTTTCAACTTAAATAAGACAAAAAAAAAAAATTGTGCATAATTTTTGTTTTCTAATCTTTATTAAAAAAATTCCTTACTAATAAAAGTAACACATAAATTACAAAAAAATTTCCATTTAACATTTACAAATATAAATAGCAATATTTAAATATGCATAAACTGATGAATGAGATGAAAAGTAGTGATATCAGCCTAAATTCATGTTGTATTAGTAATCATATAGTTAGTCTCACATCTAATGTAGCATTCCTCCTTTGTAAAAATAAATTAATGTTAATTAAGTCAGCTATTTATCAAATGGGTTTGATTAATTGGTAATGACAAATAAAATATATTATTTATTACAAAAGAAAATGAATAATAACATATCAGATAAGTTATTGAAACTATATACAGTAACTGTTGATTCTTCAATCAAATAATAAGCAGAATTAAAAAAAAAAACCCTTTTATTTTTTCTCATCTAAATTTTTACAATGCTTATGTATACAATCTACTTATATGATGATCCACCATTTTTGGCTAAAAAATTAGACTTAAGCTAAATGATTAAAAGCTTATAATGTTCTTTGGCAACAAGTTACAATAAAGACTTATTAATATCAGTTTTTTTTATATTTTTAAATAAGGCAAATAATAGGCCTATTTTAATCTTTGTCTCATTGGAAATTGTTTTGTGTCCCTTGGATTTTGCAAAAACAATTTTAAAGTGTTAACAAATCTAATTAGACTAAATCAATGAGATATGTATATGTTTATTAGATATGTGATCTTAATGCTTATATTTATCTTTCCGACCATCTTGTGTTCTTAAGCACTTTCAACATTTTTATTATTAATAACCCACGAAGTGAGTTTCACATTCAATAATTACTTTTTTAAAAGACATGAGCTGTCTTTATACAGCTTTCCATGTAAGTCATGCCATTTAAGAAATCTCAATACTTAAATGTAGAAAAAAATTTACTTATATCAATTTATAATATTAATTTTAAAAAAAAAATAAAGAAATTGAGCTTTTATTTTCCAAGTTAACGCAAAAAGTGATAATACTTGCAAACAAAATATTCTAACAATCAGTCACTGGAATGCCAAAGTAAGAAATGCTGCTGGGTAATGTGCACTTGGAATAAGAACAGTGAATTACATTTTTATATGAGCTTTTCAATCAGTGCAAAAATTGATTACACATTAATGCCTGACAAGAAAAAAATTTCAGTTTTAATAATGAAAACATAGTATTACTTATGTAAAACCATTCGAGTAAAGATAAAATTATTATATAAAACATCTATTTTTAGAAATAATATCAGAAATTCAAGTTTTTAACATTTTTGAGAACAAACCAGATGATTGTAGATATAAATAAAATATGGCTAAACTATAAGTTTGATTAAATAGCTAAAAAAAAATAAAATCAAAAACTACAATGCTAATTGCAACTAAAGAGAAGACAAAATTTACAAAGATTGTTTGAGAAAACTAAGAAGCAAATATTAGACTAACCAAGAAAGAGTAACATTTGGTAAGACAAATTCCAGCATCAAGTAAATTTGTTTAAAAAATGCTAATGAAAATTACAAGAGAACACATGATGAGATCAGTTATACATAGATCTCTTAATAATAGAAGATGAGGTAAGGTTAATTTTTAATATTACTAGACTACAGCTATAAAAAAAGATGGCATTGCATAAGAAAATTTACAGAAAACTTAAAAAAAATAAAATACTCAAAAAGTGCAAATTAATCTAGATTATAAAAAATTATATTTTTATATCACATTAGGTATCAACTGGTATCCATACAAATTTTTTTTAAACAATTAACAAAATTATTCTGAAAATGAATTAAGTTTAATATTGGGGGGAAAAAATTTCTAAGTATACACGAGATAATTGTAATCGTCAGTAAATATAAGAAACCAATGTACACCGATTACAAGATCTTCGATTATAACAGGCAAAATTCTCTATACTTATTGCCACTCAGTGCAAGCCAAAGTAATCAATGGATGATCCTCATCCAATATCCCCAGACTAGTTTCTGGGTACTGAACTGAGTTCAGACCTATATGACTATATAAGCTGATGAGCTTGGATTGAAAATATTATAGTGTTTTCAATTTAAGTCTCATAGTTTTGTAGTTAAGTAGAGATAAAGCATGGCTGCTGGAGGGTTGCATTAGATCCTAAGATGTAGGTGCAGCAGCTCTCAGATCCAAGGCTCCTCACTGATGAAGCCACAAGCCAGAAACTAGTCTGGGAATAGGTACTAGATGGGGATTTTATGCACAAGCCTGGTATCCAGTGAATACTCTGGCTTGCACTGAGTGGCAATACGTATAGAGAGTTTTGTCTGTTTAAATAACAGTTAAGAGCAAGCATAAGAAATGGTGATCATATGATATCTTCAATTATAATGGTCATATTAGTTATAAAATGATTTTAGAAAAATATTAAAACATTTTGTTCTTATGATCAATATCTACATCAGTGGAATACAACTATTTTTATTCACAATCCTTTGTTTTAGAATTTTAACGACTCACTAAAACATTTTGACTAATTAAAAAATATATATATCATTGAACGCTTACCCGCCAAATAGTATTAAAACTTGTCTTGCCCAGATACTGGCTTTATATTTGGAGCATATGTTCCAACATTAGATTCAGAAAAATTGGAGAAAACTTTTATTCCTTACAAGATAATATTGTTACAGCAATACTAAAAAAATCATTTTTTTCCTTCTTGGAGAGTTAATGTACATGTACTTATTGTGTCAAAAATGTTGATAATAATGGGTAATGGTACTATAAACCTAGTCAGCTGTCATTGAATTATTGCATAACACATGGATTGATTATAGCAAATACTTTTTTTATGCACATTTCAAAACTAAAATGATAAAATATATTAGACTTATTCCAATCATATTCACAAAAAACAACTCTGTTCATTAAATTTTAAGTTATTAAACACAAAAATTGCTAATTTGAACTTTCAGAAATGTCATGTTATTGAAATATGAAATTTTGCTAGTGTTTTACGAGTACAAATTCACTAAAATGAATTACGACTGATTTTGATATCTAATTATTGGTGATTTGATTGAAATGTGGTATTTTCTACTTGGGAGAATCAACTAAATGCAGAATTTGATAATAAATATTGAAATTTAAAGCAGAAATTCAAACAATAAACACGGTTTAAAAATGGTCGACTAAAACATCAAGACATTCGCTGATTTATCGTCATTTTACATCTTTTTTTTTTTGACGCAATGAAAGCAACATATGGATGTGAGAAAAAATATCACAATATATCCAACAGATGGAATATATAATTATCTTTTGAATACTAATACAAGAAATTTTTAATATATCCATTTTATCTATACATTTTGACAGAGATAAGTTAAAAGTTCTTTGCAGTCTTAAAAATTAACAAGTCCTAACGAGATAACTCAACAAGTTTTAAAATATGATGATGTGTTAGCTTGAAATAGTTTTTTTTTTTAGGAATATGAATTAATGAAGCTGTGCAGTCTGCTTAATACGAAAATAAAGTTTTTTTTATTTAAAAAAAAGATAGATAGGAATGTGCCTTCTACTTATTCAAAATATCTTAATAAGAATATAACAGTATATTGAATAATAAAAAAAACCAGATTAAAAAAATTATTTGCCAAACGTGTTTAATTTTGGACTATATTTTAATACATAACAACTAATTATTTTTTAAAACAATTGAAGAAATATAAAACACTGTAGCAAATTTCTAATTAATTTATTCAAGAAAATAAAATTAATTTGAAGTACATTACGCAAAATAAAGTAAAAATTACCTCTCCCTTAACTTTCATGGCGAATTCCACATGAGGAAAAGATTGATTTTAGAACGAGAATAAAAATATTATATATAAAAAATTGTTAAATTACATAAATTTACTTAGTTAATCATTATAATTTTGACTTTTTAAAAAAAAAAAAATTAATATGGATTTTTTTTTTTTTGTTAATTTTGTTTATAATTATTTCTCGTCTACGCGTTATTTTATTTTAAGATGGCGTTTGCGAGATTGGGTAGTTGGCTGGTTTCTACGATTACCGTTTTATGTTTCAAATAAAAGGAAAAATTAAATGACAAAAATATTGCTTGTTACTAGTTTTAAGAGAACGTAAGTCTTCTTTTAATTATTGCTGAATTTTTTGTTGAGATGATTTTTTATACATATGAATGCTTTTTTTTTTTTTTGCCTTATTGCGTAAACATTACAGCATGTTTTACTCTTGATGTACAGATAATTTATGATCTTTTTTAAATTGATTAACAACAGCATTTACATGTATTCATGCTGATCATTATGCTTAATTCGAAACTGAATAAGTAAACAGGTAGAAGCAAACATGAAGGATTTCGAACTACGTAAAATAAATAATTTTCCAGAATGAAATAAAATGATTTTTCCTTTCAAGTAGTAACTATAAATCGTAGAAGGTACATTAATTATTATACTAGTCGAAGATAAATATGTTTATATATTATTATAAAGCTGATTATTTATAGTATTGATCTGAACAGCATTACGAGCCTCTAGGCATATACAACTTTTAATAAATATCGGTTAGATCTGTAAACTGAGTCCATGATCGCCTTTCCGCACCTTAAGCGGGGATAAAGCCAACTAATCTTATTTCTTCGCTAGATCATGGTCAGGTGCCCTTTTAGTAAAGTCTAGCTTTTTTGAAGTGATTATTAATTTACGTGGAAGTTTTCCATTATATTCTTTGCTTAAAGTGTCGTAGATAAAAAGTTAAGCACACTGCACTATTTCATCTCACTTAAAAAAATGTCGACTTTTCCCATTGCTCCATTCATAGCTTTCTAAATATCTTTGTCGGAGTTTCTGGAATATTAATTTGTTATTTTACATCTGATAGTTCAGAGCATATTTTCTGCGGTATTTTGAGTTTTAATTATTGGAAGATCTTTATTGTTTATTTCTGGTAATTTACAATTTGGTTTGTTCTCAGCAGAGATTGTACAAATCCAAAAGTGGTTTTGACTTCCACTATTTAGCTGGAAATGATTTTTCCTTCTATTTATCTCTTCTGAAGACTCTCATGTAACTAAACTTTTTCTCCATTTGAGAGTATATCCTTTTGTGGGTAATTGGCAATCTTCTTCAGGAACCAGTATGAATATTTTACTATGTATTTCCTACTCTATTAATATTATGCAAGTGATTTGCCTATAGCTTTACAGTAATATGTTCATAAAGCATAGTTATATTTATGACTTCTTGCACATTCACTGTTATTTTTAGTTAGTATTTGTTTTAGCTGGTATTCTGCTTTTTATACTTGCTATTCTATTTGATTCAGAGTGATATGGTGGAGTTCGAACAAGGTTAACTCCCCCCATTAAAAAAAGGTCTCAAATTTGGCCAAAATAAATCATAATCAGCCATGAACATTTCAGGTGATCCATGAATGGAGAATATTACTTTTAACAGCTTGATTGTTTCTACTGAACATGTATTTCCGGTGAACGCCAGCTTCATTTATTACTAAAAATATATGATTTTTAAAAGGAACCCCATGATCAATATGCACACGACTCCAAGGCTTTTCAATTTTTACCATAGAATATTTTATTAGTATATTTACCAATAACTGATACTCTCTATACCTTTTAATGTAAAATTCAATATTTAAACCAAACCCAGATAACCACACAAAGGAACTTTTGTTCTCACTATACTAGAATTGTTGTTGTGTAACAACTCCAATGCATCAGAGCATCCTTGACGTAGAATTAGCATTTTATTGTAGCTAAAATGTCATACTTATCGGTTCACAATTAGTCATATAAATTCCACACAGATTTGTGATTTTCTGGTCATTTATTTATTTTTATAGTATGTGGTAGCTGGGATCAGCTTTTGTCTATACTAGTACAGTTTGACTAGTTATCAGCTTCACTTTCTAGTTATCAATAAGATTTATTGTATCTTTTCCTACGTTTGTTATTGTGTCTGAATCTGCATGCTTTATTTGATTCCCCATTTTAAATACTAATTAATAATTATATACAGATAATCTATTATATCAGCATGCCATTCGTGGACTTATATGTTCAGGTGCAGTCTTTTTATTAGAAAATATTCCCAATAATGGGCAGTGTTCTGTTATTATTTTAAATAGACAACCGTAAAGATATTGATGAATTTTTTTAACAGCACAAATAATAGATAATGCTTCTCCGACTAAATGGCTGTAATTTTTTCAGAGTTTGACATCATTCTTAACATATAAGCACTTTTGTTATTGTGTTTGGATCTGCATGCTTTATTTGATTCTCTACTTTAAATTCTAATTAACAATAATATGCAGATAATCTATTATACCATTCATGGTTTTAAGTGTTCAGGTGCAGCCTTTTTATTAGAATATATTTTTAATAATGAGCAGTCATCTCTTACTATTTTAAATAAATGACCATAAAGGTATTGATGAATTTTTTTAACAGCATGACTAAGTGGCTGTAATTTTTTCAGATTTTGACATTCTTAACGTATAAGCTATTCGATGATCATTATTATGGATAAGGTGGCTAATTACATTTCTAATTTCATAATCTGATGCATCATTTGTCAAGGTTACATTCAAGTTATCAAAATGAACCAGTAATCAGTTCAATTTTAACCGATTCTGAATTGCTTCAAATCCAGAATTTTCTCTTATGGAATAGCTCTGATAGAGGTGTAGGCACATAGTATTCTCCACCAAGAAAACTTTTAAAGAAATCAAGAAATGCCTGCAATTGTGAATTATTGTTCAAACTCTGCATTTCTGTTTGAGGCTTTATTCCTTCTCTTGAAATATATGGCTTAAGACTTTTCTTTCTTTATTGCATCAAATATATTTGTCAAAGTTAACATATTTTTTTACTCTTTTCTGTAGTATCTTTTTTGATTTAGCAGTTATTACTATGTCGTTAAAAGATGATGTAATCTCATTTGGTCCTTTTAACAGCATGTTAATTTTCACTTGAAAAATGTTCAAGCTGAGAAAGACAGTTGTATAGAAATAATTTTTTTATGTGTTATAATAGTTAAGATCTTAGCTGTTTTCTTCTCTTCTTTTGATATAAAGCCTATTATGTTTAACATACTATTTATTGTTTTATAGGTAAAAGTAAAAAAAAAAAAAACAATTTATTCCATTCTGGAATTTTGTTGTTCTTAATCAAATCTTTTACCATTAACTACTACCACTAAATTGTTGGGCTTCGAACTAAACATAATTATAATGATAATTTTATTTACAATTCCGCTATATCTACACAGAAAATGGTTGCTAAATTAATATCTGTTGGCAGATGTTAATATGGATCAGTTAATACTAAATAAGTTTTCTGCTTAAAATAATCAGAAATTTTAATAATGGGAAAGTATGGTCAGTCATTAAAACTTATCTTAGATAAGATTTAATGTTATAAGCAATACTGTAAGTTTCATTGATTCTCACGCACATAAAGTTCAGCTCAAACAGCTAACTCTTATTTTAAAAATATTTTGGCATCAAAATTGCCAGATCAAAATGAAATCCTTTAAGAGTTACTTTGTAGAGTATTTATCTGTAGAATAGTAGCATCAAAATTTATATATACTATATTTTTTTTTTTCAAAGAATTTATTAATTGGATTGGATTATATAAACATGATTTTTATCAAATGCTTCATTTAATATATAGGTCATGTGTGATGGGATTTCAGGTGTGGCAAAAGCAGAAAAATTTTCAAATAATAGGAAAAATTATTACATAAATTAAGATATCTCACATTCTTCTAATAAATCTGTTACAATCTTACTGGTTATCTAGTATTGGTTTTTAAATAAGTAGTTAGCAATTATTGACAGATGTGCAAAGCAAGGTAATTATAAAAACTTTTATCATCTTCTAATTTTCTAAGTCTTAACACTTATAAAGAAATCTTTATACTGGGATAGATTGAAGCTGTTAAAATAATACTACTAAGTGTATATGATCATTCTGTTTAATTCGTGCAGTGGATATGATTATCATCTCATTGGTTTATATGATTAAAATTGAAAAAGTTTTTTTTATTATCATTTTTGGTATATTTAAGTTTAATAATTATATTGCTTTGTGCAGAATTAAATTTTACACAAATTACTCGCAAAATATAAATTTCAGTGCTTTGTGCAGAATTAAATTTTACACAAATTACTCGCAAAATATAGATTTCAGTGCTTCAACATAAATGTGCAACCAAGTTTTATATTCCAACACAATATCTTATATTTGTGTTTTCATATAAACTTGAATTTTTTTTAGTCACAAATGAATAAATTTATTCAGTTCATATGTTAAAAATTTTGTTCTGTATCAGCTACCATTATGGTGAAAAAATAAAATAAAATAGTAGAATAGCTTTGTTGCTTGGGAATTCATAAGAAGTTTGAGTACTTTGAAGGGTCAGAAGTTCCAGTCTGACATTATCACTGCACTAAACTGTGCAGGGAAATGAGAAAAGATTATTTCTATAAAATTTTTAGCATAATATTGCATGCATTTTTCAATTGCATTCAAAGGTTGTTTTTTTTTGTTTTCTACAACCTGTGTTGCAAATCTGATATTTGTTTTGAGATCAAATAAATACATGCTCATTGCAATAATAGCCATTAAAGAAAAATAATATCTGGATGATATATGAAACTCAAACTAAAAACTTTTTAAATCAAGTTTTATTCTTTTTTTTTAATATGTTAAATATTCTCTCAGCCAAAGATCTGTTTACCATGTTGTGAATGTCAGCAAAAATAAACAATACTATCACAATAATTAGTTTCAATATCTTTATGCCATAGATCCACTGTTAGGATAAGTGTAGCAATAATAGATATGTTTTAAATAAATTATATGAATAAATTATTTGGTATTTACCAGAAACATTTAACTTTTGAATCTCAGATTTTGAATAGAAACAAAAGTGATTTGTTAAAAAATATTTTGTTTATGCTATTTAAGAATGGCAAAGTCTAATAATATTACGATCATCTGAATCTGACTTACATATAAAGTCCACTACAACTTTCTATATTCAACATAAGTATTGAACCTATAAATTGTTAGAATTTTCTGATTTGTCATTCAGCAAACTATCAAATATTTTATAAGTATATTGTTATTAGTAATAATGTATAAGAAATTTCTATCCTTTAATTTTAACATTTGCTTTTTAAATGTGTTATCTAATCAAAGCTACTTTCATTTATTATTTTTAATATAACTATAAATTATTTCCTTCTTTTCTGAGCTAATGTAATAAATGATTGTCATTTATTTGTCTAAAGGTTTGTGATGATGGTATATTAGTAGATGTGATATGTTGAACTATTTCCATCATCCATGAGTGAATGTTGAATGTATAGAAAATTTTAAACTTTATTTAAACTTTCCAAATACAAACAACTTGTTAGTAGTAACACACAAATAACCTATGTTGTCTATTTGTGTGTTATTACTAACAAGTTGTTTGTATTTGGAAATTTTAAATAGTTTAAAATTTTCTATACATTCAACATTTACTCATAGATTATGAAAATAATCCAACATATCACATCTGACTGTCATTTATTTTTTAATATACAAAACTAAGAATTTTTAAATATAAATTTTTTCTACTTTAGCTAACTTAGGCTGCATGACATTTAATTTGAAGTTAGGATCAGGGACAATGAAAAATTTATAACACAGGCTACCAATATTAATTCCCAAGCTAAATCATAAATCAATCTATAAATATCATTTCAATCAGAAGATAAATATTTTGGAAAATCCAAAGTGATAAAACAAAATATGTTTATAATCAGTGTCTGGCTTTTGATTTTTTTTTTGAAGCCATTTGTACAAGCATTGGCTTTATATTTTTAGTATACAATTTTGATAAAGAAAATATATAAAAGTATTTCATTGTGAATAATAAAATAAAAGAAGGGCTAGGTAAATTTAACTTATAACTTAATATTAATCTATATAATTAGCATTAAACTGAAAATATTAATATAGAAATATCAAATGAAGAGTTATGATCTTTCTTTTTTTTAATTAAAAGGCTTTTTTAAATTTTTTTAATTACTAATTTGGAAGATGTTCTTAATTATTATTCTATAATTTTGGAAAAAAAAAAAAATAGGTCAATTGGATTTATTTGTGAATTTTTGTTTTTGGATAAGTTATATATTTGTTATAAATACACTTGAAGATTATCATTAATTAAAATTAGAAACTATGGAAGAACAACATATCTATTATCAATAAAACAATAAAAATAATAAAAGGGAAAAAAACCAGCAATGATATTAAGATCAAAATACTAATTTTATTTCTGAGTACAAGTTTTTAAAGGAATGATTACAAATTGGAGGGTTTTTTTTAGCATATTATTTTATAAATTTCATTTATTCCACAAAGTTATTTTAAGTTTATGAAAAATATTAGCAAAAAGATTATTGTAATTTTAAAATACTTAATGCTTGAAAAATATATTAATTTTATGCTTTACCTAATAGCATTAGTTAAAATAGGAAATACAGTACATAAAAATGTTTTTCACACTCTAATGATAACTTATATTGATATTATATCTTGGCACAATAAATAAACAGGTAAATACTCTTTTAATAATCCCTGCATTGCAAAACTCTTTGCAATATCTTTATTTAAAGGAAGAGTAGAGAAGATAATGCTCACAAAGCTAGTCAAATGATGAATGGTTAGGTTTAAGAATTTTCTTTTTTGCTTTATTTGTAGCCGAAGCCAATAATTGAATAGATAAGAGCCAAATACTTGAAAAAAAAAAAATTAAGTTTTCTTGAAACCTAAGAAAGAATTTCACCTAGTTTAGATTTGAACCCTAAGTTGTGATTATAACAATCATTTTACTTTTTTTTACTATTTCTTGAAGAAAATTATAATATATGCATATAAAATAAATATTTCAACCACAATATTTATTTCTGGCCCTTTTTCTAGACCCTGTTATTATTTTTACATATGTTAGAGCACTAAATAATACTACAATAAGATATTTTGAATACATATCTTTGATTAATTAAGGGTGCTAAACTTACTATACATTAAATGTATTCATTCACACCTATGTTTTTTGGAAAATATATTTATTTTCCTTCTATCTTATCATTTGCCTTCTGTATTTATAATTACATATTATATACAGGAATCACTGAAATTATTGAGATACAGAGAAACTATATAAATGAAACAGACAAAATCCTCTCTCATATCGATGCATTTTGAAGACATTTCCCATAGATTGAAAGCATTGTACCACTTGTTTTTCTGAAGTAAAACTGTGACCACATACATTTCTTTTTGAGATTAAAGAATAAGTACTGTGAGAAGATGTGTTATTGTGATAGGGTATTAAGCCTTTATTTTCAGACCATGGAGAACTTCAGGCAAACAATATTGTGAGTATTAGGATGCTTAACAGTCTTCTGAACTTGTAGCTTAATAGTTTTCATCAATACTGTGGTTTTGAATGAAACAGTATACATAAATTTTTTCATCAAACATTGTCTTTTCACAGTGATCTGCATTGGATTATCTTCAACCATCCATATTCTATTTTTTTAACATGTTGACATATAGCCAAAAGGAATACAGATTTCATCACCTGTTATAATTTTAGAAATGCCCCAATGTTGCCATTATTAAATAATCGCAAAATTTGTTGCCTAATTCTCACACTCTCAGCTTTTTGCTCATCCATCAATAAGTACCGAACCTAGTGCAAAAGAGTTTTTTAAACTTACAACTTATTGTTAAGGATTTATATATTGCTGCAGATCCATTTCCAAGGGTAGTATCTGTCATTTGATAGATGGAATAACTGCTATAGCAGGTCTTTCCTGTATATTTGTCATCATGAAATGAACTATATCTCCTGTGAAATTTCCTAAAGCATTTAAAGATAGTTGCCTATGCTAGTGTTTGTTCACCAAAAAGTTATCTGCTACAATCATTCTTTTTCAGATAATCCAAATTTAAAATCGTAATGCGATTGTGCACTCATTTCAATTCTATGGCTTGTAGTATTGAAGTTTATCTCACAGCTAACAAAATATTAATTATAGAATTGAGCTGCTACTCATATATTTATAACGTATTGAATCCAACACATGCAATTAACAATTCATACATTTACTGGTTTTGTCATATTTCAATAATTTCAGAGTGACCCTTGTATCCTTTGTGTAAAAATTATAAATACATAAATAAACTTATAGAATAATTAGCTATTGAAATGTAGCCCTGACCAGAGCCAACTCAACTAGACATCTGAAATTGATTAATAAATGACTTATTAGATATCTAGAGAGTAAAAATTCCAAATTAATCTAAGTTTGATCAAGGAAAGTGAATAATACAATCCTACTATTATGTTCCTTTCACCACTAGTGTAAAAAGATCATATTTTTTCACCTATTGAACCCATATATTATCTCTCTTTATCTAAGAATGAAACAGATTGCTTTTGGATGTTTAATCACTAATTCCTGAAAAATAAAAACTCAGTACAGATCTTTATTTTCAAAGTAAATCTCATTTTCTTATTTATATAAGTTAGATAGCAATTATTTTATTTGAAAATATGAAAGACATACACACATTTATTAATTGAGTGGCTCTTATGAACAAGCTTACATCTGAATATATTTTTTATATAGGTAGGAATTTTATTTTTTCTACGTAAATAGAAACAAATTAAGCTCATCATTAGTTGTACCCATATATTTGTATATTAATTTATTAACTATAGTAATTGAAGACATGTATGTAAATCTTTAAAATAATATATAAAGCTCTAATATTTGTTTTATACATATAGATGAGTTTTTACTTATGTAATTTCTAAGTATATTAATCCTTACATAAAAACTTTTCATATAGATTTTAGACAAAATATTCAAAATATGTGATAGTTTTATTCAACTTAACTGATTGAAAAAGAGAGATGGGGATATATTTTTTTCCATTTGTTAGTAGCCAAATAATTACAAAAGTTTTAATTTCAAGGCATCAATTGCTTTTGAAAATAAGATATTTTAATATATGCTTTATAAAAATATTTCCATATGGAGACACTGTAAATGCTATATTTAAAAGAAAGTGCATTTTTTAACTTATGTAAAATAGTTAAACAAAAACTTGTAAAACAGTCTGTTTACATATTATAACGGACGGAACGATTCTCATCATGCACCCCCTAATACCTATCATACTAGTCATGCCAGTCGCTAATTCGATCTTTAGCGGTGTGAAGTCCCACTACACATCGTGCATCCACGTTGGTCGACAGATATAACGGACGGAATGATGACCACTAGCCCCAAAAGTTGATGACGCCAGATATAACGGACGGAACGATTACAACTAATCCCAAACACTGCTAACACCAGATGTAATAGATGGTCAACTAACTTGCAGACTGTACTACTATGCAGATGTATCAATATGGTGTGGGGATAAGTTAATATGCTCTAATTTATTACCCCTAATGTAACAATCTGCAGAGACCTACCAGGCTTACAAGGGAAGAAAGTTGCATCCAACTATGTTCAGACTGTGAGTCATCTGATAGAGTGCTAATGAGAACCCGATGAAATGCTTAACCAATGATTGCATACCCTTTAATTGACTAACTCTATCCCTATTTAATAATATTAAATGCAATTTAGGTTAGTTCATCCACTTTCCCCCTTTTAATTCCGTTATGCCCTAATATTCAAACCCAGAGAGAATATTGCTTTTAACTCTATTATCAGGTATGAACAAATCAGCAACTCCTGCACCTATATATAGGTTACAACTAGCATTTATTATATTTGGTTTATTTTCAAGCTTTTATATAATAAGAAAAATAGATGTGTGTGCATGTATAATTATTTATAAACTGTGGAATGTCAGGACAACTCAATAAACCAGAGACCGGAATAATATAAACTCTCAAACATTTATTAACAATAATAAATATCAAATATAACGACAATAGTAATGATAAAAAAAATATAAAAAAAATAAAAAATATAATAATCATCATATGTACATGTGTCACAAATGAACTTCTACCATCTTACTAATTAATTATCCTCTAGATCCACCCCTTATACCCCATGGTAGAAATCCATATCTGTCACTCATTCTCTGCAAATCATAATTATATAGAAAAATCAACTTTAGTTATTTAATATAATTGAGATGCTGGCTAGTTAAATTATATATTTACAAATGTTAATCTATTTAACAAGTTTCCCCAATTTATATATATGATAGAGACAGATCCCAGTTGATTAGTCAAACATACTGGAAAATATACGTACACGGTTAATCACAAAATAAAACATATAATATGTATCCTGTATGTGTTGTAATTTAACCTATATATAAATTTAGAGAATCTTACCTCAATATTTATGTGGATGACCTGATGTGAAGCAGGTGGTATTACCTAAATTTTATTTATAATGAAAATATAAAAAAAAAAATATCAAAATGAATAATCTCCCCTTTTTTTCTTTGCTAATTCTGAAAAAATGAGGCTTCAGCATCAGAGTGTGAAAATACAACAGATAATATGAATAAAAAAATAAAATAATAAATAAACAAAAATTTACAATATTGATTCTTTGATTAAAAATTGTAATTGGAACAAAGTTCCTAAAAATCATCATAATAGAAGTAGTAGTAGTAGTTGATAGTTAGGCAAGTTGTTCTTCAAAGCAGTTTCCCTTAGTAAATCATTCTCCTTAGCAAGGATAGATAGGTACAATGGTGTCTCCTGTAGTTGTGTTTAATGGTAAACATCTTGATCCTCATTTGATTCACCATAATGTATTCCAATCCTTGTTTACTTTGGATTGAAGGCATCTTTTTGTGTGTTTACAATAAAGTAGAAATATATATAGATATAATGCAGCTGGCAGGAAAATACCATGACACACAATAGCATGTTTTGCTCTAACCCATTTTCATATTAAAGTACATTTTAATAATTATTTATAATCATATATTTTTATTGAATAATATTGAAGCGCTTATATATATATTAAGAAAATTATTTCATTTTTCTTCTCCAATTTTTAGCAAATTTAATTCTCGTTATTGTTTTTGAAAAGATTTAAAAAATTCAAATTTATTCCAACAACTTTTTAAACACGCTTTAATTATTTAAGAATTAATCAGTTATTCTTACTTCTTTTCACTTTCTGTCCTTTGAATTTGATAAACTTTTAGTTACAGTATTCGACTTTTAAAATGTTTATAATTTACCTAAAAGAAAAAGTAAAACTCCATTTTAGCGTTCTAAATTTTTAGTTTTAATTGCTGTCTTTTGTTACAGTTGTTATAACAATAAGAACGATTTGTAAACTGTCTTTTGTTTTTATACATTTTCAGGAACGCTGATATCTTTAACTGCCTATTGTTTAAATACATTTAGATTTATTATAAATAAAATAAAAAATCAGTTTTATTTTCACACATATGTACCCACCTAATTAACTTCAAGTCATCCCAAATTCATTTACCTATTAATTAATATTCAATTTTAAATTAAAATATATATATATATATACATTACAGTTTATTTAATCAAATAGTTTTATATATATATATATATACAATAGTACTTTGTAAAATATTGATTGTATTTTATTTTATAAATATAATAATTTATTGTGTATTATATGTATATAGGCAATAATAATAACAAATAATAATCTTTCCACTATTACTATAAATTCCAAATGGATTGGGTTCAATAAATATGCTTGATCTTTTTAGGAATGTGTGCATTGTAAGCTATCCTTTACAATATATATCTATAATTTTGGTCAAGAAATGTAAATATTAAATTTTTTTCTTATACAGAAATATATTCATGAGAATATCCCTATAAGAATTGTGCATTTTCTTTAAAAACTAGTACTGGGTGCTTGTAATTCAATGTGAGTTTGAGTTATATATATATAATTGTGATTACTGTTATGTTTAGATTGAACAGCTCCTGTGTTTTAACATACCAAATATTAAATGTAATTTAAATAATAACCCTAACTTAATTTTAATACCTGTTAGACTTATGTTTGCTGTAGTTTCCTTATGGTAACAGAACATATTGTAAATGTAAATCTAATCACATCTGTATTTATAATTGAAAACAATAAAAACTAAATTTTTTTAATTTTAATTTCTTACAGTAAAGTTTATATGAGTTTTTTAACATTTATCAATTAAAATTTTTTTTTTTTGTTTTTTCTTTTACATTTTTATGTTAGATTTGAAATAACAGGCACTCTTAAACCTAGAGCCTAATTGTAAATATAGGGAATTTGAACTCGGAATTTATCAGTGCAATGAAATGGGGGGAATCTGCTTCTACTTTTTTTTAATTTTTTGTACTTATTTTTATATGGGAGTTGGAAAGGGAATGAAAATGTCAGATACTTTCTCCCCTTCTGCCTGAAAGTGCCGGTGCAGTTATAGTAATGATGGTCTCTGTGGTTTAATGCAATAGATAGGCAGACTCAATAACTAAAGTTATATATATCACTTCTCATATCTGTCAGTTCAATGTATTTGTATGACATAACCTTCTGAACAACAAACCTTTTGTTTATTTTAGCAATAATAATAATAAATTATTTTTTTATGCTTTATTAATAATTTTATAATATATTTTGTAATTATTTTTTGATACTTACAATAAATTATGCTATATTATAGTTTAATATACATTCATATTCATATAAATTCAATTTTTTTGAGATTGGTATTGTTAAATCTTCCACACAATACTTTAGTAAATAGTAAATAATTATATGAAATAAATAGTTTTAATGCATTATGTCTTTTTAGAAACATAATTTATATCATGGGCTTCTTTATATTTATGAAAGTTTATATATATTTAAAAAAAAAAAACAAATATTATTCACAGATCTATTGAATGTAAGTTCATTATGGTTAAAAGAACTTAATTTAGTTTTCATTCTAACAGTTATGTATATATTTTTTTTATTAAAAGAAAATAAGTGCAAGTGTGCTCTAAATATTTCACTTGTGTTTTTGCCAATGTTTCAAGAAATTTTTTAATGCTACAAGTATACAATTACACAAGGTTTAATTGTTATAAGTGACATTTTAGGCAATGATTTTAGATATGTATTATCAATTAAATTCAATACACTTTACATGAGGACTTTCATAAATAGTATATGTGCTAAAAATATGCAAGAAAATGTAGATAAGCATATAATTTTAGATTGTTATGGCAGTCAAGTATTTTATTTGAAGATCAGTTAGATTTTGTTGTAAAAAACTTGTTAGCATGTACTGAGATCTTCTTTGGAATAAGTTTGCAAATTATAGTTTTATAAGTGATCTTTTAAAAATTAGTGTAAGGATAGACATGAATTTTGAACCTTTAATTGTTAAGAAAATTTTTATTTCAAAGAGTGATTATATTCATAATAATAAATATCATTATTAAGCCAATAAACATCACATGATCACCATTTCTTATGCTTGCTCTTAACTGTTATTAAAACAGGCAAAACTGTCTATACGTATTGCCACTCAGTGCAAGCCAGAGTAATCAATGGATGCCAGAAGGCTTGTGCATAAAATCCCCATCTAGTGCCTACTCATCTAATATCCCCAGACTAGTTTCTAGCTTATGGCTTTCATCAGTGAGGAGCCTTGGATCTCAGAGCACTGCACCTAGATCTTAGGATCTAATGTAATCCTCTAGCAGCCACCTTTTATCTCTACTTAACGACAACACTATGAGACTTAAATTGAAAACACTAATATTTTCAATTCAAGCTCATTAGCTTATATAGTCATATAGGTCTGAATTCAGTTCAGTACCTATACATTTTGGTGTCTTTAGTTCTTTAATAACCATAGCCACCACTATCCTATTAGACAGGATTGGTTTTAAGCCAATAAACATCACGTGATCACCATTGATTACTCTGGCTTGCACTGAGTGGCAATACGTATAGAGATTTTTGCCTGTTTAAATATTATTTATAAAATTATAATTATTCTGTGCATTTCACTTATTATGGCCAATTGATTATTTTCCTTTCAATAGAAATATATTTACTTTTTTTTAAAAATTGTATACATAAATTCTTTTAAATTTTATTGTTTTTTTAAAAAGAAAAAAACAAAAAAAAATTGGCACTTTTTCAAACATTTTTTTTTTTAAATTAATAAAAAAAATTAAAAGATTTTGTGATGACTAATAAGCCATCAGAATTAATTTATTTGCAGCTAACAATGAAAAATATTTGATAGTTTAATTTTGGAATTGGGTAAAAAATGAAATATTTGTAAAATTGGTACTAAAATTTGCTGTTATATATATATTTAGTATATTTACATACTTAAATACCTATACAGTTTTTCAAATGATTCATTGTTCAGAAGGTCATGAAATATTTTTGAGCATTAGCTTCAATCTCTATGATCTTTAGTTTGTGAATTCATTTTATCACTGCATTAAACCATGGTAGGACTTTTTCATGGTTTCCATTGTTATATATAGAGTTGTGTCTTGAAAAAAATTTGTAAAAATAATTTTTCTAAGCATGTGTAGCAGTCTATCAGTTTGTCATATTTGTAATTTCAGTTTAAATTAATTCTTATTTGTTTTAGATATTTTTAAAATTTTCTTCATGAATTCAAGTTTGTCTTGACAATGGATGAACAGGCATTGCGAGGACTTGGTTCTTCTACAGATGCACATGCCCAAGCTCAGGTAAATATTGATAAAAATTATAGCACAAATGCAGTATGCTTTTATTATTATTGTTATTAATTCCAATATAAATTGTTGTAGGCATTGGCTTATTTTGAGCAGTTAAAAGCATCAGAGAATGGTTGGCAACTTTGTATCAATGAATTACGCTCAGGAAATATTAAGTAAGGATTTCATTTCATTCTTGATTTTATATATGTAATTAGCATCAGTGAATCCTAAAATTTATAAATTTTAAATTTTCATATTTGCTAGTTTTTTGAACATGCTTATCTAGAGGTAATTATAATGTATAAAAAATTATAGTAGAGCTAAATGAAATGGCATTATAATGCAAATGTTAAAAAACTTTCGTATAGAACTACTGAATTAGATACATTCTAGAATGTTTCTCACTCTCAAAAGTAATAAATGAAATGTCTCCTACTTTTGAATGCATTAACTGAAATATCTAAATCCATTCATTTATCAGGCAATAAGAAAAGGAAGAAATAATGATAAATAAGCAAATTGCAATAGTCAGTTTTTTATAATTTTGTTGATAAAATTTTTGAGTTAGAAAAATAAGTTTTATTTTTTTCTAAGTATAATTTTAATATAAAATTTGGAGCTTTAATTAATTAATTTTCTAAAAATTTTGCAATTACAAATTTTGCTGATTTATCATTTTAGCTCACTACATTAATGAAAATGACACTCATAATTAGGTCTTTTGATATTTTTAAGTTCTACTAAAATTATTTTTATATGGAAAGAATCTTAATATTAACTTGATATTAGCATTTTATGAAGAATTTAATTGTATATTCAGTTCTATTCCATAATCTATTATTTAAAATTAGAGATATAAGAAATCTTCTCAATTTCTCTCAGCCTTTCAAATTAAACTCTTCCTAAGTTCAATAGCTTATTCTTGTAATTCTCTTGAATAGTTCATGAATGTAACTTATATAAACATTTAGTAATTGTTTTATGAATCATTGATTCTATACTTTGATTTTAAATCTATTAACAATATGCTTTTTTTTATAACATATTTTAACTGAAAAAGAAATTACTTACAAACAATTCAAGAAAATTATTTTCAGTAAATTATACTTGCTTTCATATACTAGCTTGAATTTGATATTGAAATAGCTGACTCTCAAAAAAATTTATTGAATAAACTCATATCATACAATAGTTTTTGTTATTCTTTCTTTTTCTTATTTGAAAATATTAATTCTTCAGCTAAGAATGTATAGAAATTACTATTCAAAACTTTATTGCAAATTAAATTTTATGTATGATAAAAGATTTTTATAATTATCTGTAGCATGTTATTAATATAGTATGCATTAGAAAACTTTTTTTACAATAATTAGAACCAACTGTGAATTAGATTAAATATTTATTTATTTTATTAATGGTGTTCATATAATAATTCATCATGGTGGTTTTGTTCTGAACTTCTTTTTTTCAACTTCAGCAAAAAGTTATTTAGTATTTTCTAAGAAACTATTAACTTATATTGTCAGTATTGAAGTACTATGAATTAATATTTCTCATGACAATCAATAATGTTGAAATAAGTTTCAGTCTTAATATATAATAAAATCAATTCCATCAGCATTAAAAGTGCTGATTATTTTATTGCATTAATTATTCTATAATTTTGCAATCACTTAGCAAATAAACATGCTGTTTGAAAAAAAATTAGTAATCAAGAAATATTGTGATAAAAAAACAAAGATATTATTCCTCCTAAAAAATCTCATTGAAAATCCTGTCAGAAGTCATCGTTTCAAATTGTTTTATCAATCATTCATGTCAGTCTTAATCTTATGATTTTTATCAGTTAATTCTAAATCAGTTTATTTTTTATATATTTCGAATTAAGGGAATACTGCAGAACTAAAAAATCTATTATTTTACCATCTGAGCTCCAGTGTTCAAAAGAAAATTGTAAACAAAAATTTAAAATTTGTATACAAAATGAAATTTTTATTGTTTGAGTTCCCATTGCAACTGCTTAACAGTGTGTTCATGTATTTGAAATTATAGTAATTAATTTAATAAACTTAGATATTGTATCATCTGTATTTTACTATTAATTTTCATTCATTTATTATTTGAAGATAATTTTATTTGATCAGTTTTCATATTAATAGTAAATGTTTTGTAAAATAAATGGTCATTATATATGAATATTTTGTCATCATAAGTAATTGGCAATATCATATAATTTGTCAGACCAGTTTTGTTTTTGGTCTATAAATTTTACATTTTTGTTCATTATAAATAATATATGTTTTATTGATTAGCAAAATGAAACTAAATATCAAAAAAGAAAGCCAAATATTAATGAGTGAAAAGAAACAATATAATATTAAAATAAAAAATAGTTAATTTATCAACTAAACGAGTATGAGTTGTTAATTTTGGCCACTTATTTTTAAATATTTTTTGCCCTATAGGCAGTTATTTAACTGATGGGAAAGGTTTGATATATTTTTAAGCATGTAGTTAAGATTACTACATTCTTGTATATATATGTCTTAAAAAAAGTTGGACAACTGCCGTACATCCAATTTTATTTTATTTGGATAGATTAACAATCCAAACTTTGAATGCTTTGCATTTGAATTGATCATATGTGTTGCAAAGCATTTCTAACATGACTGATGTTTTATTTTCTCAAACATTAGATTCCTGATTAAATGGATAAAAATGCTGAATTGTCACAAATCTTAATGATATTTATGTTTATGTTGTCTTTACTCACTAGTGAACTTTAGTTCATATCAAAAAAAAAAAAAATTAAATTATATCTGTTAAATAAACAATATTGATATTTTATTATAAATCCTGATAGTTTTTGTATTAATTGATATGATATTGACTATTTATATTATATAATAATATTTTATTAAAAATAGTGACCTAATAAATAGCAATTTTATTTGAATTAAATTGCTTAAGTACAATATTTTTTGTTCTAAGCTGCAAGATTAAATTTTTTTTATTAACATTGTTGTATTTTTTTTTTTTTTTAAATAAATACAATTTGTCCACTTACTTCAAACACTTTCAATAATTTTTTTTTTTTGTATGTAATCTCTTCATATATGCTATTAATTTAAAATCAAAAAAAAAAAAAATCAGTCCTATACAAAAGATAGAAGTTACCTTTTAGTTTTTTTTTTTTTTAATTCATAAAGTATTATTGACATTGCTTTAGTTTAATATTTATTTTTTTAAACTAATCATTGATAAAATGTGTGTGTGTGGTGGAGATTGGGTGATTATTATTAATTTAAGAACAAAAAACACTAAAAAGAAAATTGTTTTTAGTCCTTTTTATTTAATTATTTGTTCATCATGATATATATTGGAGAATTGATTTAAGGCACAATTTTTATGATAACTTTAGTTTGTACTATGCAAAAATCAAATAGTATGTTATAAGAAATGTAATAAACCTGAAAAAATATAGTCATTAAATATTCAAATAATTGAAAAAGATTATTAACACTTTTAAAAATGTTTATTTTTATATTCATAAATTAAGATAAATTTTAAAATTATATTTTTATTAATATGTTCATCTTCTGCAGGGATAATGTAATCTTTTTTTTGCATATTCTAAATATGTGTCATCATCATTTAGGGAGAGCTCTTCTTGATAACCCTATATTATTTATATTGAGACAATACTTTTTAATATGATAAGGAATAAAATCCAATATAGATTCTTACTTGAAAACTTTTTTTAAAAGAAAAAGTCATGATTAAACTGCATGCAGAAGTTGTAAAATATTAATAGCTATAACTAAGAAATTTTTGATTAATGGCTTTATAAGTTTTGGTTATTATCTGTGTTTTAAATTTTTTAATATTCATCATTCTTGTAAAAAAAAAATAATTTTTTAATGAAAGAGTTGCTGCTAATTTTAGTTAGATTTTTGTCATATAGATACAGAAGTGAGCAATATACTAATTATGAATGCTATATAAATATTGATCACTACGATTATGAAATTTGTTGTTTTTCATTTACAAACTAAATATTATGCACTTGAATTATAGATCCTGGTTATGTTATTTTAATATACTAATTATTACACCACTCAACCACAATTTTATCACAATATCTAATATATTTTTACATATATAATAGCTAATAATTGGCATTAGTACTAATATTATTTATTTTCAAAAATATATTTTAGTCTCATGCATTTTTCTGTTTTGTCTTTGATTTTTTTTAGTGATGATCATGGAAAATTTTTTTGTTTTCAAATTTTAGAACATTATATGAAAACAAGGTAAGATAGTTCACTTATTAATAGTCACAATTTTTTTATCTAATATTTAAGATATTTTTGTGATATTAATTCTTATATTATTTTTATGGGTATTTTTTTTTTTTAATTTTATATTATAATATCATTTTTTTCATCTATAGCAGTTGTATAGATCAAAATTTAAGTAAATGCTTTCCAAATTTTAATAATGAAATACTAATAAATATTTTAACAATTTTTTATACATTAACTTGCAATAACTTGTGTGTGTGTGTGTGTATATGTAATGTCTTCGCCCCTAAGCTTTTACAGAGGGGTAGAAAAACACTTACAATCCGATCGAACTCGGCTGAACAACTCTTAAAACCGTTGTGCCGCAAATAGCTTTACGTATGCACTTCTGTTAACAAGACTGTAACAACTGCTTCTACTCTGCAACTAATGCTCTGCTCTGCAATGAATGCTTCTATTCTGCAACTAATGCTCTCAATATCTCCGCTGCGGTCTCTTTCAGCTACACCCGTGAACTACATTTCCACTGGGCGCTGATCATTAACCGCCAGCACTGATGCAAGATATCTCTACTTAAATACTGCTTACTCAGTACTGCTTGACTGCTCTCTATATTACACTGCTAGATGTTACCCAGTCTTCTTATCACTCTCTGACAACTGCAACGATCAATCAATGCACTGACCAATAATGTAACGTCTCTTATCTAGAAACATTTGTAATTAGCAAATATTTCTAGGAATTGTCGATCGCCATTACGTCAATGCACTAATTAAATTCCTCAGCTATCAGAGCACGATCTAAAAACAGCCTTACGAATAAATTCTAGTTTTTTCTGGAGTGCACAAACATGTCTGCCATTTTACAAAACACTACAGTATATATATATATTGTGTTTATCTAAAGTGATACAACAACATGAATGATGATGTTATAGATGAAAGATGGAATAATTAAATGAAATGGAATGGATATCATATATATTGTATAATCAAGTTAAAAGTAGTCATGTTGATTATTATTGTGAGAAAGGATTAACTAATTAATTGCACATGAATAGGGAAAGTTATATTATTTGTAGAAATGCTTATTTTGAGATTATATTTATTCCATTGATAACCTCCAGATACCCAATGACCTGGATAGGGTAAACCTACTCATTGACCTTCCCTATCATTTTCATGGCATCCCTAAAAATCATATTAGATACACACTTATACTGCATAAAGATGAATACATGATATTTATAAGTAGAATATCACATTGTTACCATATGTTATATGTTATAAATAGCTCTATTTTCTGTCTTCACACATGTGATTCACAAGACTGATAGTATAGTATTAGGCATCTTTCAGCCATTAATCAGTCGATGGAGAGAAACTCTTGAAGTGATCTATTTCTTTTTTCTCTAGCATTATTGCATTTATAAAAAAATTTGTGCCTAATCATTGTTACTAAATTGGGTACTTTAACCCGACCTGCTATGTGGCCGCTAGAGGCGCTGTTTCTGTGTTTTCACACAGAATATACAGGGTACGGGCCTTGAAAGCAGACGACGCTTATTTCTGCCGCTAGGTGGCGCTGTTCACCATGCGTACGCACAGGAACCATCCACAAGCTAGCTGGCAGCTAACATCGTCTGCTACCAAGAACCTAGGTGGCGCTGATTGCCGCAAACACATCTAGCTTATGTGTCGTCTGCTATCAGAAACTACCAAGATTCTAGCCCACTACGCGGCGCTGTTTCTCCACGTTACACACGGTAAAAACAGCAACCTCTAAATGCCTCATTGCTAACGTTTATGAACATAGTACTTAAAACATTCAGGGCCTATAATGTACAGGGGTGAAAAATTTATGAAGTCATAACTATTTAAATATACGGTCAAACGTAATAATTTTACATTCTATTTCACCATTTCATGAATCGATGTATTTTTAAAGTATGACTTTGTAAAAAGCGATCTGTTTTTTTAATTATTTACTCTAAAAGTGGGTTTTTTTTTTTTTTTTTTGTAAATAAAACAAAACGTAAGTCTGTGGTTTTTTTTTTAAAAAAAAAAGCTAATTTTTTTCCTACGGCAGTATATCGTTCAAAAATGTATTATTTTAAAAGATTATTGTTTGTAAAACTTTTTTTTTTACACTTTCAATTAATATTTTCAATAAATTTTAAAGTAATATAAATTATATTTCGGTTTATAGATTACTATTTCGAAAAATAAAGTGTTATTTGCGTGCTGGGATACCGTCTGCTTGTTACTCGCAAGCAAAATAATTCGAAGATCTTTTTATCAAAACTTACTCTCACAATAATATTAAAGGCATAAATATTTATTGAAATTGTATTTAAAATTTTAGAATCATTTTAATAACTAAAAATGTCATATACTCACAAAATAATTTCAAAATAATAGGTTTAATAAGTACCGTATGAGAAAAGTAAGAGTCAGGAAAAAAAAAAAAGATTTAGAGCAAAATATATATACATTTAATATCTTTATTGATGGTTGGAATTTAAAAAGTTTCTTTCAAAACTGATGCTCGTGTTAGGCTTGTATACTGTTAAAATTAAAACTATTAGTCCTCATAAATAATTTGGAAGACATTGCCTGTCAAAATTGGATGATCATTGAAAATTATATATGATCTTAATAGCCTAAAATTCAGAAGCCTGATAGTACTGTCTTTTCCAGTGCACTGTTTCTTTCTTTCATTATTGATACATAAGTAAGAACAGGTAAAACACATTTATTAAAAATCTTCCTTTACAGACACGTAGATATATTTCCTTTTAGTATCAAGTTATTTCTACCAAAAGCACTCCAACCAAGTTTAATTCTATGATTAATTTTATCCATTATGTTTCCATCTGTATTAATAATCTGACCAAGGTGTTTGTAACTGTTAACTTCTTCTAACTCATCATAATCAATCTTTATTTTCATATTTTGAGCAAACACATAGGTATATTTCCTTTTAGTATCAAGTTATTTCTATCCAACCAAGTTTAATTCTATGATTAATTTCATCCATTATGTTTCCATCTGTATTAATAATCTGACCAAGGTGTTTGTAACTGTTAACTTCTTCTAACTCATCATAATCAATCTTTATTTTCATATTTTGAGCAAACACATAGGTATATTTCCTTTTAGTATCAAGTTATTTCTACCAAAAGCACTCCAACCAAGTTTAATTCTATGATTAATTTCATCCATTATGTTTCCATCTGTATTAATAATCTGACCAAGGTGTTTGTAACTGTTAACTTCTTCTAACTCATCATAATCAATCTTTATTTTCGTATTTTGAGCAAACACATAGGTATATTTCCTTTTAGTATTAAGTTATTTCTACCAAAAGCACTCCAACCAAGTTTAAATCTATGATTAATTTCATCCATTATGTTTCCATCTGTATTAATAATCTGACCAATGTGTTTGTAACTGTTAACTTCTTCTAACTCATCATAATCAATCTTTATTTTCATATTTTGAGAAAATCCATTAAACATTATTTTAGTCTTTTAACTTTTATCTTTAGTCCTACTTTCATCTGATAACTCCTGCAACATTTCCTGCAGCTCTGAAGCATAAGTTGCAAAAACAACTACATCATCTGAAAAATCTAAATGACTTAAATAATCTCCATTTACTTTCACTCCTTTAGCTTCCCATTTTAATCCACAAAATATTTCTTGCAGCACTGCTGTAAAAAGTTTTGGAGATATGGAGTCACCTTGTCTTACACCCTTCTCAATGTTGACTTTAATAATCTTTGTTAAAAAATAAATTTACTGATAAAGACTTCATAAGAGTTTTCCAATCAGCTTCTAAAAGCTTATAACTAAATCCTCTAATTCATTCCCAGACAGAATTATTTAGACTGCAAGTGAGACTTTGTTAAGAGAAAGCAAAATTACGCTGGAAAATGAGACACCATTAATACAAATCTATTATCACTTTTGTTGAGAGAAAAATCTATTAAATCTTAAACTAGACAAATCTATAAGCATTCTTCCTGCTAGTTAGAGCAATGTAACATTTGTAAATGGATAATAGTAATTATGATACAGTAAGAGCTTCTCCCAACAGACTAAAAATCCCATACTAGCTATGAATCACAACTGTAAATATTATTCAGAAAGCATCCCTGATCACAGCTATTTCAATGATTCAGAAAAAATTAGATTGACTTATTTTGGCAAAAATTCCACATCTTTGTGGTCATCTAAAATCAATAAAGGCCAGGTTCCATTAAGATCTATTGTTAATTCTGAAAACTCACTATACCAAAAATTCTAATGTTCTTAGTCCTTTGGCATACAAGAGACAGTTCTGTGTTAGAGATTCTAAGAAAATTGTAGAATTAATCAACATGAAAAGTGAAAGAACTAACATATTGGTAAATTTTGATGTGAAAAACTTAATCACAAAAGTACTCTGCGATGAAGCATTATCTAATGTAAAAAAAAGATTAAATAACAATAGTAGTGTACAAACCAGAATAATTCTTCCAATTGATAGTTTATTACACTTAACATTCTGCACAGCATACTATTATTATATACTATAGAATTCTTCCAACAAAATCAAAAGATGCTTTTTGATTCCTTATTGCTATCTCTTATCAGCAATATTTACATGGAAGAACTTGAAACTACAACCATAAATAAAATTCTATCTACAATTAAAGTCTGGCTTTTCTATGGCCATATGGTAAACATTCTGGATACTATCAATAATTATGTTCTTTTAATTAAATTCACAATAGAATTAAAACAAGAACAGACACTACAGTTCTTAATTTTCTTTTGACAAGATTCCCTCATAGCAAAATCAAAATTACAATCAACAGAAAACTCACACACTCTAATCAGAATAAAAATTCTTATTCAGAAACCAATAACTTGGAAAAAGAAAAATCATATAGCATAAACTCTCATGAAAAATACTTATCCATCAGCTATCATTATGAAATAGCCAATTAAAAGAAACACCATAAGAAAAACAATTATAGGTATTAAAGCGTATCCATAGATATTAGTAATTGCAGCTAAACTAAAGAAAATCTGTGATCAGTATATTAAGATTCCTTTCCAAAGTCATAAGTGCCCTATGAAAAAGTCTAACTTCTATAAAACACAAACTGCAAATATTAAAACACAAAAACTGCATCTATGAAATACCATGTGAATATGGAAGAACATATATGGCTGAAATCATCTGACTCATTTCAAAATACGTAATTAAAAGAGCAAAAAGTAATGATTAAAAAGAAAAACCAAATGCACCTAAAATACATTGGACAAGAAAAATAACGGGCAGAAAGTAAAAAGTAAAATTTGTATAAACCATTCACATTTATAGTAGATAACTTTATAAATCAGTCTAATGTAAATAATTCATAATATTTCAAAACTACTCATTAACCTTGCCCTTAAAAAAACTGGAGAAACCAAGATAATCTTCATAGATAAATATATAAAATTTCTAGTGACTTGATTTTTCAGAATAGCCTAATTAGTAAGAGCAAGCATTATCTTAAATTCACAAAACTAAAAATCGAAGGTTCAATTTCCATGCTAGTACTGTCACTGGTAAGGCCAGCAACATTTGAAGAAGAGGTGAGAGAAAAACAGCACTCAAAATGTTGTAATAAATTAATCTGTATACTTTGCTAGCAGTTGAATGTATTTAAAAGTTTAAATAAAGTTTGATATCTTTTAAAAATATTTCATAATTAATAACAGATGATGAAAATAGTTCAATATATAATTACAGGTAAAATCCCTATCATCACAAATTTTCACATAAACATTTCCTGTTTTCAAGTCAATATGTGTAATGCTTGGGACTGTTTTTGTTTCTCCAGAATAGTCTAAAGACTTATTTGAATTGAAACACCTATTGTAGTAAGGAATTTGACTGCAATGGTATGTTGACTAGATATTTTGAGGTTTTATTAATTAACTATCTGGCTGTGGGATTTAACTATTAATGGGATGTTGTTTATACATGTATATCATATTTTGAAATTCTGAAAAAGCTAAAATCAATAACTTTTCCTAAATTCATTTATTTTTGTTTTTATAGAATATTTGCTTATCAATAGTTGTTCTTTATTAAAATTAAAATTGCAAAATTTTTATATGTTCATTCATCACCTGTGTTATTCATCTCCAAATCATAAGTCTTTGATTTAGTAAATGAACTTATGCAAAACATTACAATCAGAATGACATTGCTTTGGGTGAGATGAAAATCTATCAGAAGATAAGTCTGTTTTATAGCAGTCAAAATAATTTCAGGTCTAATGATGTATATTAAAATCACTGTTATTAAAAAGCTAGTAATTGTATTTGAGTTGACTGAATGCCAGACCATTGATTCTCCCTCTTCCAACACACACACAAACATTGATTTCTAGAATATTTAGCACTGCACATCGTGCTCTTGATTGAATGCCTCCAGCAGTTAAGTGACCAAATTTATACTTAAATAAAATTGGAGTGAATAAGGCATGGGCTTTCACTATTTCATCCTAGCTCAGATTAATAAAAAATGATCAATGGTCAAAGATTTTCTTTGTCTGTTTTCTTTTTTCTCCTGAAAATTTTTTAAAATTATTTGTTCCCTAATTGTTTTTAATTAAGATTTGAGCATTGAAAGTCAGAAATCCAATGCACACAGTAATTGTTTTTACTATAAAGTGCTATTAAAATGGTTTAGTATCTTTGGACTTCTCCATAGAATTTCATTTATAACTTGTACTGCAGCTACACCTTAATTTTGTGACTGGGCAATTATGTAGCCTACAACTATTGTAACTATCCAATTTTTGTATTCTTGAACCTAAATATTTAAATTATATGACTTATCTCATAAAAATAAAAATTACAAACATTCTCAAATTGCATTAGGGAAGGGGGAAGCATAATTTGTGATTCATTTTAAAGATAATAATATACAAAATAAAACTCTAATATCATTCATATCTAATTATGTACCAATAAAAGCTAAATACCTAAACATTTAATAACCTCTTAATTCTTATGATATTTAAGATAATTTAGAGTTGAACCTAACAATGTGAAAAATTAGGTAAAAATATTATTCATTAGTAACTCTTTTGTCTTACTTTCAAATAATTCAAATTAATGATATGAAAAAAGATATAGAAAGTATCTTTCATATTAAGAACAAAGAAATTATAATTCTTTAACATACCACTCAAAAGAAAATTACTTCTTATATTTATTTATATTCATTAATTATAAAATTGTTAATTATAAAGCACCCATTACATTAAATATTAGAAATATACTTCAAATAATATATATAAACATGCTTTATAAAAATGTTTTCAATTTAATACTTCAAGGAAATTACTTTAATATGTTGACTTTCCCAGTATCATTATCTAATCTAATTGTTGCTGTTGCATTTTTATAAATATTCTTTAAAATATGACAATATCTTGGATCTATACCTGAATGATATCTCTAGAATTGTCATTATGATGTATTATAGCATTTTCCGGTAGATTTCAACAATTATTAACTTATGGGGTTGTGATCAAACAGAAAACAGTGGCAAACTTAAAGGAGATAATAAATATACTTGAATTTATTTACTGGTTAGAATCTCTACAGATTTTCTAATATAATGTTTGTGAGTAATTAGGTGTTTTAATAAATCTATAAATGAATTTCTAAATAGACAAATTTTAATATATATCACCCAACAGAGACACTTAAATATTTACCAATTTCACAATATCAACTAATAAACTATAATTTACTTTGATTAATCATTAAGATTTGATTTAATGCAAGAAATTGTCTTCACTCGGGAGGTTACAAATTTATTGTCATCCTATTAATTGAAAGAAAACCCTTTGATTCCTCTTGGAGGCCTTAAAGAAACTGAGCAAGGCAAATTCTTAATGTCCACTCCATACGTTCTTGTCATTGCAGCTGTTATTACTATGTGATTATTCATATAGTATATAAACATGGATGGGCTGCTCACCAACACGCATTAGCCAGCACGACGAGGTTATTGGATTTTTACCTAGTTGCCTGATAAGGCAGAATGAATGTTTGTGTAAATGATAATATTTTTCCAATATATATACAATTATGACAGACAAAGATAAAACATGGCCCTTATTCCCAGGAGACTGTAAAGTCACCAACCAAGGCAGCAGATGGTGGCCGAATGTAGAGGCTGCTCAGAACTCCTGATTGTGGACACAGGCTGCCATTTGATGATGCCTTTTTTTATTTAGGTACTTACAACAGCAGATCACTTTCAAGTGAAGAAAGATTGCAAGAGTTAGAAGAAAAACTGTCTTATATTAAATGGCTTTGTGAAGTTAGAAGAAAAGGCGAAGAGACATTTGTTTTAAAAAGTGAACATGTACTCTATTATAAAGGCACAAATATTAGAAATACAAGTGGAGTAGTATTCATTATAAATAAAAAGTTAAAGAACAACATTGTGGAGATTGATGGTGTATCGGACAGAGTGGCAAGATTAGTTATACAACTTAATAGCAGATACCAAATGCAGATAATTCAGGTTTATGCCCAACAAGTTCTCAAAGTGATGAAGTAGTAGAAGATTTTTATATGGATGCACAAAAGGCTTTTGATCAGAGTTAACAATATTTTAAAATTGTTATGGGAGACTTTAATGCTAGAATTGGTAAACAAATGAAAGATGAAAGTGCTGGCGGTAATTTTGGTCATGGTAATAGAAATGAGAGAGGACAGAGACTTGTGGAGTTTGCAGGAAAAGGTAAACTTTATATTATGAATTATTTTGAGAAAAATGTTAAAAGGAAATGGACATGGACGCATCCAAATGAAAGTACAGCAGAATTGGATTATATTTTGACTAACAGAAAATACATATTTCAAGATTGTAATGTTCTTAATAAATTTAACAGAGGAAGTGATCATCGGTTAGTAAGATGTGAAATACATGTTAATGCAAAACTAGAGAGACAAAAATTATTAAGAAAAACAATATTTACAGTTGATATTCCTAATTTTCAGAAACATTCTAATGAATTTAAAATAGAACTTACAAATAGGTTTCAAGTATTAGTTGATTTTGAACATGATTCAGAAAACAACTGATATACTTTTAAAACTGCAACAGCACTTGATCAATAAAGTTTCTACTGAGACTAGAGAATTTATGAAGAAAAGAAGGAATATGAAGATATACAAAAATGATGCGTTAAAAAGAATTGAATATCTCAAATTTTGTAAAATGATGCAGAAAAGATTTTAAAATGATATAAGAAAGTATAACTGCGAACTAGCAAGGAGAGCAGCAGTAGGGAATGAAAGTCTCAAAAGTGTAAAACAACATTTTGGTATTGGTAGGAAATTCATATCTGCAATAAAATAAAAGCTGGAATTATTACTAAAAAGAGAGATGACATCATGAAATGGATAGAAGACTTTTATAAAGAATTATATTTGTAATAAAGAACAAATACCTCCTATATCTATGACATCTTCTGAATTACCCAGAATTTTAAATGAAGAAGTGAGACATGCAATTAAATATATGAAGAAAGAAAAGATTCCAGGTAATAGTAGAATTATAATTGATATATTTAAAGAAGCAGGGGAAAAAATAGATTTTTTTTAGCAATGTTATATAACAAATGTCTAAATGGTAAAGATGTACCAGATGATTGGAAGAATGCAGTATTAATATTAATCTTTAAAAAAGGTGATAAAGACAATATTAGAAATTACAGACCTATCAGCCTTTTATCAGTTACATACAAATTTTTTACTAAGATAGTTACAACTCGTCTACAGAGAACATTGGATTTCCTCCAACCAAAAGAACAAGCTGGATTTAAAAGTGGTTTTAGTACAGGAGATCATATCCAGGTATTGAGAGAAGTTATAGAAAGGACAAATGAATATGAGTTGCCATTATGTTTTGGATTTGTAGACTATGAAAAGGCATTTGAATCTATAAACGTTTCTTCAGTGATTAAAGCATTGAATCATTAAGGTATAGACCCAAGATATTGTCAAATTTTAAAGAATATTTCTAAAATGCAACAGCAACAATTAGATTAGATAATGATACTGGGAAAGTCAACATTGAGAAGAGTGTAAGACAGGGTGACTCCATATCTCCAAAACTTTTTACAGCAGTGCTGCAAGAAATATTTTGTGGATTAAAATGGGAAGCTAAAGGAGTGAAAGTAAATGGAGATTATTTAAGTCATTTAGATTTTGCAGATGATGTAGTTGTTTTTGCAACTTATGCTTCAGAGCTGCAGGAAATGTTGCAGGAGTTATCAGATGAAAGTAGGACTAAAGATAAAAGTTAAAAGACTAAAATAATGTTTAATGGATTTTCTCAAAACATGAAAATAAAGATTGATTATGATGAGTTAGAAGAAGTTAACAGTTACAAACACCTTGGTCAGATTATTAATACAGATGGAAACATAATGGATAAAATTAATCATAGAATTAAACTTGGTTGGAGTGCTTTTGGTAGAAATAACTTGATACTAAAAGGAAATATATCTACGTGTCTGTAAAGGAAGATTTTTAATAAATGTGTTTTACCTGTTCTTACTTATGTATCAATAATGAAAGAAAGAAACAGTGCACTGGAAAAGACAGTACTATCAGGCTTCTGAATTTTAGGCTATTAAGATCATATATAATTTTCAATGATTATCCAATTTTGACAGGCAATGTCTTCCAAATTATTTATGAGGACTAATAGTTTTAATTTTAACAGTATACAAGCCTAACACGAGCATCAGTTTTGAAAGAAACTTTTTAAATTCCAACCATCAATAAAGATATTAAATGTATATATATTTTGCTCTAAATCTTTTTTTTTTTCCTGACTCTTACTTTTCTCATACGGTACTTATTAAACCTATTATTTTGAAATTATTTTGTGAGTATATGACATTTTTAGTTATTAAAATGATTCTAAAATTTTAAATACAATTTCAATAAATATTTATGCCTTTAATATTATTGTGAGAGTAAGTTTTGATAAAAAGATCTTCGAATTATTTTGCTTGCGAGTAACAAGCAGACGGTATCCCAGCACGCAAATAACACTTTATTTTTCGAAATAGTAATCTATAAACCGAAATATAATTTATATTACTTTAAAATTTATTGAAAATATTAATTGAAAGTGTAAAAAAAAAGTTTTACAAACAATAATCTTTTAAAATAATACATTTTTGAACGATATACTGCCGTAGGAAAAAAATTAGCTTTTTTTAAAAAAAAAAAAAAAACCACAGACTTACGTTTTGTTTTATTTACAAAAAAAAAAACCCCCACTTTTAGAGTAAATAATTAAAAAAACAGATCGCTTTTTACAAAGTCATACTTTAAAAATACATCGATTCATGAAATGGTGAAATAGAATGTAAAATTATTACGTTTGACCGTATATTTAAATAGTTATGACTTCATAAATTTTTCACCCCTGTACATTATAGGCCCTGAATGTTTTAAGTACTATGTTCATAAACGTTAGCAATGAGGCATTTAGAGCTTGCTGTTTTTACCGTGTGTAACGTGGAGAAACAGCGCCGCGTAGTGGGCTAGAATCTTGGTAGTTTCTGATAGCAGACGACACATAAGCTAGATGTGTTTGCGGCAATCAGCGCCACCTAGGTTCTTGGTAGCAGACGATGTAAGCTGCCAGCTAGCTTGTGGAAGGTTCCTGTGCGTACGCATGGTGAACAGCGCCACCTAGCGGCAGAAATAAGTCGTCGTCTGCTTTCGAGGTTCTTGGTAGCAGACGATGTTAGCTGCCAGCTTGCTTGTGGAAGGTTCCTGTGCGTACGCATGGTGAACAGCGCCACCTAGCGGCAGAAATAAGCGTCGTCTGCCTTCGAGGCCCCTACCCTGTATATTCTGTGTGAAAACACAGAAACAGCGCCTCTAGCGGCCACATAGCAGATCGGGTTAAAGTACCCTAAATTGTAATCATTAATGACGTTACTCTTATAACTTATACCAGGTATTTTACCTTAAGTAAAGTAATTCAAAAAAACTAAAACTCTGTAATTAAATAATGTGGATTTTGCCAGGATATTTGTCTTTATGTATATGTTAATCAATTACTGATCTCTTTATGGGTATAGTAGCATTTGCATATAGATAAAAATTGTGAGAACAGTAAATAAGACAGTATGTGGAAAAATTAATTTCTGCCTAATTGTAATTTGGAAATATTTGATGAAATGAAGTTAGCATATGAATGCTAAAGGATTCCAAAAATGATTATAGTGAAAATATAAACTTTGAGTCATCTGATATTATGCTGAACAACTATATAAAATATATTCAATAACTATAATGTCTAAGATATACTGTAATTTTAAAATATAGGACATTTAAATCTTAACTCTTGGTTCAAATATAACGAGGAGAAGGTGTCTACTTTACTTCATTTTAACAATAAAGTTCTTTAGAAAATATATGCTACACTACCATCCAATATGAACATGAGTTGCCTGGTATTCCAATCCATTATTTAATATGAATAAGTTATACCATTGTTTCTGTTTTTCTATCTATACCTTCTGGCAATATACAATACAAAAGGGAATTGCCTGGTATACTGGTATCTCTTTTCTAATTTATAACTTATAGTGATGTAACTAATTCAAATATAAAAAATAGATGGATAAGATCCTCAAAAAATATTAGATTAATGCCAACATAAATAAATATGCAATATATTAAGAAGGATAAGCTAGTCTTCCTCAAAACAAATTCTTGCTAAATAATATGCCACTTATTTACTGTAATACAAAATATTGCTATTGACTTAAATATATTTATACCAATGTAAAATCCTTACTGCTGGTTTCTATTTAAATTTACTTATTTATTTTAATATGGGTTTTTTATTAAATCAATTTGAGTTTGCCTTCAGTTTGATTATTCATTATTCTGTTAATCTTTTATAATAAATTTTTGACTTTTATTTATTTTAAGATAAATATAATGATACAAATAGATTTTAAGGTGATGGTTTCAGAATAACTGATTGGTGGGTTAAACGTGTTTAAATTTTGCATCTGATGAGAGTAGTAGTTCTCCCAATTAATCATTTTTAATTATAAATGTCTGGATTTTAACATTTAATTAAAAATAGAAAATCATATATTTGAAACAAATAATTTTATTTAGAAATAAAATTAATTTATTTTTAAATGTTAATGTAAATTATATATTGAAAATTCAGCCATACACATGGCTATGTTAATTAATGTGAAATTAATTAAAGATAGCTCTTTTTTAACTTTTTTATTAAATAAAACTAATGTTAAATGCAATTTGTAAATTATTTTTAATTATCTGAATAAATAAAATGACTTTCTTATATAAAAATTAACTATAAATTAATAAAAACTATTTTAAATAGTCTTGCTAAATAATCGCTAGCCCGGGAACGTTATATTGTGTTTTTGGTTAGAAATCGCACCATCCCGCGGCTGACACGAAGGATCAGATGAGAACCGATATATTTAGCAAGCCTGTAGTTCAACTTGTATTTCAAGTTTAAGTATTACAATATTCACAATACCAATATATAAAAATAAATAATAGCTACAGCCAGTTTATGGCATGTCTTCCATCCTGAATAATATTTTCCACTTAAAATTAATGGCAGTTTCTTTTTATTTGTGAATATTTTTTATGATGGGAAAAATGTAACTACAATAATTTAATTTTTTATTTTGGAGTGATAATTAAACTTATAGACTAAATGGAAAGGTAGTCTCTTCTATTGTAAATTTTTACAATTATATAAAATTGTATGAAATTTTATTAGTAAATTTTTGAAAATTTTGCTGTTCTTGTACATAATAATTGTTATGAGAGAAAATTGCTTTAAAATAATAGTCATAGCAATTAAAGATTTGAAATTATAAAACTATGCTATTTAATTTTTAGTTATTTTATAAAAATTTGTATATAAGGTAGAGAAACAATAATAAATTATTATTATTATTGCCCTAATAATGTAAAGTGATTATTCAAGGCAGTGGTTGCAATTGGCAACAGAAAGTGCTAAGCATCCCAAAGTTTTAGTTGTCAAATGATATAGACTCTATATTTAATATTTTTAAATGAAAGAAAAATTTTCACATATTAAATAGGACATTTAATATGTTATATTAGACAAAAAAGAAAGAGACTAACAATGTTTTGAAAAATAGTCTTTTACTTTTCTATAAAAACACAAATATTGGAAATAAATCGTGTAAAATATATTATAAATAAATAATGAAAGAACTATTTTATGGAGATTGATGTTTGAAAGAGACTAGTGAAAGCAGTTGATCAATTTACTGGAAGATACTAAATGCAGATAATACATGTTTATTTATCAACAAGTTTTTATTCTAATAAAGAATCAGAATATTTATATAAAATACAGAATGCTTTTGTTTTTCAGATTTTGTAAAATTATTATGGGAGATTTTAATATTAGAATTGAAAAACATATAAGAATGAAAAAAAAATGTATATTATGAAGTTGTTGGTTTTTTTTTTTTTTAATGATAAAATTTTTAAGAGGAAATGGATATGGAAACATGCAAATAGTGTAACAAAATTGTATTATATCTTGATTAATAGAAAATATGTATTTAAGACCAATGGGTTTTATATATTCAACACAGAATCCATTAATGAAATATAAGATACATATTAATATTAAGTCTAGGGAGATAAAAGCTAATGAGGAAGAGAATAATATTGCAAAACTACAGAACTACTCCAATAAATTTGTAATAGAATTTAGAAATCATTTGAAAATGTTTGAAGATGGGTTAAATTTAATTGAAATCTATAAGAAGTTGATAAATAGTTTACTAAAAGTTGTTATACAGATAGGAATAACTCATCAAATTTGTTAAAAACAATCCATTTGCAAGGATTGATTATGTAAAATGGCAAAAAAAATTTTTTTTATAATAGAATAATGGTGTAATAATTAAATTTATAAAGCGCATAGTCATTACATAAAATAATATATATTAAGGCTATAACCTTAAGGCCATGCACTTGAAAAACGACAGTAGGGACCTCTACAAATCTTAACACAAGAATAAAAAAGAAAATTGCAAAATCATAAGTAATGCTGTAAAAGTGGTCTTAGTAGAGTGGGAAAATTTTTTTCAGCAGTAATATGATAAATGTTAAAAACAGGAATCAATTCATTAACTGTAAAGAATTCTACAAAAAACTATTATACTAATATAAAATAGGAAACAAAAATGTTTTGGATAATGATAGAATAATTGAAATACCACATATAGTAAATGAATACATAACAAGATACAATTGAATTTATGAAGTTCAGTAAAACTACAAGAAATATTAAAGTCACTAGATATTTTATAACAATCATTTAAATATATAAAGTTTTGAAAAGTTATATCTAAATTTTTTAAACAATAAGAATATGCCCTAATAAAATAAAGAATATTTTAGCAATACTGATATTCACTGAAGATAAAAAAGGAAGATATTAGAAATTACAAATTTATCATATTTCTATTACTTCTGTAAATGATATTTGCTAAGGTTATTACAAATCATCTTTTGAGAATTTTGAACTAAAGCTAACTAAAATAGCATTTTAAAAAAAACAATAACACAATCCTTAATTATTATTTTTATATCCAGAATATGAAATATTTATCTTGTTATTTACACTATTTAAATAATAAGGTTGGTTATTGTTAATACATGAACTTGTAAACATTAACAAACTGGTGTTAAAATTGATCCTACCACAGTAGATTATTAAGAGAAGTTACAGAAAGAACCAATGAGTATGAGATGCCATTTTGCATTAAATGTGTAGATTCTTTGCCAAATCATTAGTAAAGTTGGAATTATTCATAGATTTAAACTAGGATTGAATGCTTTTAGTAGAAATAACAATGCTTAAAAGAAATAGACCTGAAAAAAAAGAACTCATTTTTAATAAATGTATTTTACTAATTCTTGCTAATGATGTATGAGAATGGAATTTAGTAGATGAATAATTCAAAACCTGCAGATGACACAGTAAATTAGAAAGAGATGTATGTTTGGATTAACAGGAAGTACTGATATCAAATATTTGGTTAGAGTATTGATATCATTGAAGGATTAATAAACTGAAATTGATCTAGGCTAAATTTTTGTTAAGAAGGGAAGACAATAGCTATTTAACTGACATTTTAAGCTAGAATCTAAGGGTTTTAATAGACACCAAAGAGAGATATGGTACGAAGAAGAGAAATTATGGATTAGAAATACTTAAATAAACTTATAAAATAGATTGATAAGAGACATTAAGGATTAAAAATACTTAAATAAACTTATAAAATAGATTGATATTGTTTGACAGTGATAATGATGGATTATAATTTGTAAAATACTTTAAAATCTTTTTTATCTTTTTTGCATATTACTATTGCTAAATATTTTTTCAATTATGTGGTATATACTAATTATTTAGTATATTTTGTATATAAGATTGTCAACATTTTTTCAATTTTATTCCTTGCATTTTGTAAAATATCTATTTAAATCCAACATAGTACTCAAATAATTATATTGTGTCATGTTATTATTCATCTACCAAAATAATCTCATTTACGAGTTCTAACCAATTTCTCAAAATCTTTCTATTTATTACTTTATTGTTTAAACATTTATTTTTAAAATTTACATTGAGTTTTATGTCTTATTTTTTTTTAGGTATTCACATTCAGATGTAATCCAGCAACAGTTTGTAAAAGAATTTCTTATGCAATGGTTTGAAGCTCAGGTAAAAATAATGTCTATTTATGTGTTTGTGTATACATGCAAATATTATTAAATATAGAATATAAAGGAAATTACTTTGTTATAAAATATCTATTAACAAAAAAAATTAAATTAAACAATTTATCGTATAAATAATTATACTTACTCATGATCTTTTATATAATTAAAAAGCATGGCAGGCATTTAAAAAAAATAATTACTACAGTAAAAAAATTTGGGATAAAATTAGCGTATTTGACATATGCTTCTTTCTACAAATGCTGATTTTGAACCAGTTTGTAATTTATTAACTAATGCAATTTTCAGCTAGGGATATACATATCTGCAAGATAATATATAATTGAATGAATATCAAATTGTTACAAGTAATAATTAATAATGTTATGCTGAAAAAAATATAATTCTTGATATGGTTTCTGATCAAAATTAAATATAATAGATTTAGTTAACAATAAAGAAAGCGAAAAAAAAAAAAAAAAATTACTGAAGAAAGTGAATTTCAGTTTAAATTTAATTGTGAGAATAATGCAACAACTGTGACTGATACAAACTTAATATAGTCTTATGTTATGCATTCATTTAGACTTAGCGTAAAAATCTACAAACAGTTATGATATACCAAGAAATACTTCATATAGGAGAAAAAGATTTTAATAATAAAGTTCATGATAATACAAGAGAGTGCAGGAAACTAGTATCTTTCTTATAAAATAAAAGAAGTTAAATATTAATCTTGACTAGAAATTTGCAAAGAGTTAGCACTGTATTGAATCAATATCTATGATAACAAACGAACTATTATTAATATCATTATTGAAGAAAGTATAATTATGGAAACAACCTAAGTGTTATATAAGGGAAAAAAAAATATTTTTTTTCTATTTTTATCATGTTCATAGAAAAGATGTGCCTGATTTTACTACAAAACTATTTGATTAATTTGTTTTAGGTTAATATTTATATTAGAATTGCCCTTCTTGATTTTGTTTTAATATGAAAAAGGCTTTTTTGTGCAATTCAGTATACTGGAAGACATTTTTCTATCTTTGAATAGCATCTGATCTTGATGTGATTGTATCACAGAGGTAATAGACATATGAATGTAAGATAAATTAATTTCATAAGATTAATGAAATTTAAGAAAACCCAGTACAAATGGATGATATACTCTGTCTAGTTAGATTATGGCATTGGAAACAGCTTCCAGATGACAATAAACAATCTTAATACTTAATATACCTTATTATATCATTATAGTAAATGACTTAAGCTAACCCCCTATCAATATTCAAACATTGCTTGGAAGATGGACTAAGTAGATATAGATATTCTTAAAATTACTTTTTTGGAAAGTAATAACTCTTAGATAGATTGTGACATAGCAATAATGCAATTTATAACTACTAAAGTTAGGTAGTATAAAAATAACAAATCTAATAAAACTAAAAAACTGATATCTGTTAAAGAATTGTCTTATAATTATGGTATTATCTCTTGAAATTAAGAATCCCTAATATTAAAGCATTTACAAAAAAATACTCCAAAGTCATATTAAATAATTTGCTTGCCCTACATGGATTGCTGTAGTGTTAGAATTGTCTGGAACAAGGATCATAGAGTGCAACTTAGCTCTGTCATTTCCAATGTCCACTTATGAATTCCCGAGCAATAAACCATTTGATTAATTTATAATAATTTGCTTAATTTTTGTAAAAGTCTAACATTAGCATAATAATATTCATTGAATGAGATTTTTTAGATTTGCCTTTTATTTCTATTGCATTAAATAATGATTGGATGAAATATTGGATATACATAAAGAATTATTTGATGTTAAAAATAGTTAGGAACATAAATTAAATATAGAATAACATAAAAATGAAAGCCAAAATCATTAAATGGTGATTCAAATAAAACATACAAAAAAATAAAATTAATAAAGTATAATGAAAAGTATTTTAAATGTATAATACCTGACTTCTGAGCATCTTAATTTCATTTAAAATGAAAAGATCACCTCAAAGATACTTTGACTGTCTCTTGCAAAGATTTGTAATTAAACTATAGTTGAAAACTTGATTTTTTATTTTTATTATGAATTGAAATAAGTAATATATCATGGTAATTTGTTTAAGAGGTCATATGATGTCAAGTATCCTACTAATAGAGTGAGCTTTTAATTGTTTTATTCATTTGGTCCAAGCTATTTTTTTAAAAAATTACATTACTCAAAGGAGTATCAATCCTGGGATCTTTAGCTGTGAGTTTGCAAAGAACTACATTAAATCACACAGGGCACAGGTGGAGTTATTAATTTAGAAATTTACTTTTTCTACTCTGTGTAATCATATTAAGAATCAGCTATTTTAGGAATCATCAAATTAATAGAATGTTTTTGATATAATTAGTCATTGGTTTGCAAATATTGTGCCTATACACAAATATGAAAATAAATTTTAAACTTTTTATTATTTAATATTTAGAAATATGTTTTTATTCTTAACTAGATTAGTTAATTTTTTATATTATAATTTTTTTTTTTTAGAATTGCTCAGGAATATCAGAAAAAACTTTCATAAAAAATAAGGCTGCTCAAATTTTTGCAATGGTGTTTACCAGTGATTATCCACATTATTGGCCTAATTTTTTTTCAGACTTGCAACGAATGTTCCATTATGGAGTACCAGCCCTGGATTTTTATCTTCGCATTTTAATGGCTATTGACAGTGATGTAGTAGATCGAGAAATAATACATTCACCAAAAGTAAATCAAAAAATTTTGTATTTTAATATTTTATAGAATTTACAGATATAAATTGTTTTTTTAAATATTGGGAAATTCTGTAAAGTATCTAATGATTGACTAATTAGCCTTGAAACAGATTAATTGTTCATTTGAATTAGTTAAATTATCTTGCATTGTTTTTAGTATAACAGTGATACTATTGTATGAGTATATATATAACATGTTCAGACAGTCTTAAATATATTGGGGGGGGGGAAGTGAATTCTGTTGTATATGTTTGCGTGTATGGTAGTAGTGGAGATGGTGTACTGCCACTGCTAGAGGCGCCATTTCTGCAAAAACATGAAGAAATATCCACAGTAGGGGCCCAAAAGCAGCAATGCTTGTTCCAACCACTAGGTGGCGCTGTTCACCATGCGTAAGCACAGGGACATTCCACCAGCTAGCTGGCACCAAAGCTACCTGCTTGGTGGCGCTGGTTGCCATGCATAAGCCCATTTAGCTTACGTCAACTGCTACCAGCAACTACCAAGATTCTAGCCCACTACATGGCGCTGTTTCTCCACGCAACACACGGAAAACTGCACACTCTAACCGCAATATTATTGCACGGTTAACATCTATGCACATTATTTAAGAGATAGATAGCATATAATTTAAAGGTGCCAATAATATAGAAGCCACAACTATTTAAATATATCTTGGTTATTAATACTGTTACATTGTCTTTGACTGTCTCATAAGTCCATGTATTTTACATTTATTCTTTTTAAAAATTGATCTTTTTTAAAAAATTATTTTCTCTAAAAATGATTCTTTTTTTAAAAAAAAAACGTGATCACAACTATTTAAATCTGCTTTGACGGTAAACTAACACTTATATTCTAAGTTCACCTGATAAATCAATGTATTTTTTTTTTCTCATGTGTCATAGTATCAGCCGGGAAGCGAACCTGCTAACCCGGGACAACTGCTTGTAAAGCAGCCGTCGCTGACCTCTCGACCACCAATGCTTGACAAATCGATGTATTATTAAATGAATTTCTTTTTTAAAATCTATCTTTTTTTAAAGATTATTTTCTCTAACAATGATTTTTTTTTTAAAAAAAAAAATGTAATCTTTACAGCAGTCTTCCTTTTTTTCAACAATGTGGGCTAAGCTAATTTTTACAATTTTTTTTCCTACGGCAATATTTCTTTGAAAACTTTTCAAATAATATTTCTATTACAAATACAAATTATATTTCGGTTTATAGATCTTTCAATTAGCAAACGTGTTATTTTAAAAAGATTTTTTATTCTTAAAGCAACATTTTATTTTATTTTATTAATGGTGGCTGAACTTGAGCGCATAAATGATATATAAATACAGGATTCATAAAATTGAAGAGAATGATCAAGACTCTTACTATCAGTTACAATTTGCTGTCAATAAGATATCAGAGAATTGCAGTTTGCATAGTGTGTGGTGATTTATCCATGAACTCTCTTCAGTGTAAAAATCGAGTAAAAATATTCAAGGCATAAATATTAATTGAAGTTGTATTTAAAACTTTAGGATCATTTTAATAACTAAAAATGTCATATACTCCCAAGGAAATTTCAAAATAATAGGTTTTATAAGTGTGGCAAAAGTAAGATACTATAAAGACTCAGGGGAAAAAAAAAGGTTTAGAGCAAAATGCAAAGGCTAATGATAATATAGCAAAAAGATTCTATTTTGAAGGAAACAACACAAGATGTAAAAAAGAGAAAAATTAAAGAATCACTTTTTCATAAATTAATTTAAAGATTACTATAATGTATTGAAACATAATTTCTAGGAAATCATGTGACATCTATTTCTCATTCACATATAAGTTTAATTATAATGACTGCAATCTAAATAATAAATAACTCTGATTATATGTAAGTGAGCATGAAGTAACTGAAGTTTCCAATGGTAATTCTTATCATTTATTCCATAAATTCATATATTCAATCGATTGAATTCACTCCCTTATTTAAAATTACATAAATAAATTAAGCATAAATAACAAATGCCAAAGGACAGGTGATATCATCTGTCTTTTGGAAATTTATTTACATTATATAATTCATTGATTATAGTCTAAGTAATTAAAAGTAGTTCTATATAAGTTCTATATTATTATTGTTTATTACTTTCATTATTAATGAAATAATATTTTATATAGCACTATGTTTTATAAACAATAATAATAATCAGCTATTAAGCTAATGCACATGTGCTTTGAAGATTTCAATTATAAATGAATACTCTCAGTAAAATATTTCATTATATATGTTTGATCTCAAAATAAGAATAATGTCTTGTAAATTGTAAAGATTTTTGCAGATGTTATTTATTCAAGCATAGTAAAAGTAATTTAAAGTGATTATTTAATATCTCACACTCTCATTTCCAAATGCTTAAGATTTACCCATACATAAACGTTTGGGTAAGAAAAGATAGATGATTCATTCTATCTTTTCAAAAAGACCTTATCTTGTGTTTGGAATTGAGAGTATTCATTTGTAATTTAAATCATCAAACCGCAGGTGCATTAGCTTAATAGCTGATTATTATTACTTTCATTATTATAATGTAAAAATATCATTTGTATATTTATATATAAACAAATTACATCAAATTTAGTATTTAAAAACTAGCCAAAATTTAAAATTTTGGCTAATTTTTCCATTTTGAATTTGGTGTAATTTTTTTTATTAATTAGTTTAGCTTTTAGCTTTTGACATTTTATATATATATTTGAATATTTTCATAAATAAAGGATTTGTGCTTGTGATTTTGGAAAACTATTCTAATTGTTCGTATTTATTGCATTTAAATCATTTTGAAAGAGACAGTGGTCTATTCTAGATACTATTATCCCATTCAAATATATATTTGTAATCCTATATAAATAGTTTATGAAATTAGATATGAAAGTTTCAATACATTATAAAAATGAAATAAATGTTTTCCTTCAAAAGGATTTACACACTATTGGTAACTATTAATATAAATAGTTTTATCATATTCATGGAAATTTCTATTCAAAAATCATAAACAATCATGTATATGTATGTTTTGTGCTTATTTTCTAATTGAGAAATTAATTAACTGGCTATAAATCATCTTGCCATGTAGTATTGTTTGTATTATATTAATCTTAAAAATATTTAATTTCTTCACTGTATATTTTTAAATTATTAGTTGTCTATGTAATTGACATAGTTTTGAAAAGGAACTTTTATGGTATATTCTTAATATAAGCCCATCTGAAAATAGTAGTAATTGGCTAAACTAAGCAAACCTTGAGAATTTTATTATTTGAGATTATATAGATATTTTTGGTCGTCCGCCCCCCCCCCCCCAACCTTAATTAGAAAATAAATACAAATATTTTTTATCCATAAAAGCATTCATTATAATGTACAAATTCATATATTTTCTCAGGAAACTGAAAAAAATACAATGATTAAAGATAGAATGAGAGAACAAAGTGTTCCAGACATGGTTGACTCATGGTATCACATAATTGTAAGTTAATATAAATTTTTTAATATTTGTATGTGTGTTTATATTTATCTACTTGTATATTCAATCTGTGAACTGTTAATCACACAAACCAATCTTTGAATTATATCATATCTTCACAAGGTATTAAAAATATTAAATTAAAAAAACTTCTATAGCATTTTAAAGAAAAACTGATGGTATTAGTAATACAACTTTTCCATAAGTTCCCAAAAAATGAGATTAATTCTGATAATAAATTACTAAAAAATGACTTCATGCCTTTAACATTTTTAAAGAAGTTATATAGCCAAATTGTCAATCAAAAATGTGTATGATTATTATTGAATCTGTGTTAATAGCTAAAAAATCCAACATTGTTATTATCTAATGAAGCAATATAACATTTACTGCTTTAGTAAATCTAAAGCAGTAAATGCTCAAGTTTTTTTTACCACTAGGTTTGACAAAGAAATTAATAAATCATTATTCCTCATACTCGATTTGTTATTACATTTAAACATTTTAATTACTGGTGAAATATATATAATTAAAATAATGTTTGGAACATTTAGGTCCAGGGCATCATCACTTAAACATGATTAAAATTTGGAGATAAATATTAAAGAAATAGCCAGAGAGATAGAGTATTTATTATATTACCAAATTCTTGAGTGTGATTTTTATTGATGGATTGCAGGGAATGTATTAACTGTGTAAAAAAAAAAATTATTTTAGATTTTTCTATAAATTGAATATTACATGAAAGAGAAAAAGAAATGACTAATTAAAGAGAGAATTGAGTTAAATCGGAAATTTAACATGAGTAGGACATTTTTTATTTTTATTAGTAAAAGAATCTGAAAAAATTTCAGAATGATTATTGTGATAATAAATATAACAGCATATCACTGCAAGACATTGAAGAGAAGTACATCATGAATTGCCGATTGGTCAACTGAAATTCTTTTTTCAGATATGAAGCAATATTTAGTAGAAGATAAGACTTGAGTTTTATACAAATAAACTGAGAGAGAAACCACTAAACATCACATGATCACCATTCTTTATTCTTACACAAACTATTTAATACAGAGTTTAGTCGTTTAATATCAATCCTGCCGAATAGGAAGAACCAAAGACACGGAAAAATATGGATGCTGAACTGAGTTCAGATCTATACAACTATACAAGCTAATAGTTTGAACTTAAATTGAAAACATTATTGTGTTTTTATTTTGGACTCAAATTTTATAGTGTGCTAATAAAGTAAAAGATGGCTGTTGGAGGGTTGCATTAGATCCTAAGATCTAGATGCAGTGCTCTCAGATCCAAGACTCCTTACTGATGAAAGCCACAAGCTAGAAACTAGTCTGGGGATATTGGATGAATAGGCACTAGATAAGAATTTTATGCACAAATCGTCCTTCATCCATTGATTACTCTGGCTTGCACTAAGTGGCACTACTGTATGGAGAGTTTTGCCTCTGTGTTAATCTGGGAGAGGAAAAATAGCTTCCTATTTAAATAACAATACAAATTTCTGAAAAATAACTTTGGTAATAACGTAGAGTCTTAGATCAAAGTAGTTTGATTTAGAAAGAAAAAATAAATGTAATAAAATTAACGTTGACTAATTTTTTGAAGTTCAGTATTTAATGATTTTTAAAACAGTTGCGTTGTTAGCCGAGAGGTACCGCAGCTGCCATACAAGCAAGTAGTTGGTTGCAGACGGTTGTGGGTTTGCTTCTTGGCCGATGCTATGACATATGGAAAAAAAAAAAAAACAGTTCTCTGACTGAATAGACATAAGATGAAGATTGTTATTCAAATTTTAATAGATTAATTTCAAATTAAAAAATGTATTTTGTTTTCTTATTAGTAATTTTGTTATTAAACTATTGGTGGATATTATAAAAATGATTTAATCAAAAATATTAATGGAAAGAAAGGTGCTACATAGTACATTTAGCTCTATTTCTGTAAAAATATTGATGAAAAAAAAAAAAAAAAACCTCATTTTGAATGCAAACTAAAAGTCATTCAATTTTTTTTTTTTTTAAAGTAATTTGGAATCTGAATGAAAGGAAGGTAATTCTAAGTATAGAAGTAAGATTATCTTAACATAAATAGTGAGAAAAAAGATCACTAGTAAATATGGATTTCAAAATGTTGGATAACGATAATGCTTTAATATTATATGCTTTCATGATTATATTTTAATAAAACAAGTTGTTAATCTAATTAAGTAAATCATTATGCAAAATATGTTGTTAAAATGAAATGAAGTTTACCATTGTAAAGGTAATTTCTAGAAAAGATGTGATAAAAAAAAGAAACCATAATAATAAATCTTTTGTAGTAGATTTCAATAAAAAAAAACAGGTAATAAAAATGAACTTCAGTATTTTGCCAAAGAAAATCCAATTTTCATTGTTTACAGCTTAACAAATATCATCAATAAGAGAACTTTCAGACTTTGAATAAAGCTTGTGTATCAAAAACTTAATGCCAAGTTGAATAATTTTTGCAAAGAAAGTTATTCAATTTTGGGGAAATTTCACAGAAATCTTATTATTTTTTTAGCTAATTCACTGTATTGAATCAAAGTCTGAAAAATTTTATTTAGCAAGGAAAATTTCATAGCCTTATAATGATTTTGTTTTTACTACTGGCTCTAGATGTTCTAATTTTTGTAGATATAACGGTTCATAGAAGTTCACCAAAATGCAGGAAAAAATATTTTGATCTTTAATGAACAAAAGCATTATATATCAAAATACCCAATCACTATATTAATAATTTTTATTAGTCATTCATTAGGTTAGAGATTACCTACTTAATGAATGATATTTTTGTAGTGTAATTTTTACACCACTCTGCAAGATAAAGAATTGTTTTTATCCACTTTTAACACCTTGTGAAAGGAGTTAATCTTAAGCATATGACCAAGGACATGTGAAAAAGATGTATGATCCCCAAGGTGCACATTTCATGCCAAACCAGCATTCATCACTTTACCCAGACCACAATCTTTTACACATCATCTTTATCATTATTTAGTATATATAGATAACCAATTACTACAGTTTAATTGGTGTGTCAAACTTACTTCCTCACAACTTAATGACACAAACTAATGAATAACATTTCTGTATAATTTTCGCTATACCACTCTCGGGCGTAGTAACTGGTTTTATCTGCTTGGAGATCATATATCTTTTTCACATGTTCTTGGTCATATGTTTAAGATTACATCCCTTTATAAGGTGTTAAAAGTGGATAGAAATCAGTCATTACCTTGCATGAAAGTGGTGTAGTGAAAATTACACTACAGAAATATTCTATTAAATGGTTGTGTCAAAGTTGTGAGACCACTAAGTTTGACACTTATTAATTAAATTGTAATAATTATAATACGCTTTATTCTGAATAATGATAAAGATATTATGTATAAGAGATTGTGATATGAACTAACTGATGAGTGCTGTTTCAGCATGTAATGAACATCTTGGGAATCATACACCTTTTTCATATGTCCTTGGTCATATGATTAAGAGTACACCCTCCATAAGATGTTAAAAACGGATAGAAACTAGCCATTGTCTTGCATGGGAATAGTGTCGTGAAAATTACACTATAGAAATATTGTACCAATCAGTAATTTCTAGGTGACTAAATCATATTATCCATAAAGTTTAATTTTCAAATAATTTTTTGTTGTAAAAAAATTGTAGAGATGTTAGAATTTAGAAAAATAACATCATAAAATAAGATAACAAAAATTAATAAATAAGTTTAAACTGAAATTAATTTCAAGAAAAAACTATTGAAGATATTTGTTTAGAATTATTGCAACTAAGTTAACTATATAAAGGTGCTACTTTATCTAATACAGCGTTTCCCAACCTGTGGTACGCGAATTGCTGGTTGGTAGTACGCGAAAAATAATCAATAATGGCGGACATAAAAAAAAAATTAAATCATAAAAATATCATAGATACGTTTTTTCCTATAATTTATAAAAAATATTTGGTACCAATTATTTTAATTAATAATATTATACAGTAAAGTTGTTAATATGTACAGTTGATGATCGAAAATCAGGCAATCGATATTGTTTTTTTTTGAAGTGCACTTTTAAATTTAGGCGTTAGCCATCAGTAACTTGAGATGTCGCCGCTACTGTTGTGATGGCGCTGCATTCACTTCACTGCGCGGCTTACAAGTGACAGGTTATTGTTTGTGATTGTATCGTCTTTGTTTATTAAAATTCATTGATCCCCGTATTGATTAACTTTTTTTTTAATAAGACTCATTAAATAATTAAATAAGCCATGGATCAGTGGTTAAAAGCCGGTAAGTGCCAAAATCTCAAGCAAAACACCAACAGTGATGTATTGCCGAGTTCTACAAATGACATGTCAGAAAATTCGGTGCAAAACGTTGAAATCGCGCAATCTTCAGTTCTTCAAGGAGGCGTTAAGAGAAAATATTGTGATGAATATATAAAATACGGATTTTCGTATATTGGAGACGAAGACTGTCCTAAGCCCAAGTGTGTAGTGTGTGGGGTAGTGTTTTCAAATGGATGCATGAAGCCTTCATTTCTTTCGCGACATCTACAAACAAAACATACGGATTACAAAAATAAAGATTGTGATTTTTTTAATCGTTTAAAAGAGCAAAATAATGTGTCTATTTTATCATCTTACATTCTACCTGCCAATAAGGATAATGAACATGCAATAGATGTTAGTTATCGTATTAGTTACCATATCGCCAAATGTGGTATAGTCATCAAATAGGAGAAAAATTAATTTTACCTTGTATAAAGGATGCCGTTGGCCTTATGATTGACCAAAAATATATCCAAAAAATTAATTGTATTCCTCTTTCAAACAATACGGTATCGAGAAGAATTCACGATATGTCTGAGGATATCGAGGAAGCAGTGATAGAGAGAATTAAAAAAAGTAAATTTTTCTCAATTCAAGTAGATGAGACCACAGATGTAACAAACAATGCTGTATTGCTTGTTATTGCTAGGTACATTAAAGACAGTGAATTTGAAGAGAATCTTTTACTTTGTCATTTTCTCTCCACACGCACACCGGGTGAAGAAATATTTAAAGCTATTGATAATTATTTTATATTGAAAGATATTAGTTGGTCAAACTGTTGTGGATTGTGTACTGATGGTGCCAAATCAATGTCAGGTTTATATATTGGTCTTCGTGGCCACGTTTTAAATGTAGTTCCCAATGTAATTTGGAGCCACTGCTGTATCCATAGGCAAAATCTAGTAACAAAGCGCCTTCCAGAAGAATTGAAACTCATTCTCAACGATGCGGTGAAGATTGTTAATTTTATAAAGAAAAGCTCCACAAACTCAAGAATTTTTAAAGTTATGTGCGAAGACTTGATGAGTCTTCATACTAATCTACTCTTTCATACAGAAGTGAGATGGCTATCTCGTGGTAAGGTGCTAACCCACTTATTCGAACTTAGACAAGAAGCACAGGTATTTTTTGAAGACAATCCTTTTTATCTTTCTTCGAAATTGTATGATTTTAATTGGCTTCAGGCGCTTGCATATTTATCTGATATTTTTTTGCAAATAAATAACTTAAATTTGACACTTCAGAACAACTCAATAACGATCTTTAATATTAATGATAAAATTGAAAGTATGATTAAAAAATTAGATTTTTGGAAACAGTGTATCGAAAACAATCAATTGGAAGTATTCGAAACTCTGCATATTTTTTTTGTTTGAATATAAAGTTAGTCTGTCTCAAGATATACGAGAAAATATAATAGCACATTTAACAGGATTAAAATTGTCGTTCATGGAATATTTTCCAAAACTTGAAAACACAAATGATAACTGGATTTCAAACCCTTTCTATGAAGAAAATTTAGAAAAAGCTACAACATTATCAATAAAAGATAAAGAAAATTTAATAGAATTATCATGTGACAGAACTTTACAAGTAGAATTCAAACGACACAATATAATTAATTTTTGGTTAAACATTAAAGAGTATGAACAACTTTCTGAGAAAGCACGTAAAATATTATTACCGTTTACTAGTACGGAATCAGTAGAAAGAGCTTTTACTTCATATATTTTTTTAAAAAATAAGTATCGCAACAGATTGAATGCCGCTGTAGACTTAAGGGGATACCTTGCATCTTTTGAACCAAATTTCAAAAAATTATGTTCTTCGAAACAAGCACAAGGATTTCATTAAATTTATTTTATAAAAATATTTGATTATGATAAGAAAATATATATTAGTTGTTTTTTTATAATTTTGTGTTTTTATTAAAATCATTTATTAGTAAACGAAATATGATAAAATAATAAATATGAAACTTTGAGCAAACACAAACATATATATATATGTTAAAACAGGCAAAACTCACTATATATATTGCACACACAGCAAGCTAAAGTATTCAATGGATGCCAGAAGGCTTGTGCATAAAATCCCCATCTAGTGCCTACTCATCTAATATCCCCAGACTAGTTTCTGGCTTATGGCCTTGCATTAGATCCTAAGATCTAGATGCAGTGCTCTCAGATCCAAGGCTCCTCACTGACGAAGGCCATAAGCCAGAAACTAGTCTGGGGATATTGGATGAGTAGGCACTAGATGGGGATTTTATGCACAAGCCTTCTGGCATCGATTGATTACTCTAGCTTGCTGTGTGTGGCAATAGATATAGTGAGTTTTGCCTGTTTTAACAAGTTATACACAAGCATAAGAGGAAGTGGTCATGTGATGTTTATTGGCTTTTATATATATATATGTTACAGTGAGTTTATAATCCGGTGTGATGTTTAGGCATGTTTTAATGTAATTTGTCTCATTATGTGATGTGAATACATGGTCACCCTATAATATTTATAATGCAAATGAAACAACACACAATAACAAATTTCACAAAATACAATCATTTTTACGAAGTGGTACAATTTAGCGTGATGTGCTACCAAGTGGTACTCAAGCCAGAAAAGGTTGGGAAACGCTGATCTAATTACATCGAAGTGAAACTTGACATCCTATCAATGCACTATAAAACTGTAAGAAAAGTTTCATTTAAGGATGCTTCTTAAAATTTTAAAAATATAATTGCAAGATCATAAAAGTAATCAAGATTGTTCTTCAACTTCCTGGATTGGATACTATAGAGACCATAATTGTAAAATAACTTTCATTTGATTGGAAATGTAAAGTGAATGAACAATACAAGACTTCAAAAGGTTTTATGATAAACTTGAGCATGATTTTCATGGGAGAGGTCTATCTACATTATAAAAATTATCTCAAGGACATTCTAAAGAAGTGCAATGTCAATTATTTCCATTGAGAAGATATGGTAAAGAATAGAATAGATTGGTGATTTACAATTAGACATGGTGTTGAACTATTTCAAAAAGAAAATTTTTCTGAAGAAATTAAAAATCCATATCGTAAAATATCAAATGAACAGAAATATGGGTATATATAGACATATTTAGGTTTCACAGATTAAATTTGTATAGTCATAGCAAAAATCATTTCTGTAGAGTTTTTTTCCTTTCTCATTTCTTTCTGTTTTAGAAAAGAGATAACTAAGGAATACAAACATTAATAGATGATCAGGTGCTGACAGAAATCGATAAAATTTGCAGATAAGGTAATCTTTAAAATCAGTAATAAAATGCCAAAGTTGGTAATGAAAAGGAAGGAAATATCAAACCATATGAACTTAAAAGTAGAAATAAAACAAGAAAATGACCAACTATTTTTTATGAATTCAATAATTTTTTGTTTTGTTTTTAGGAGTAGTATATTTTCTCAACAAAGAGAAATGCCATTAACTGGAATCCCACGAATCAGATAGTTTACATATTTGACACTTAGTAATAGAAGTTTTTGATTTTGTATGACAAAAATATTACCAGGAGTAGATTTTAGAAATTACTTATGTATAAACTTCAAGTAAAACTAAAAAAAAATTACATGCATATTCAACATCTGAGATATATTGGATTAACATCAGAAACCAGTTAAAGGTTTTGAATGTAAATTATTGTGAACAAAATGAACTGTGAATGAAAATGAAAGAAATAATTAATTATTATCTTAGAAAAGTTTGACCAAAATTAATTAGTAATGGCAAAGAAGAGAATTTTAATTAAAACATAATTTTTTTAGAGGGAACTGTATTGGAATATCCAAATAGCAACTATGAAAGACAAAGAACATTATAACAGCATTTGAAAAAGAGATTAAACTTGAAAAAAGATTCATCTCTTAGGATAATGGTGCAATTAAAAGTGTTTAAGTCTCAAATGGGTTCACTGAAAAATACAATGAAAGAAATATATTTTCGATATGTAAATCTTCAATAATGAAGGATTAAATCAGACTAATTCTGCTCTTTTGATTTATAAAAATATAAAATTTTTTTGATGCTGGACTTTTATAAAAAGATGAATAATCATATGAAATTTCAACACAGTTTTTAATATGAAATCATTATTTTTTAATATTATCTCTCACTATATGAACAGAACAATAAGAATTTCAAGTATCTACTTTTCACTCAGCTAAAATAATCTGTATCTTGCCATTGTGGAGGATGGGGTTGCTGTGCAAGATTAATGATATGCTTTATTTCTATTAAAATTCTCCATTTTTTTTTTTTTTAGTGTTGTAATGTTTTTAGAATGTCAGTTATCTTATCTTAAATTTTAAAAGTTTAATTATTTAGTTTAATAATTTTTGATGCTTACTTTATTACTATAGTTAAATATGCACTTCAGTCAATAAAGCAGAGAATTTGGCAAATAACTTTTCTTATTAGTCTCTCATTTAAATTTATAAATGATGTGTTAATTATATGAATGTTTGACGTTAGGACCGACTCTCAGAATCTTAATAAAAAAATTTTAACATAAAATTATCTTATTATCATGATGTACAATCAGGCTCATGGCTATCTTAAGCAAAATGTATATTTTTATATGAATAGCTGAAAATTAATAGATATGACTTTGAATGCCTCTTTGAATATTGAGATCTCATATAATCTTAAAGTTATATTACTATTTCTTTGCTATCATGGATCAATCTTGTGTCATTTCACAATTCTTAGATGTATTGACCTTCCATTTTAAATGTTAATCATGTGATTTTAATTATTGCATACTTTTTTGATGGTAGTGTAATTGACTTTTAAATTCATACCAAGTGTAAGTCTTTAAACTAATAAACATTATTGATTACTATGGCTTGCACTGGATGGCACTACTGTATGGAGATATAGAGTGGGGAATGGAAAATAAAGTGGCTAATAGGTTTATCTGGGCATAATTGCTGAGATATTCTTGACTTCGTTTAAGGAGAAGCCACATCACATCATCACTTCATTGTATTAAGTGTAAGTCTTGTGCGTGTAAAAGATTTATAAAATATTTGTCATGTTTTTGGGCTATTTTTATATTAAATAATTATAAACAATAAAAACAAAGTTATTTAGTGAAAATTGATATTTGATGCCCATAATTATTTTTAGCTTTCTGGTCAAAAATTTAAAAGATATTTGCAGGCGTTGTATAAAAATTACAAAACTCTTCATCTATAGATCAAAAAATCTATCATATCATTTAGATTTTTTTTTTGTAAAAAAAAATAAAAACAAAATAAATTAGATTTAAAAGACCAAATATTTAAAATATTGCAGAATTGATGAAAATCAATAGTAATGGAAGTGAAATAATTTCATTAGCATTGTAAATAATGTGGATTTTTTTTGTCAGTGTAATAAAAATATTTTTCCACTCTTATTTTGTTTTGTTTTTAATATAATTCTTATATGATTTTTTTTTTTTAATCTTTTTTTTGAATTCTTAATATGAATTCAATGCTTTCATTAATTGGAAATTAAAATGAAGGATAATAAAAGTATATAAGGATTGGAGTTTTGAAATTTTGAATTAGAATAATTTTTATAATTTTATAACCTATGCAATCAAACACCTATTTGCAGCCTTCTGAATACAATATTTAAATATCCAATATAAGTAAGTGAAAAAAATAAAAAGGTATGAGTGAGAATAATCATTTCTTAAAAGTGGTTTAGAAAATGTATATTCTAGTTAGTGTTGATTGTAAAGAAAATATTAAATTTTGCAAAGAAAATTATTGTGGAATAGTAAATTAATGAATGTTGTCATCAAATAACTATATTCAGCCTTTTTGACAAAATGCTTTTTGAACTATTTAATATATAATGTTAATAATGCTTGCAGTTTTTGCATAAACATTGAAGAAATGTTTTGTCATAGACTAGCTTCGTAAGAATATAAAGGATTAAATTAATTTTATTATTAACTGTTTTAAATATTTGCTTTTTTATATATTGTTTTTTATTGTTAAACATATATATATATGGCAATTATTTCTTATGCAGAGACTTTTTATTATGATTACTTCTTAGAGTTTCACTTTGTCTTGCAGTCTTTTTTAGACTTTTTTCATTATTTTTGATAAGAATAATAGTCTCTTCTTCATATTTGAGGCAATGTTTTTGATATTGATATATAGGGTATATTTAGATTTTTGTATTTTGCATACATCATACTTTTGAGGATTATTGTTTTATATACAGAAAATGAATTAATGGAGTATTTAAAATATGGAATTTTGTAGTTCAAAAAATGAATGCCTAATGTGAAGAAATACTTTTATGAGCTCTTTCTTTTTGAAACAACTAATGGATTAAATTTTAAAAATTGCAAATGCAGATTTAGTAGATACATTAAATACTATAGATTTCTCATTATTCTATATTTAAAATATCCATCACACCATCAATTATCAAGATTTTTTTTTTTTAATTTGAACATTGTTTGGTTTGATAAAAAATGGCGTTCTGAAAACTTTAAATGTTGTTGAGTAATCTTTATATAGTTAATAGTTTAACAATAGCAAATTTGATTTACTAAAATGTCATGTAAAGTTATCAAAGGATGCAAAATTAATGGCATAAGATGTTTTAGATATTTTTCTAGAGAATAAACAAAACTAACAAGGAATTCTCCAAATTGATATTGAGAAAAAAATATTATAGATTGGTTAGTTACTGAATCTGTAATGATATTTAAATTGTATTGCACTTAAGGAGCTGAACCGCTGTCATTATTCTGTATTATATAAAACTATTCAAAATAATCACATGCTAAAATTACTTAGTAAACTGTATATATATATGGATAATAAAGTGTATGTATGTGAATAATTATTTGAATTAGCATTATACTAGAAAAAATTAAGAGTTTGCGATTTTATCATATGACAATTTAAAATATTTTTTTAAGCAGAGAATTATAGAAATTATAAGCAGCGACAATACTTACTCAGATTAAAGATTAATTGGTTCTGGGTATAACAATTTTGATACTAAAATACATTTTTAATTGTATAATTTTGTAAGTATCAATGTACATTATTTTGTGTTTTCTGTAAAAATAAAATTAACAATTATGCAACTTTGTTAATGAACTAATAAAACTATTGAATTCTTTAATAATAATTAACATTTTTTTTAAATGTCATAATCAAATATTTTACTTATGGTACAAAAAGTTCTTTAAATTAACAGCATTTGAGTTACTTAATATAATTACTTTGTGCTAGAAATAGAGGATAATATGTAATGACAATATTACTTTGTTTGATTTTAGTCTTCACTCTGTTCGTAAGCTATCTATTATAAGCTTGAATAAGCAGTAAGCATATCCAAATTTTCTGATTAGTTTTTGGCTCGTGTTCTTCATCAATCTAAGTTCTTACTAATGAAGACTATGAATCAAAGACTAATATGGAGATATGAATTATAATAACTCTTTATCCAAAGATTATCTAAGCTTTTAAGAGATGACTCTACAATAGAAGGTAGAAAAAGTTATGTGATATTTTGTTGATCATAGTTTTCTATTGATAAGAGACTCATTTTAATCAACAAATTTATATTTAGAAAATATTTATAGATTGACTTACTATTAAATGTTTTTTTTTTTTTTCCAGATTTCTTATCAGAAAACTAATCCTAAATTAGTATGTTTTTGTTTGCAAGTTATTGGTGCATATGTTTCTTGGATAGACATCAATCTTATTGCCAATGATCGTTTTGTTAGTGTTTTAGTACTGTTCATGAATGATCCTCTCTTGCGAGAAAGTGCTTGTGACTGTATTCATGATATAATCAATAAAGGGATGGAACCTTTAGCAAAAGCTAAGCTCATTGAATCTTTTGTTTCAATATTAAATAATGCAGGAATACTCAATCCATCAGAAGTAAGTATCTTCAGCATCAGATAAGATGCATTTACTTTAGAGTAAAAAAAAAAACTTTTTAGTTGATTATTATCATCTTTTATAATTTTAAATTATTGTATAGTTTATTGACCTCTTTAAACATAAGGTAGCTTATACTAATAGCTTCATATGAATGCTGTATGTTAATAATAAAATATTTAATTTTGTATTATTTTTTGTATAATCCTGAACATGACTAGAATTTAATCAAAATTTGTTGTCAAAATCTTGCAACCAGGCATTCCCTACTTCATAATCATTTGCACATCACTATTAAATAAAATAAATAATCAAATATCTTTGATACTTGAAAAGAGGGAAATATATGATTTATGAGAACTAGAAGTGATAGATTGAGCCTCAATCTGGGAACCTTCTCTGTAAATTGCACATTACCAGCATATGTTTAATTATTAGCTTTTCTGCAAATAACAAATTACAAGGATAACTTACTCTCATAGTTTCATATGAAGGCAGTTCTTTTCGGTTTAAATGTTAACATTTCCAGAATTCAATTGAAACAGTTATCTTATTTCCTTATAAAATGTATGTCAATATTTTGCAACCACGATGTTATAACATTCTACACATCATCATCATTCTTCATCACATGCATGCTACTAATCAACCAAGGAATTTTTCAAAGTGCAAAAGCAATTGGGGCTATTCAATATAAAATTCAGGCTTGGATAATATATGATCTAATTCTTACTATACAAAATCTTATTATTTCACAAATTTGTTTTTGATAAGAGTTTCAGTTGAAATTAATATGCAGAAATTAATTCGCTTACACATCTTTGATTAAAGATATTCAAGCATGTTATCTTCAAATAATTGTAAATGTTTTGTAATAATTCTGGCATCCTGAACCAAATCATATATTCTGAAATTATGTCAAGCTTAGTATTTAAAGTGAACTTTTTTTTTACTTTAAAAACAAAAAAAACAACTTTAGTAACTTGTCTAATTTGCTTTTTTTTTTTTTTTTATTTATTTATTTTATTATAAAAATATATAATATTGTTCTATATAATATTGAATTATTAAAAATATGCATTGAAAAAAAAAATTATAAATCTATATTTTGATTTTTTTACTATTATCTTTTAGGAGGAAGACGAGGATTATTTAGCTAAATTAGCTAAGTTAATTAATGGTATGGGCACTAACCTCATTATAAGCTGGTCAAAGTAAGTGTTGCTGAATTCTTTTCTTTTTTACAAACCTCTTAATATATATATATATATTTTTTGAAAAAAGTTTATTAGTGTCAGTTATCTATTTTTTTTAAAAAAAACAATTTTTACCAAAATAATGTATTAGTACTTATTTACATTTTGTTTATTAATATTTGATTGTATTGAAATTTTAATTTTGGAAAATGCATTTAACAAACTCTATTTGACATGAGTCTCCTCAGAATTTTTTTTTAGGTGATCATAGTAAACCATGTAGGCCATTCAATAGTGATTGATAAATGGATATTTAATTATTCTTAGTTAGAGGATAAAGGACTTGGGTTAATCTAGATTAGACATTAGTCATATAAATGTAAAAATAAATAATAGAATTATATAATAGTGTGATTGGTACTATTACTCAGGGAGATGAATCTTTAGTTACCTTTACTTTATTTGATATTACATTCATATCGGCTTTTTCAAACCAAATTGTGCAAACACTTTTTGCGAGTGTTAAATAACAAATGAATACCCTCTGACCCATACAAGATATAGAATTTATGCAGCAATAAAAGGAATCCTCTTATTACTACGACTCAAATATTTATATATGAGCAAATCTGAAGTACTGGCACAGAAGGTGTGACTATAGAACAGTCACTTTGAATTACTATATATAACTTATGAATAAATGACGCCGATGAAATTTACTAGAATTTACTGAACGTCATTCCAACTGAAATTAATCATATATATAAATCAGCATTTATTTTTTATAGCGTCTGTATACAATTGTAATCACATTCATATCGGTTTTTCAAACCAAATTGTGCAAACGCTTTTTGCGAGTGTTAAATAACAAATGAATACCCTCTGACCCATACAAGATTTGTTATTTAACACTCGCAAAAAGCGTTTGCACAATTTGGTTTGAAAAAGCCGATATGAATGTGATTACAATTGTATACAGACGCTATAAAAAATAAATGCTGATTTATATATATGATTAATTTCAGTTGGAATGACGTTCAGTAAATTCTAGTAAATTTCATCGGCGTCATTTATTCATAAGTTATATATAGTAATTCAAAGTGACTGTTCTATAGTCACACCTTCTGTGCCAGTACTTCAGATTTTCTCATATATAAATATTTGAGTCGTAGTAATAAGAGGATTCCTTTTATTGCTGCATAAATTCTATATCTTGTATGGGTCAGAGGGTATTCATTTGTTATTTAACACTCGCAAAAAGCGTTTGCACAATTTGGTTTGAAAAAGCCGATATGAATGTGATTACAATTGTATACAGACGCTATAAAAAATAAATGCTGATTTATTTGATATTATAATATGTAATCTTTTATATAACAAAACTAGATATGTACTAAATGACTACTGCTAAAGGATTGACATATGCTAATAGAATTTATTTTATTATATTTTGATGTATAAATTATGTATTTGATAGTTCTCTGATTACAAGAATTTAACTAAGCATAATAACAAAAATTCATTCAGCATAATATTGGTCAGTAACTAAATCATTGCTTCAGCCATTTATGTAGATTGATTGTTCAAAGAATGATCTCAGTGAAGTAATATTGATTAACTATTTGCATTTCCCTAGTAATAATAATCACTTTTATTTATTTTGAGATAAGAATGTTTCTTTGCTTTATGGAATTATTTTCTGAATTCAAAGGATTGATTTGTCTATTCTTATCATTCTTAAATATTTCTTATAAGTTAAATTATTCATGATCCAGCATGATTTGGAAGCACTTTGAACTCTTTTCTATGCATTAGCTGACTCACAGTTACATGTGTAAGTAAATTGTATGCTATGTAATCATGGTGAGAACTATATAAAGAATGGAAATAATTAAAAAGCTATGTAATTTTTAATCATATATTGAAAATGACAAAGTTTTGAAACATACAAAATCATGTTGCATTCTCATTATATAGTAAATATATCTAAATAGGTAAATTATCTACACTTAATGCACTTATTTGCACAAATGTTTGTCTGAATTTAATGCCTCCCCTTTACTTCTTCAATGATATATGCACACATTGCATGGAATCATTTGTTAATTATATACCAGTTGTTGATATTTTTTAAAATAAAAAATCTATGCTGTTTAATAAAAAAAGTATTATACAAATGAAAATCTATAATATCTTAAAAGGAAAAATAAATATATATTGATTTAAAATTTACAAATTAATGAATCTATTATCAATTAAATGTTAATTTATTGAAATATTTTAGTTAACTATAAATAATGTGTAGATATTATCAGTACTCATCTAGTTCATGAAATAGTATTACTAGCACTCATTTTAAAAAGTTAGATAATCAAAACATTTTCTACTATAATATTTCATTTATTATTTGTCTAGCTAATGAAAAAGGCAGAAAAGGATGGCTGTGAATACTGCATTGGAAGTACAGTACTTTGTTATTACTAAAAAATTAATTGTTTTTCAAAAAATATACAGTAAATACACATTTTTAATTTGCCTTAAGATCAAAGATTTTGCCATCTAATGGGTTAAAAAGTGCCTTTAATGTCATATCTTTTATAATATGTTTCCCTGATCATTTTTTTCTCTGGTTTTTTTTTTTTTCAAGAAAAAAGCAATAATTTGAAATATCAATATATATATATAGTAGAGGTAGATGGTTTGATACTAAAAGAGTGCATTGCCTATTTAATAAATTTTAAATTAAATTGTTGTATTATTTAATTATAACATTAAACTTCATAATATTAAAGTCAGTTTAGTGATGATTTCTATATAGAATGTTCTGATTTCTAAACATTTTTCAATAATATTGATAATATTTAATAAAAATATAATTAAATATTTGTGTCCAAATCTATGCTTTATGAAATATATATATATTTTTTAATGTTAAATAAAGAGAGGACACATTTAAACTCTAAGTAGAAAAATGTTGGTTTTAATTAGAAGTATAAAAATTGAAGCAACAGCTATTATTTTAGAAGAAAATGGTTTTAAAAAAAGATTAAGTTTCAAGAATTCGGTACTCATCTTATAGCTAAAGATGCCGTTCTATGGCGCGGTTTTCGTGCTAAAACACATAAAAATGCTGTTTCCGCAGCCGACACATTCGAACCCATGTTTTCTATAATACAACTTTTTTGTTGTGCTACAGAATGCAGGCCGCTATGTCGCATCGCAGTACAGCATATATGTCGCTAAGCAGCAATTACATTTTCCGAATTCGCACAGTTTATAAAATAATTACGGCTTGATGAGAGAGATTGTATTTGAATTGTATTGAAATGTTGTTTTCATTGAATTTTTTTTTATTTTAAACTATTGAAATGTTCAGATTTTTTAAAACAATAATTATAAGACTTTTTACAACGTACTGTATTGAACTTTTATTTGGGTAAATATTAAATATCTATGTTTTTATTGAGTTACAATTAGGTAACGTGTCAAGTAAGGTACGGTTAGTAACATTCCACAAGACAAAGAAGATTCTACCGTCTGTATATTTTTGAAGGAAAAAAGAGCGGTACGAAAAAAATATCCAGTAAGAAAAGTCCAAATATACAGGTTTTTTTTTTTAAATTTAATAAAAAGCAAATATTATAAACATCTTTAATAAGTAAAGAAGACATTTGTATGTATTTGTTGTTGTTTAAAAAAGTTTGAGTTTCTTTCTTCTGTCCGAGTACGCTTACGATTTTGAATTTTTTTATTTTAGCATTACAAACAAACAGAACACTAACCCTAAATCTAACCGTAACAACTTTTAATTTTATTACGATTATTATTTTTTAGTTAAACAACAACAAAAAAGTCGTAACACAAGTAAAAAAATATCCGATAGAAAATTGCTAAAAAAAAGCCGTAACACAAGTAAAAAAATATCCGATAGAAAATTGATAAAAAAAAGCCGTAACACAATTTAAAAAGTATACGATATAAAAAACACGAATCAAATTGTAATTAGTTGATTTTATTTTACATTTATTATTATCATTTAAATTGTATACGTTAATAAAAAATAATATTTAAAAAAGACGATTTTGTTTTGTTTTTATTTTCGCATTACAAAAAAGCACAGAAAAATTATTAAAATCAATGGCCCGTGAATGTTCATACTTTATAGTTTTAGCGTGAAAACGACGCCATCCTACGGCGTCTTTATCTATAATACAAGCACCAAGAATTCCATTAAAGAAGCTAATAAGAATTTAATTCACTTTGCTTATAGCAGCTATCTTTTATTTTTCTGTTTTACTATCCAAATTGAAAAATATATAAATGTTTTCAATCTAAGTCAACTAGCCTGTGTAGTAATATAGAGCTTAAACCAATTTAGTATCTTTATATTATGGTGTCCTTACTTTTCTAACAACTATAGGCACCTTTATAAAAAAGTAATACCTCTTGACTATTACATAACTTCAGGTTACACATTGCAATTCAGCAGCATACTCTTATTATTTCACCGTGGTTATGCCATTAATGTAAGCTTTAATAACTAATAACAGCCAGATGATAATGCTTAATAAATTCTTATCCTGTGCTATTTTATGAAAGCCGTAAGCTAGGGAAACTAGTTTGGGAATATTGGATAGGATAGCACTGGATTGGGGTTTATTAAACATTATCCTCTGGCATGTATTAGTTATTAAAGCTTACATTAAGTGGCATAATCATGGTGAAAGAAAAAAAATATGTTACTGAACAGCAATGAATAAGCTGGATTGATGTGATAAAGTATTTTAATGAAGCCTAGGGTTTATGATGAACAGACATATTAAGTTAATATTCAATTAAAATTGTAATATATATTTTTGTATTACTTTTTCTTTAATGTATTTTTTAAGATGTTATTTTTATTTTTTATTTAAGGCTTGTGAAAATTGGAGATCAACAAAATTCAGCTATTCTTTTACAGAGCATTGAGACTAAGCTTCTTTTAATGTTCCGTTTCCTTAGTAATGAAGATGATGATGTGTCATCAGCTGTTACAAACTTTGCACATGAATATATTTCTTTGTTGAAACAGCTGCCTGCACTTAATCAAGCTCAGCAAGGAAATGTTGAAGTGAGTTTTTTTAAAGAAAGAAAAAATAAAATTCAAAGAAATTTGATTTTGTATGTGTGATTGTTATTTATATACATCATTAAAATGATATGCCCAGGTGATAATGTGCTTGGAGGGATATTTAAATTTAATACAAAAAAATCTAATATCAATAATATTTAAAGCATGATTGTTTTCCAATGAACTAAACAGATACTTATTACTAACATTATCAGGGTAATTATTTATTGTTGATAAAAATATGTTATCAAAAAAATTAGAAAGCAATGTTTTTTATTGCTTGTTACGATTATGCTGTTATTTTTCACATAAAAAAATAATAAACAAATCATAATAAAGAGATCAAAATGTAAAAAAATATACACTATTTGAAAAAAGTGTTTTTAATTGGCAGATTTATTTTTATTTTATTGTTTTCTAATAAGACAAAAACAATGTCAAAGAATGATATAAATAGGGAGGAAATGAAGAGGCTAATAGACATTTTCTTAGAGACTTATTCAAAGTATTGCAAGATCTCATTCACTAGAGATGAGCAAAGTTTTCTTCATATATGTAAATTTCAACATGTAATCACTAATGTTCAGAAAATATGGTAGAATAAACTTGAATTCAATCAATACTCTAAATGCTTCCTGAAAATGTATTCATTTCTTCATTAAATAAATTCAAAACCTAAGCTGTTGGCTTTGATTTAAATTGAATATAAAACTACATGAAAAATAAACCATTGATAAACATTGCCTTATTTATTTTGAGATTTGCTTTATAGAATGGAATAGACATGGTGCAAATAAAAATTATTTAGTCTATAATAATGTACAATTAGTAGTAGGTATAAACTCTATCAATATTTTAAAATATAATCATATTACTTTTATTTTTATAAATTTGTAGTTTTTTATAATATACCAGTTTGTCATTTCCTTATATATAGATGTAATAATAAATAATCATAATGTAATTATATGTAATTGAAATAACTACATTTTCTACTGAGTTATGTAAATGTCAACAAACTACGAAAAGATAGAATGACACCATTATCTCTTGATATTTAAACTTAGTTTACATAATTTAAACAAAATAGTGAATTTTGTTTATTATTCTGTACATAATTGTTTTTTAAAATAATAGACAATTCATTGTCTTGTTTAAATTACATCAATAAACTAAGCTTAAATATCAACTGAGCTAAAATATAGAGTTGTATCATTCTACATTTTTATAATTTGTTGATGATTACATAACTCAATGGGAAGTACAGTAATTTCTATTTTAATTATATATAATTAAATGGTGATATTTATTAAACTGACTTTTGATTTGATAATTAGAGGTTGTTAAAATTGGGATTCTGTCTTAATCTTCTGAATATTTGAATAGATATCAGATTATAATTACAGTAAAATAGCAGACTGAATTCACTTGTTTAAACTAAGATTAAATATTAACAGAATTAAAAGATAGAATGGTATTATACTATCTTTTCATACAGTGGGAAGTACAGTTACTTCTGTTTTAATTTTATATATAGATTATTCATATTGTGTTTATATATATGAAGAATTCCACACATAAATTCAAATACCAGGATGAAAGGAGAAGATAATTCAAATTATTTAAAGAAATATTAAGCAATTTTAATATTTTGTATTGTTTTCTCATGATGTTGATTTTGCTATAATTGATTAGTATTATTTTATATACTAAATTTGTCAATTTTAACATATAAATAATATCTATCCATTCATATCCATTATAATTTAAATGTTTAAATATATCAGAATTTCTTGTCTTATCTTGAGTTAAAAATTGAAATGTATGTAAACCGACTAAATGGTAAGTGGTTAATATAATACAAGAATAAATGAGGCCGAATATATTTTTATAACTTGAATGATACATTACTTATACAAGCATTCAGTTTATTAATTTGGAATGTCTTTTAGCACAAATTATATAGAATTATAAACAAATTATTCATGTGAGCTATTCAAGTATTATTTCCTTTCATATATTCCGGATACTGAGGAGATTAACTGTAGGCACTCAAATAATAATAGCCATTCAATTATTATTATCATTTTTAATTTTCATTACAATATATATACATACTATTAGTTATAAGTTCAGCCTATATTAATATATATAATGATATTTATGTTTATGCTATCAACACAGTATTTGTACTTGTGAAATATGTTTTGTTGTTTTTTTTTTTGAAAAAGCATTTGATGAAATATATTTTATCCAGATCAGATTTCATTTATATTATTCTGTAGGTATTGATGTGATTGCTCCCAACTGAGATTGGTCTTGGATCTGTTTGACACTATCATCTGCTTTCCATTGATTATTCATGCTTCATAGATGACCTACCGATATTATAATGTGAGATCGATTAACTATTAGTACCAAAATATATTTAATTATGGTCTGTTTAATAATTTTTTATCAAGTTTAAAATTTAAAAAAAAAATCCTGATGTTCTCTTGATACTAAAACATCATCATCAACCATTAACATCTGTCTGAAAGACATATCTCTATAATTCTTTTTTCCCCAGAGTTCTACTACAAACTTTCATCTTGCATAATAATCCTTCAAACTTTTTGATTTCATCTTATCTCAGTAACTTTTTAAATAATATTTCTTATTATTTGCTATTTTATAGTTTTCTGTCCAAAGAACTCTCATATAGTTTTATCGATTATTTTTTTTATTCAATCTATTTTAATTTTTTAATTTCAGAATTATTAAGGTCTTGTTCAATTATTCTTTATTAAGCTAAAATACTTCTTTTCTTTTTTTTTTTCATCTTTAAAAAATTTTTGTCTCATTTTTTAAATCAAAGTTTATGTTACACATTCATGAATTAAAACAAACAAGATATATTGATTAAAGACTTTTCATTTTAAGTACCTGATCTTAGCTTTTTTTAATATTATAATCTGAAATGCTGTTGGCGAAATTGTTAGTATTCGAGTTGGGATCAGGAGGTTCCAGAATCAAGTCTGGCTCTCGAACTTTTTCTTATGAACTCCTGAAAAATAAATCATATGCCTTACTCTATTTTATTTACTTTGGTTAATAGTAAGTGATACTTCTTTATTTTTCCCTCATTTCCTATAATTTTTCTAAACAAAATAGACCTCTTTAAATGTAAGTTTTATTGAAGCTTCTTTTCAAGGCTATTTTCAAACCAATTTTTAACAGTAAATCATTAGTTCTTATTACATAAAAATAATATCTATAAAATTATCTCTTAGTCTATTAGTCCTTGAATTAACATTGTTTTGAAGCCATTAATGTGAAAATTATTTTCCCAGAATTCTTTCAGTGAAATATTTACTATTCCTCATAATATATTTTATCTATCTTATTACTACTATTCTTTTTTTTTATTTTTATGTAGCACCATTTCAAGCATTTTACTTATTTTTAATGAATCAAATTATTTTATGTCCAAAATGAAACAATTTTAACATAGGCATTAATACATTAACTGATAAGTTCAAATATAATTATCCATTTGTTCTTTTTTTTGCTGGTGCTGGTCTTTTTTGAAATTGTCACTGCAGTACTGTTTAAAAGTATCAATAATTTTTTTTAAATTTTTTTATTTCACTATTCATTTTTCACATTCATAGTTACAGGGAATATATTGTGAACAATTTCTGATTTGATTTTATCAATATGCTTATGCATCTATTAATATTCTAAACTTTTTTATTCAACTTTATTAGTTTTAGTCTTTAATCTCTTAACTGCTGAATCCTTGATGTCAAGAAAAGAGGTAGTGAGAGAAAAATTACTGATGACTTGTGTGTTCCTTGCTTTTAGTTTTAATGTCTACTACTAACCCTGTCATTGTAATTAATGCTTTATTCATTTTAAGTCATAATTCCAACTTTTTACATGATTATTTGACTTTTCTAAAAATATCTTTAAGTCTTTCTTATTTTCAGCTACCCTTATTTTATCACCGTATCTAAAATTATTGATGTTTTTTCCCACCTATCCTGAATCTATATTTGGTTTTCTTATTACATATTTACTATGAAAGTTAAATAATTAAGATACCAATGACAATCTGTTTTAACTGTAGCTTCTAATCCTATATGAAGGTTTTTAGAATTATAATAAGTTACTCTGATACAACTATTTCCTTCGTAATTTTAATGGTCATCTGAATCAAAGGTTTTTTTTATATGTGTAGTGGTATTGACAAAATTTCAATTATGATATAACCATGCAATGATTAAAAAAAATGGTAATGTAATAAAAACAATATTTGTCTGAGTCATGTTAAACCAAAAGTGTAATTGCTTCTAGATTAATATTCTAGCTCAGCATTTCCCAACCTGTAGTATGCTTATCCCTAAAGATACATGGGGACCGGTTGAGGGTACGCGAAAATATTGGTGTGGAAAATACCAATAAACAGAGTTAAAATAAAAATTCAAAAACAAAATTTTAGAGGTCCATTATTTTAGTGTTCGATTGAGCGTCTAGTGAATGTGTATTAATAGGCTTAGATCATTCCTTTTTATGAGTGCCTAATTTGAAGTGTTTAGCTATTATTTATTGATTTGAGTGACTTACTATTGATATTGTTTTGCGCCCCTAAATGGATAAGTGGTTAAAAATGAACTCTTAAGAGAGCTGCAGTTAGTATTGAAATTCAACTACAGAGTTGATACCTGCAAATACTTCGATGATTTACAAATGCAAGGAGATCAGGATGCAGTAACTGATAGACCTGTTTTTGCAAGAGATACAGTTAACACTATTAAAAAAATTCAAAACGTCAATACTCCACTAAAGAATAAAACATATTCTGTGTAATATTTGAGATATGAATTTTCATTCGTGAAAGATGAAGACTATCCTAAATCATGGTGCGTTGTTTGTGGAGAGATATTATCGAATGGTAGTATTAAACCATCTTTATTGATGTGCCATTTAGAGATAAAATGCTTAATTTATAAACAAAAAGATGTTAGGTTCTTCCAACAACTGTCAAACGGCTCTAATCTAACTTCTTATATTTTATCTGCAAACAAAATGAGAATTCAATTGAAGCATCGTACAGAATAAGTTATTGTATTGCTAAAAGTGATAAAAATCATACAATCACTGAAAAATTTGATAGCTCCTTGTATCAAAGATGTTCTATGTATATTTGGTGAAGTCTATATCCGAAAATTTAATAGTATTCCCTTCTCAAACAATAGTTTCTTGGAGGATTAAGGACATGTCTGTCAACATTGAATCTACAATAATTGAAAGCATAAAAAGAAGTCCCTGCTTTCCAATACATGTGGATGAAAGCGCTAATGTTTCCAATCTGTCAATTTTGTTTGTTATTGTAATGTGCTTGAAGAAAATCTTTTACTTTGCTATCCTCTCACTGAAAAATGTAATGATAAGGATATATTTAATGTCATTCAGTGTTATTTTGGTGAAAAAGAAATTGTTTTGATCAATTGCTGTGATGTTGCACAGATGGTGGAAAATCTGTGTGGCTATTATACAGGTTTACGCAGTTGGTCATAGATTGCTGTGATTACAGACAATGCCTAGCATCCAAATTCCTACCAGATTCATTAAAGAAAATGCTTAATCAAACTGTCAAAGTTACAAATTGTATTAAGGCTAATTCAACAAACTCCAGTTTATTCATATGTTTGTGGGAAGAAATGGACAGCAACCATAATACATTGCTTTTACACATAGAAGTGAGGTAACTTTCACGAGGAAAAATATTCACAAGTTTGTTTGAATTGAGACGTGAGAGGGAAAAACCTAATCAAAGGTTATGGGAGAGAAAAAAGTTTGGCATCCATTGCTCTTGGTGATATAAAGTAGTGAATTATATGTGAAAATTTGAAGTAAAGCAATTTCGCTGAATTTTCAAAAGCAATCAAACATCTCTTGCTCAGAGAACTATATATATTAATTTAAAAATTTCCACGGTCTTTTAAATGTAAACATCAAATTTTTGTTACCATGTATTCAATTTTAATTAGTTGACATCTGGTTATTTAGATTATTACTACAAAAAATTCCTGTTATATTTCAATATTTATGAAAAAATTTTAAATTAATATATATTGAGACTGTTATATGTCTTTCATGGCATATAACCACATATTAGGGTATGTGCTCATATATATAAACTTGAAAGGAAAAGTCAGAAATAAACAAACAAAAATTTTTTGTAGATATTTTCTACATTACACTGGAATAACAGTTAAGGATTAAATAATTTTGAATTTTAAAAAATTTATTGTAAATTAAACATTTAAAAAGGTCTAATTCATAATTTATTAATTCTGATTTTGAAATTCAAACAAACATGGGTTGTTTTATAATAGCATGTTGGACCACTAAACATCACATGCTACAATAGATATACTGGTAATTAAAAAATTCCACTTTTGATTAGCAAATTTTTTTAATTAAAACTTGTATAACATATTTTGATAAAATCCTACAAAGTTTGTGCATAACATCCTATCTATTGCCTACTCATCCAAAATTCCAAACTAGTTTTTAGCTTGTGGATTTCATCAGTGAGGAGCTTTGAATTTGAGAGCAATACATCTAGATCTTAAGATCTAATGCAACCCTCCAGCAGCCACCTTTTACCTATTTAGTTGCCCAAGATGAAAACACAATAACTATTTTAGATAAAATGAAGAAGAAAAAAAAAAGATTTGTGACTTTTAAATAAAATGGTCATAATAGCTTCAAATAATTTAAGTAATGCTATACATCAATACAATTTTAAAACTGTAGGATAATTTCTTTAAGAAAGTCATTAAAAAAAAGAAATTTAAAAAATTTTATAAAATGGAAACTTAAGATGAAATGGCAAAACTAAATAAAATATATTGTAAGTATTCAGATTGACTGTAAATCAAGATATTAAAAAAAAAAAAAGAAGCTTGTTGATCTTATTTGGTTTTATTTTCACTTGATCCATGGATAATGGGGATCTTGAAATACAAAGTTAACTTGATAACCATGGCAACATAATGCTTTTAAATAATATTGTTTATTGCTAATTCTAGCCTCAAAATCCTAAATCTGTTGTAATCAGTCTCAAAAATGTATATATAAATAAATAAATAAATAGATTTTGTAAATAGTTCAATGTATCACGAATGATTACTTGACTAAAATCAACATTGTTATTAAGTATTACACATTTCAATTTCTGTTATTGCAAACACCATAGCAACACCTATTACAAAATTAAATGTTTTTATATTTCACATATATTTGTTTATAAATTAATTTGGGAAAATTATTATTATTAAAAAACATATGTAAAAATAGAATATATGAAAATTGTAATATAAATTCTTTATTTTGGTTTAAAAGTAAAAATGTCATATCGAACTTAGATTTCATTTTCAGTGTATCCAAATTTGCTTAAAATTTCCATTTCACTTACAAAAAGGAGGCAAAACTTTCTTGAACAGATCGTTCACCATCGAGGTTTATTTGAGTGATTTTCAACAGTCGTTAGGACAACAATATCATCAAGAATATCTGATAAATAGAACTGAGATACTGTAATTTGAATTCTTATCATTTTGTCATTGCATAAAATGGATTGTTTTTCTTTGTCGTCAAAATTTATTAAATTTTATTATTTAAATAGTTAATTCATAAATATGGAAGAATAAAAAATTTAACCAACTGCCCATTCAATGGGGCAGGTTGCTGATGAAATTCCAGAGGAAAGACAAAACTGTGAAATAAAGAAAATCCCATTAAAAATGTCTTGTATAGTAGGTCAGCTATATAAAAATGTTTTGTGTTTAAAAATCCAGAATTGCATTCATTTATTTGTGATGGATATAAATTCCATTATGTTCTACGGATATCGTATTTTATTTAAAGAAAATCTACAAAATCGATTAATTCAACTTATGTGTTATAATAAGCAATTTAAACTTCATTTTCATAAGTCAAAAAGGAATAAAAGAAAAAGCTAGTATTAATTCGTCACTTAATTTTAAACTGGATTGTGTCATTAAGGAAATTCTCTTGTACATTATTGCCAGTTAAAAAAGGAAAATTAAAACATCCAGTGATGTGTAATTTTGTATGTTGTCCTGAGAGTTGGATATTTATATACTTGAAAGGAAACATTGAAAGTTAAACCAAAAAGAACTACACGTGCGTATTTTCTCTATTCAAAGGAAATTCATCTATACTTTAGAGTTAGAAGTAAAGAATTGGAAGCTACAATAGTGAGTGAATATGAATAGACTTTCACTTATATATGGTATGGTTTTTTTTTATGCGTAGATGTATATATATATTTTGTTTTACCAGCATATGTAAATAATATATATGGGTGTGATGGAATTCAAGCAATGAAAAGGTCGGAGAGATTTATTTAGTTCTCATTTAGGCTCTTATCTGATGATTTAGGTTAAAATAACCTTGTTTCCAAATATTAAATTTTTTTTGTATGTTCAAAATTTAGCTTGAGGATATCAGATAGAAAGAGTTTAAATTATAATAGATTTTATTTATGTTTGTTTAAAGAGTTTAAATTATAATAGATTTTATTTATGTTTATTTAATTATTATTGCATTAATGAATAAATAGAGTTCAATTTTTATTCGATTGCATTTTCTTTTATCAGTGTCTATGATATTTCAAATCTCTTCTTCCGTTTTCATTTGGTGTTATTGTCACGCAATATATTTAGAGTTCCACACATATTTTATTATTTCATTGATTTTAGTTAATTGCAAAACATCGATTGATGTTCCTTTATATTCTATTACTGTTATTCATTTTTATTTTATAAATCAATAAATTTAGAATTGATTTAAAATCAGACGAATCTATGTAATTATTTCTTTTGAATGTGCAAAATGATTTTGGTACTTAAAATTTGGTCCAAGATTCAAACTCATCTTGGTAAGTGAGCTAGAATTAGATATATGATATATTTTATACATCATCATTTTTTTTAATCCTATTATATATGAAATTTCTATTTAGTAATGCATTCAAATATTTGTTTAATTATTTAAATCAATATTAATAGTAAAATAATTTCATTAGCTTAGAGTTGATAATTTATTTGCTTATTTTGTCCAGTTATAAAATCTTAATCGTGTTCTGTCATTAGTGACTTATCTTAATTACTTTTTAAATTTCTTTGAAGTTGAGATCATAAATTTTATTAACTAATTTAACTGAATATTATCTTTGGATTGAATAACTGTCAATTATTGTCATATATAGCTTATGTTACTAAGTCCATTTTTTTTATTCGATTGACTAGAGATTTAAATTGATAATCTAAGAGATGGTAATTCAGTAAACATCCAATGGAAACTTAGGGTATATTTTATATAATGTGATTGGGTACTATAAAATGTGAAATTACCTAATGGAAGTTATTGATAATAAATTCTTGTGAAGTATTTCATTTTATAATATACACGAAGCAATAATTGCGTATCGCTCTATTATAGGATACGAATGAAATGTTTATATTATGTTTAACGTTTTGCAAAAATAGATATAAATTTTTAGGTTTATAAAATGTTTTCCAAAAATGTAGTTATAATTATTTAGAAATTAATCTACTTAAATAAAATATATTGTCATTAAATATTAAGATAAATTTGAATTACTAAAAATAATATTAAATTAATGAAGTATGTCAAATTTGGTTTTATTCAATTGTCAATTGAATAGATATCTTAAGCAAAAAACATTGTTTAGGGCAAGGATATACGATTTCACTTCTCATTGCAGTTTACTTTGTGAGTGTGATAAATTTGTTGATGTTTGGAGCAGTGATCTGGTTGGCTTTGTTTCGTTTTAAACATTATCTGGATAAATTAGATTTTAATATAGATTGTTAATAGCATTTTATTGTACTGTAGTGGACAGGTTAAATAATCATATGTGGGAAATATTGTTAGTGCCTAATATGACCAATGCCTGAGTTAGATAATTGTACACAGGTTATTACAGAATCACTATTTATTAATGCATGTTTTGCTTAGTGATAAAGAATATAAGCATTGAGGGCATTTCTTTATGACAAATGTTGATTAAGCATACGTAGAGAGGTAATGAAATCAAAATCCATTATTACTGCGACAAAGTAGCTACCCCATGCTAGCTGATGTTAATTGTGTACAAGTGGTAATTATTGCAAAATGTCAAATCAACTTTAAGACTTTTATAAAATGACATTCCATATTTAGGCTGAGTCTAGATTGTTATGAATGATGTTTCAATTCTTATGCATAGTAAAACTTTTTTTTATATTACTATCCCATATAGTTCATTACAAAAAGCCTAAGTGAAATGAGTTGCTTGGAGTTTTTTCATATCTTAGTAGAGTGTGGTTTTACAATGAAGAAGATAAATAATCTATAACTGATATCTAAAAATAAAAGTTGGATTGAGAGACTTTGATTTAATGATTAAGCCATTTAAGCAATTATATGTCTTCCTTTGATCATGAATATTCAAAATTATTATAATACATTTATATCCCTGCATATATTTAATTAAAGCATATATGTATGTTTAAATAATGTAAAATTAAACATTCTAAATATTAATATACCAAATAAATGTTTGATTCCATAATTATTCTGATGATGACTGCAGCCCAGTAATTTGTTTAGATTTCATTTGATTGACAATTCTTGGATTTATTTACAAAAGTCATTTTATTTTTGTTTTTAATTTAAAAAAACAGAACAGTTTATACTTAGCAATTCATAACTAATATTTATTCTACATTCTTGTTTATGTTAAAATATTTGAGAAATTATTTGATCAATCTTGTGGCAGTTTTTTTCCTCAACATTTTCTAAAACAAATGAGCAAGCTGTCACTCATTCAGAAACAAAGGATCAATTTAAATTCCTACTGTATTCTTAAAAAAATACATTGCCCTTTTTTTCTTTTTTTTTTGCATTTTAATCTATTTCATTTTCTTTAATAGTAATAGTAATAACTATCTCATTTATCTAACTTATTTCATCTATTAAATCACCCACATACATGCAATATTAGTTAAATATATAAGAAAAATTTATTCATTTGTTTAATGACCTTTTTTGTAAATAGTTTATTTTGCATAAATTAATGAATACTTTTGATATGCATTAATGTTATGTGTTTAGTTTAATAAATATACAATTCATTTACACTTATTTGCTAAATTTTCAATGAGTATTATGTGTGTAATTTTTGCGCACCTGCATGCTTATGTAATTTATGATGCTTATATATTACTTATTTATATATATTTATCAAATTTTCTTCACATTCTTTAACTAAACTTGAGAAGTTAAACTACTATCTTTAAGTACCTATATTTTGAAATTTATTTGTCATGATTTTTCCCTTTCTTTTTTTTTTTATAAGGGATAGAGTTCTTATGTGCATATTAAAGTGACTGGTTGAAAATTTCTTATGATTGTTTCAATACACATGTAATGTGTATATGTACCTTAACATGAACTGTGCAAAAATAAGTGTAAAAGAAATTGATTTACTCAATATTGAATAATATGCAGTACTAACTGAAATGAGAGTGTACTATAAATTGTTTAAATTCTCAAGAAGATATTTATATAAACTTTGTAATTATGAATGTATATAATAAGTCAAAATTCTTTTTCAATAAATGAATATATTTATGATTTTGATTTTTTTTTTTTTTTTAGACTTTGCTCTTTATAGTAATCAAAAAAATGAAATATGATGATTCTTATAATTTTGAACATGAGGTAAGTAAATTTTATGTGCAAATAAATTATTATATAAACAATAATGTGATCAAGAGTTATCTTCTTTGACAATTTCTTTTTTTTATGCAATTTAAAAGTCGTTTTATATTGTTGCACATAAACATATATGTGCATGTCATGGCAGTTAGTGTTTAAGATGTAAATGTATGAGAGAATTAATTAAAATATATATAATTAAAAATTCTGTTTAATTATTTTATGTTAGAATTCCATTTATTAAATTAATTATAAAGTTTTAATTTTTTTTAGCTGCTTTTTTAATAGATCATAAAAATTAAAAAAGAATTTTGTTCAAATAATTTTATTAGGTTGGGAGTTATGAACACTTGTCTTTCTATTTGAGTGATAATACTGTAAATTTAAAATAAAGTAGTAGTGATTGAAAATTATTTGTTTTATATATTGATAAAATAATTTTTTTCAACAAACTAAAATATGATATTTATAACTACACCTGGGTCTCGTTTTACGCGATAGATAGGTTCCTCAGAAAACACGCGCAAACGAAATCGCGCAAAAATAGACGTAACTTACATTGAAAAAGGGGGGATGTGGTCTGTGATTTTTCAAAATTCGCGTAAAAGCAAAGCACCAACGTAAAATTACTTTAAAATTCACGCAAAAAAAAAATAAGGAAATAAAATATGACTAATAAAAAATTTCAAATTTGAAAAAAAATGATACAAGACAAACTTTTTTAACTATAATATTTAATTTTATTCAAAATAATATATTTTTATGCATAATTTACAGTACAGTAATTAATGTGGTTTTAATTTCTCCTTATTTGTAAGAATGAAAAATACTTAAATGTAAATTATTAGAGAAAAAATATAGTTAGTAATAAATTTGGCTGAACGTTTTCGAGGAACCGTGCCTCATACACATTTTAATTATTATCGCTATTTGCCCAAAAAGACGTTCATTTGCAAACTAGTAAAAAATCAGATTCTCATGTGATGTGATGTATTTGGCTTCTCCTTAAACGAAGTCAAGAATATCTCATGTTGTGTTAATGGTTTTCTGTTGACGACGACGATGATTTTATTAATTGTTTATGAACTTAGACTTATGATAATAAAAAGACATTTATTCACCACTGCTGGGAAAAATTTAGTTAAGACTAACAACTAAAAATTAAATTCTTATTTTTGTCTTTAATTTTCAATTCCGTTTAAAAATCAAATTTCGTTTTACATCACATTAATTTCAAGTCGCCCGTAAGTAATTTTTAAATTGTTAATTACATTAAAAATCAGATTTTAATTGTGCCCACTGCTATTACTGACCTTTTAAAAATAAACTTGTGGACATTAAATGATTAATAATTGATTACGTTCTTTTTTAAAAAGCAAAAACAGAATGTGATTTAAAATGCAAAATTAACACGCACAATGTTTGAACAAATTTACATTATAATCTTGTAAAATTTAAATCATGATTTTAATTTCATTATTGCATAAAATCTTACTATTATAAAGCACTGAAAATATTGAAATTACTAAGATGAAAGTCGAATTCCAATAATGTGCTATTACTTTCAATATAATGTAAGTGCGCGAAATTTATTATTTAAAGTAATAGCACATTATCGGACTTTGACTTCCGGTGAAAGACGAATCGCGTAACTTCAAAATCGTGTTAAATAAGTCCATGTAAAAAGAGACCCAGGTGTAATTTTTTTTTTAAAAAAAGTTTATATACTAAGAAAATATAAATTTACTGTAGAACATAACAATACAAAGCACAAATTGCATAAAATAATGTAATTATCACAAGGAACAAATGTAGGTACACACACGTATATATAAATATATCATTACAATTTATGTTTAGAATTTAGTCACTACTTTACCTAATATTAATAAAATTCAAATTATATGCAGACAAAAAAATCTCATTTCTTTATCTGCTTGCGATTTAGCTCCTAATATTAGATGATATGGCGGGTTAATTGTAAACTTAGATTCTTATGATGTTTGGTCATGAAAATACCTTTCTAATATTATGCATTAGTGTTTATGTGTTATATACATAAACTTATATAGATGCAAATATTTGTCTTCAAAATCGATTATATCACTTTATTTACAAAAATTAAAAACTTAATTTATTTTCACGTAACAGTTTATGAATTTCTGATGAATTAAAGTAGATATTGCCATATTTAAATTCACATTTAGAAAATATCTTTGCTTGCATAATGGCTATTTACTGAAATAACATTGCCTTTTATAAGATTGTTGTTAGTTTTTATTCAATAAGTGTGACTACATTCTGATATGTAGAGAAGGAAATAATTTCCTTTCCCATATCTTACTTTAAGATACATAGACACAATAAGTGATTTTTTTTTATCTGTCTGTTTTAAATATGAAGGTAAAGCTACTATAATGGTTAGAACTTATATAATTAATTTATTTATTTACATTTTCTATATTTATTTATATACAATACATAAATTACATGGGTGCCACCTGGCTTTAAGCATCATGAAATAAACTAGTACATAATATTTAAAACATTATTTTATTCAGTATAATAATGTACCCATTACATAGCTCCATTTGTAATGCTAGGCTAAATTGCAGAGAGCATGAGTTACTCCCAATGAATGATGGTAGATCAAGCAATCTTACATAAACAAAGTAACAAATCATGCAATAGTAATTTATTTACAAGTACTTATTAATTGATCCTATAACAATAATTTATTTACAAAGTACAATCATTAATTGATATGCAGTTTACTTATTTCCACAAAATTCTTTAATTTTTATACATCATAGTATCAATATATTTATAGATAATGTCATATTCGTCGTACCTTTAACCCTGTCTTCAATAAACTTAAATATAATTCTATGCATCTATGAATTCATAAATATAACATTTTATTGACTCGCATGTGTCCTAGTACTTATATATATATGTTCTGTATGGGATAACCTTTATTGCTATCTTTATTACAATAATCATAAGGAATAGTCTTTTTAGATCCTATTTCTAAATATAACCTCTTATATAATAATAACTATAAAGGAATGGCCTTTTGGTTTGAATCCTAACTGAATAAAACTTCTATATTATTTTGTGCTAAACCTAATTTAATACAATTACAATTTATATAGGGATGACTCATTCTGAGATCAATCCTAACTCATTAAACTGATAGGGATGTATTCTTCCATATGGATGCGAACATATGTAAACTATTAAACATGGAAGAAATGACTGTGCATGTATAAATCCGTCTACACAGATTCCAATTTCAGTAATCAAATATATGCTTAACTACAAATGAATGAAACTAATGGAAATAATTTCATCGTTAACTATGGTTATTTGTGACTTAGACAGTTTATATGTCTATATTGCATTTAAATGATTATCATTATTTCTTTACCTTTTCCTTTTATTATTAATTTATATAAAATTCATTAACTTTTAATAAGTACAATCATTTTTGTTGTTGTTTTTAAGTTTGAGAATTGGAAATGAACAATTTATTATTCATTTCGATAAATAAAAAAAGTAAATAAATAAGAATTTTTTTTTCATTCTAAGCAAAATGAATTATGTTAAGTCTATGCAAATTTGTTTTAAAAAAATAAAAAAGATTTTATATCCAAAACTTAGTTTCTTATTGAACCTTGTTTTAGTTCTTTTTTTTTTTTAATAACAAATTTGCATAGACCTTACATAGTTCATTATGCTTAGAAGAAAAAGAAATTATTTATTCATTTTTTTGTTTATTGAAATGAATAATTAGATTGTTCATTTCAAATTCTTGAACTTAAAAACAAACAAACAAAAAAAAAAACAACAAAAAAAATTATTGTAATTATTAAAAGTTCTTTTTGGATGTCCATTGGAAATTTTATAAGCTGTTTATGCAGCTATTGGTCAATAATGTAAGATTCTTCAAGTATAATTTGATAATAAAGTCTATATGGAGGATTTTTTCTTCATGGCAACTTTAGAAGAGGCAGCTGGTGTGGGAAAAAAATTGTATTTATTTCTTCCCAGTTGTAAATAAAGTTGACAATCAGTAAAATTCATATTTTATAACTCTTATTAAAACAGGCAAAACTCTCCATACAGTAGAGCCACTCAGTGAAAGTCCGAGTAATCAATGGATGCCAAAAGGCTTGTGCATAAAATCCCTAGCAGTGCTTACGCATCCAATATCCCCAGACTAGTTTCTGGCTTGTGGCCTTCGTCAGTAAGAAACCTTGGATCCGAGAGCACTGCACTTAGATCTTAGGATCTAATGCAACCCTCACCAGCAGCCACCTTTTATCTCTACATAACTACAAAACTATGAGAATAAAATTTGAAAACACGCACAAAAAAAAAAAAAAAAACACCAAAATGTATGGGTAATGAAGTAAGTTCAGACCCGTATAATTATATAAGCTAATGAGCTTAGATTGAAAATATTATTGTTTTCAATGTTATTCTCAACGTTTGTAGTTAGGTAGAGATTAAAAGTGGCTGCTAGAGGGTTGCATTAGATCCTAAGTTCTAGTTGCAGTGCTCTCGGATCCAAGGCTCCTCACTGACGAAGGCCACAAGCCAGAAACTAGTCTGGGGATATTGGATGAGTAGGCATTAGTTTTGCCTGTTTTAATAACAGTTATGAGCAAGCATAATGATCATGTGATGTGTATAACTCTGAGCTGTGAGATTATGGGTGGTACTTGATATAGTACATCACATTCTTTTGATGCATCTAGCTTTTGCTGCGAGTCTTCAAGCTTATCCTCATATATTTGGATGTTTAATTTTAACAGTTCCTTTTGTTTTCAATTACTTTTAGCAGTTTTAGATCATTATCATCTACTTGAGTTAATCCAATGGGTTCATTTTCTACTATTTGTTTTTTTATTTGAACATATTTGTGAACATTTTTCTTTAGTAGTTTTGCTTTCGGATTCATTTAAAAGTTCATTACGTATTTTTGGTTTATTTTCTGATTTTAAAAGCAATTGAGGCTGTTCATTGTCCATAATTTCATCCATTGTTTCTTCTTGAATATGTACTTATTCATTTTTTTGCTCATCCTCTATTTGTTTTGAACCATGGTTTTAGATGGTTTGCAAAAATTGTCCATCCATTTTTGCCTCTTTAATTGCAGCTATTTTTGATAATCTTCCAACTGCAATTCCATCTGTTTTAGATTATCATCAATTCTCAGTTTCATCTGTTTTAGATTATCCTCAAATCTTGATTCCTTCTGCTTTTGCTTAAGTTCCATAAGTTTTTGATTATCTTCTGTAGTTTGATTTATTTGCTTTTTATTATGCTCCATTTGCTTTTATTTTTTTTATTATTTTCTATAATTTGATTCTTTTGCTCCATTTCCTTTTGATTATTTTTATGACTAATATTGTACTAAACATCTATATCACATCTAATTGTGATGATGTTGCAGTTTTCTCATGCATTTTTATTTCTTTATTAATGTTTTTATGCTTTATTTGGTTATATGAATCATTATGTTCTAAGCTATCTTCTTCACAGCTAGTTTCAGGAGTATTTGCTTCCAATATTTCCTGCTGCTCTTCATCTTTTTTATTTTCATTCTCCATTTTACTAATGTTTAAAATTTGTAAACACAATAAACTTATTATGTAAAATACAATTATAATTGAATACATCATCAATAGTGCTAGATTATTCTCTGGAACATTCCGGAACTCCACACATTCTTTATGGCATAACTTGCTTTATTCTTTCTTGTTGTTGTTGTTTTTTTTTGTTTTACAATGTAATTACAATATAGGAAAAAAAAAAATGTATCTGGTCAGCTTGATCATTCATCTAACTCAGACAAATGGGAGTTTATAACAAATGAAAATCGAAGCCCTCACAGGAACCAAAAATTTACACTATATTATTTTTAAATAGCTACAAAGGGCAAAAAAAATTTTTGAGATTCTGATTTTTGTTGACAAATAAAGGAAAGGAAATTTCTTCTCTATAATCAATTTTATTATAAAGCTTTATGATCATCAGTCATCTTACATTATCATTTGTAATCAGCTTCTTACTTTGAACACTTTAGTTTATATTCATAGATGAAATGTTAGTAATGATATTATTTTACATTTTCTAGGAAACTTATATCAATGTTGATTATGGATAAAGCAATTTTAATTAAATTTTGAAATGTTTACAGTTTTTTTGTCCATAGTATTATAAAAAATAGTGGACTTTTTTTTTTATTTGCAAATATGTAATGGAAAAATCTCCTGAATAAAGTTTCAAATCAAAGACAGTTTTTAGTGATGTCAGTCTGTTCTCACTTTGAGATGTTTTAATTTCTGACATTTTTCAAATGAATACTGTTAATTATAAAATTATGTTCATGGCACTGAATATAAGTTACATATTTTAAAAAACTAGTGCCAGTAATTCAAGAACTCTTCAAATCCAAGATGGCAACTAGTATTAAATTTAATAATTGAGTTATATGTATTTGGCAAAAAAAAGCTTATGTTACTTTATTTAGCAGTTATCTTGTAAATTATACTGTTAGTAAATTATTATCTTATGTAAACAAACTAAATGACCAGTACAATAATTAATTATTCTAGTAAAACAAATAAGAAGAATTATGAAATTTCTGAAATACCTTTCACATTTTTTATGAAAGCTTCTGTCGCAAAGTAAAACTTTTGATTTAGATATGTAAGAATATATTAAAAAAAAAAAAAAAAGATTGAAAATTTATATCTCAATTAAAAGAAAATGGGCTTTTATTTTAATTTTCAAGCTTTATAAAAAGATTTATATGAACTAAACATTATTATCTATTAATTTATCATTTTCAACCATTATTATTTTATTGTAGGATGAACATCTCATCAATCTATTTTCTCTCTATCACACCAACAAATTTTTCCTTATTTCTCATGTGGCTCTTTTTAACTTTTTAACAATCTCTTGGGAACCAGTTTAAGACATTAATTGCCCATCTATTATCATCTCTTCCAGTCTTTTTATTCTTTCAATGACATCAGTGATATCTGTTTGTTTTCTCATCCAAGTATTTTGCTTTCATCTTTTCTTATAAATCTCAATATGCCTTGAGTACTGTAAAGTCTCTTGTGCTGCTTTTCTGTTAAGTGCTCAAGTTTCAGATACATAAGTAAGATTTGTTAAAATATATTATTTAAAAATCTTCCTTTTCAAGTATATTAGCATATTTTCTCTTAATATTAAGTTATTACTATCAAAAGCACTATCTCCAAACTTAATTATATAATCAATTTCATCTATTATGTTTCTATCTGTAATAATATTCTGGTAAAGATATTTGTAGTTGTTAATTTCTTCTAATTCTTGATGGTCAATCTTTATATTCTTTATTTGAACAAATCCATTGAATATTATATGTCATTTTAGCATCTGATAACTCTTGCTATGTTTTCTGAAGCTTTGAAACATTATTTGCAAAAACAATCATATCTAAAATTCTAAATGACTTAAAATAATCACATGATAACTATTCTTTATGCTTACACAAGCAGTTTACACACAGGCAAAACTCTCCATAATGTAACATCACTCAGTGCAAGCCAGAGTAATCAATGGCTGCAGGAAGGTTTGTGCACTCCTCTATTATCCCCAGACTGTTTTTTACCTTGTGGCTTTCACCAGTGAGGAACCTTAAATCTGAAAGCACTGCACTTAGATCTTAGGATCTAATGCAACCCTCCAGCAATCACCTTTTACTTTTTTAGCTAAGTACAAAGCTTTGAGTCCAAAATGAAAACAGAATAATGTTTTCAAGCTACTACCCTTTTTTTTAATTAACTATAAAGCTTTGAGTCTAAAATGAAACACAATAATGTTTTCAAGTTAACACTTTTTACTTTTTAACTAACAATAAAATTTTTTGAGTCCAAAATGAAAACACAGTAGTGTTTTCAAACTAAACCCATTAGCTTGTATAGTTGCATAGATAATAACCACATGCTCCATAAACCTATTGGGCTGGATTAGTATTAAACCATCAAATATCACATGAAGTTGGCTGCTGAAGGATTGCATTAGATCCTAAAATCTAAGAGTAATGCTATCAGGTCCAAGCCTCCTCACTGATGAAAGCTACAGGCTATAAACTAGTCTGGAGATATTGGATGAGTAGGCACTAGATAAGGATTTTGTGCACAAACCTTTCTGGCTTGCATGAGTAGAGCTACTGTGTGGAGAGTTTTGCCTGTGTAAATAGTTCGTGTAAGCATAATGAATAGTGACCATGCGATGTTTGATGGTTTAATATCAATCCTGCCCAATAGGATTCTGATGACCGTGGTTATTAAAGAACCAAAGATACCAAAAGGTACAGATGCTGAACTGAGCTCAGATCTATACAACTATATAAGCTAATTAGCTTAGCTTAAAAACATTATTGTGTTTTCATTTTGCCTCAAAGCTTTATGGTAAGCTAAAAAAGTAAAAGGTGGGTAGCTTCTGTAGGGTTGCATTAGGTACTAAGATCTAGGTGCATAAAAGTCACAAGCTAGAAGCTAGTCTGGGGATATTGGATGAGAGGCACTAGATAGGATTTTAGGCACAAATCTTCCTGCATCCATTGATAATTTTGGCTTGCATTGAATGGCACTATTGTATGAAGAATTTTGCTTGTCTGTGAATTAAATAATCTTTGTATATTTATTCCATTAGGTTCCCATTTCATTTTTACAAAATATTTCTTGTTAAACTATTATAAAAATGTATGGAAATATCGAATCACCCTATTTCTATTGCATTTTGATAAATATTCTTCAGACTATAGCAATATTCTGATTCTATATTTTAATCACTGTGAAAGTGTTGTAAAAACAAATATCTTTTTATAATCTATAAATCCAGAGCATAATAGCAACTCATTCATTGATTCTTTCTGTAACTTTTCTCAAAACTTGGATGTCCATTGTATAAAAAACATTTTTTAAATCCAGCCTGTCCTTTTGGTAGGTTTGGTTTTGAAGTTTTCTCTAAATGAATTTATAATTATTTTAGTAAAATTTTGTAAAGATCTGATTGAAGTCTGGTAGGTTAGTAATTCCTAATAGCTTCTTTATCACCTTTTTAAAATATTAATAACACTATTGCATTCTTCCAATCATCTAGTAACCTGTTACTGTTTAGTCATTTGGAGATATAACTATGTCAACAATTTTTTTATTTCTTCATTTACTTCTTTTAAAATATTATTTATAATTCCATAATTTCCTGGAGTTCTATCCATGTTCATAGATTTTATTGCACATTTTACTTCTTCATATAAAATACTGGGCAATTCAAATGATATAATAACTGTAGAGGATATATTATTTTCTTGTTCTTTATTACTATATAATTCTTTATAGAAATCTTCCACACATTTCATGACATCTTTTTAATAATAATTCCATTTTTTCTTCACATTGCTGAAATAACTTTTTCCAGTATCAAGATGTTGTTTTATATTTTTAAAACTTTTATTCTCTTCTACAGTTTTACTTTTCATATCATTGTTATATATATTTTTAATTAATATATATGTGCTCTGCGCACAGATAATGAAGCTATTAATAAATTGTCACGAAATTATTAAAATTTTTACCGTCAAGCGCTTTCGGGACAGTCTACAGTCCCATATTCATGGCGAGTTATTCTGTTAATAACTGTAAAATTATGCAAATTTTATGCAAACTTATGTGCAGATGTTACGTGGACCATTTACGAGATAGGGAATAGCAGGCCTCTCTTCTGTTGATTGCCGATGGGTCAGCTGCAATGAAAGCGCTTGGCGGTAAAAATTTTAATAATTTCATGCCAATTTATTAATAGCTTCATTATCTGTGCGCAGAGCACATATATATTAATTTATTTAAGCGTTAATGAAGTAAAATCTTAACTATATATTTTTAATGTCATTATTAACTCTTTTTCATACCATCTTACAGAACATTAGATATTTGATTTTCCTTAATTAATGAATCATTTTAAAATATTTTCATCTTTCATTTTTTCTTCATTCATTGTCATGTGTGATTTGAAAATTTACTGGTAAATTGCTTTTTTATACCAGCTATTCTTGTTGTTTGGAGCTTACTTAGTAGCTATGAAAGACAGACATTTCACTATTTATTTTAAAAATAAAATTACGATAGTTAATTTTTCTTATTCTTATTGATTCAGTGAATGAATGAATGAACACACAGTTAAATATTTGTAAATGTGTCTTCTCAATTTATTTTTAATAACTATATTATTATTATTAAATTTATTATAATCTTGATTTATATGCATACTCTACATATAAAAAAGCATCTGTGTTTTATATGTGTGTGTGTGTGTATGTATGTTGAAAAATATTATATACTTGCAGTTCAATAAGCAATACATATTCTATTCTGATTAATGATTATCAGCAAAATCTAAACTATTATACACTATATGCATTAAATGTGAAGGGGATTTGGAACTAAATATAGTGTAGTTTGCGGCTCCACTATATATATTTTTATTTTCATATACACCTGGGTCTCTTTTTATGCGGTAGATAGGTTCCCCAGAAAACCCGCATTAAAAAAATCGTTCAAAAATAGACTTAACTTACCTTGAAAAATGTGGGATATGTTCTTTAATTTTCAAAAATCATCAAAAATCGCATAAAACCAAAGCAACAAGATAAAATTACTTTAAAATTCACATTAAAAAAAATATGACTAATAAAAAATTTCAAATATTTGAAAAAAAATGATACAAGACAAACTTTTTTTACTTTTTTTATTAATTATTTAATTTTATTCAAAACAATATGTTTTTATGTGTAATTTATTTTACATTATTTCATACATATTTTAATCATTATCACTATTTGACAATATGCAGTTCGTTTGTAAACTGGTAAGACATCAGATTCGTCACAAGAGGAAAACACAATTAGCACCAACTTCAGTCTCGTGCTGTGTTAATGGTCATCTGTTGTCAATGTAATCGATAATTAAACTTTGAGATGATGATTTTATTAATTGTTTATGAAGCTCATGATATCCAGACTGCTACGTCTAGCTGCTAGATAATGCACTTCCACGAGTGTGTTAATAATGACTAACAATTAAATTTTCTTTTTACACATAGATACATGGAGAAAATTTTAGACAGAAAAAAGTTACAAGTAAAAATATATAAAAACTTTTAAAGGTACACTCTTTTTAAGTTGAAATTAAAAGTTCTTAAAAATATTTTTACTTGTAACTTTTTTCTCTCTAAAAGTTTCTCCATGTATATATGTGCATAAAAGAAAATATGAACATACACATACATTACAGAGACATACAACAATTTAGCTCTCATTGGAATTTAGTTCATAATTCGTATCATTAACAAGAAAATGATTTTCCAATTGATTAGAAAGTTGAAGGCTTTCTCAAATCATTTTTGCTGAGAAACAAACAGGTTCCACTTCTATTTCAGTATCTTTTTCTAAATCTTCTACAGTATCTAAATTTATTGTCAAACCTTTTTCTAACAGGCATTTAAAGTATATAAAATTTAATGCGTGTATATAAAATGGAGAAATCTCAATTTTAAGTGAAATATGAACTTCTTTATTGCATAAAAGAAAGCCGCATAAAAAGATATTAAGAGGAAACATGAATCGCATAACTTCAAAATCTCATTAAAAAAATCTGCACAAAAAGAGACCCAGGTATATATATTGTAACAGGATCACTGTTTTCTATCTATAATGCGATCCGCATATATATAACTACCAACATCTATATGTGTGTCATGTATATTTTATTCCTTTTTCTTCCTTTTAATTCAACAACCCTTTTTTTTTTATTGGAATTGATAATGTCCAGTCAAGTTTGTAAAAATAGTTACATTAATACATGGGACTGTTAATATAATGTAATTCCCTTTTCAGATTGTAAGAATTCGACAAACACACAAAAAAAATTAGGTTAAAACATTTGGAGACTTGCTATTTCTTGCCCAGTTTATTTATGGGTGTCACTTTATGACCTCAAGCACCAATCTTATATTGATATAAGAATTATGCTGGGAGAGCTGGAATACAAACATGTAGAATTATAAGATAGTAACCCTTGACTAACTCACTCGGGTTGGGTGATTATTTAATCATGGGAAATATACGGGGGGTTATACTACACGAGATACACTTTCTTCAATCAAATAGTTATTACATTAATTTTAAATTCTAGTAATCTAACAAACAAAAAAATAACACAAATATACGTAAGTTTTATTTAACTTTAATCTTATAACTTTTATTTCTATATTATTTATATGACCCGATTATTTTGTGCTCAAAATGATGAGAAATGCATGCATACTCTCACACATTGCATAGAAATATATAAAATGCAATAAAAAAATCACTTTTAAGTTTAGAAGAAGAGTTAATTAATAACGTTTATGTGTAGTTAAAAACACACTAACATTTGAAATATTAGATGAATATAGGTGATTAATGTGCACATTACCTGAATTTCTTTCTTCCCCGTGGAAAACTAAAGGTGAAATACTTATTTTTAATGTATTGCATTCGACGTAATGGCCATAGGAATAGGCGATTTCAGCAGTCCGATCTGCTTTAGTGATTTTCTATCTGTTAATATTGTTGAAGCTTGATCTTGGCATCAGAGTGACTGGTTTCCATTAATAATATTCACTTATCCTGCAGCAACTTCAGTATCTTCGGGGGCAGGATTGTAATGCCTAGCACGCTTATGACTCTACGCCAACCTGCTCATAATTGATGAAAATCTTTCCATTTCTATGCACGAAGCGAATAAATGTTTTTTTTTTTTAATTTTAAACATGTCAACCCTGATTTCCAACAGCAAGTTGGAACAAGAATAATTATAATCTTTTTTAATTTTCTTTTTATAATCCCCCTCCTCTTTTTCTAGAAAGTTCTGCCACTCAAATCCAGATTATTTTAGAACAATTGCAAAAGCTTCTAGCACTTCAAGACTGATTTTTACTCTCCTTAATTAAATTCTTCAGATATTGATCAAGTTATTTTTCAAGATTTTTTTTCATTTAATCTCTCCAAAATAAAATTTAAGGGCTTCCATCTTGAAAATAAAATATATTTCTATCTGCATTTTTTTTATTTCTTTTAATAATATTTTCATTCCATACAGCACTATACACATGTGTTTCCAAAAAACAAAGAGCACACATACCCCCATCCCTCCTGTTTATTTTAACCTTTTAAATCCCTACTTAGAATTATAAATATGAAAAAGAAATAAATTCAATTAATTGGGCTATATTGATGCATATATAGGAAATTTTACTTTTTGAAACAGGGATCGAACTCAGCCCTGTTTCAATATATTCAATATATATATATGTAGAGTCTTCTCAAAATCAAGTTAAATAAAACCAAACAATAGATATCATTTGATCATTACTCATAATACTTTGCATTATTTGCCATAATTGATTCTAATATCTCAATTTTGGATCTCTAATATATGTTTAACTACTTCCGGTTTGTCGGCGACGATTGCGCTCGTTAATGTTCGTTTGTTGAAGTTCGTTTTTCTGTTTGAAATTATGGAAAAACTATAAGGACTACGCATGCGCCTATACCATAATTCTCTTCGTCGTTTTTTCCTCTTTTCGTAGGTAGTTTCCATTTTTCTGTAAGTTAAAAAATAAAATTTTTATTAATTTTTTTGCGAATAAGGTCAATTTTTTTAAAAATTTTTTTCACAATTTGTTAGATTAACGGAAACAAAAGTACGCAAAATAAATGAACGGGACATGATGGCCTCTGATACGGATTATTCCAGCGGTGATGAATTTGTCCCATCTAAGCCCTTTGACTCCGAGGATAGTGTTAGTTGTAGTGATCTTGAAGAATATTTTTCGTCATCAGAAGAAACTCCTTTACCAGCCAAAAAGAAAAAAACTACGAGTGCTTTTCTGGATGATATCAATACACCAGGCCCGTCAACAAGTGTTCCCAACGATATCAATCGGCCAGGCCCTTCATCTAGTAACAGTAATCTGTGTCCGAAAGTAACCTGCAAACCTGTGAATGTAGAGAATTTTACTAAAACTCCAGGTTTGAAGTTTTCTATAGTAGGTAAGTATTCAATTTTAGATTTTTTTTTAATGTTATTTGATAAAAAACTTTTATCAACTATTATCGGAGAAACTAATAAATATGCCACTCAAGAAAAATGACTGACTGATTTTTTACTCTGTGATAGGTAGCACATATGAAAAGTAATGTTTTTATTATTGTTTTTTTTTGTTGTTGGTTTGTTTTAGCTACCAGCACAATGGATGAATGGTTGACACACTGATTCAAGACTATTTACAATTTATTCCTCTCTAGCAAATTGATATATAATGCAGTAATTTTTTTTATTCTGTTTTTACTAATTTTTGTTTTACTAACATGGTTTTCATTGTTTTTGTTTTACTAATTTAGTTTTTATTTGTTGTTTTATTAACTTGTTTTTTTACTAACTTCATTTTATACTTTATAGGCATATGACTGCCTGATTGCCTTCCTTATTAGAATTTTGTTTCAGCTTCATTACTGATTACTTTTTCCAATTGGTAAACAAGATCTGGCATGATGAAATATTTTGCATATTTATATTAGCATATATGAACAGGTATGCTTCTCTGGAAGACGTATCTTGGAAGAGGTAGAATATAAACATTTTTTTATATAAATATCTGCCATAGAACCTTTTTAGTAATTATTGTCTGCCTCTTGAAATGAGAAATTTGTAAATTGTTTTCTGTATTGGCAATGATTATTCAGTATGATGATGATGATGTTATAAACAAGGTTGGTTTATCCAAAGTCTAAAATCAAAATAGTGCATCTTGTTTAACAGGCTTTTGAGTTTTCCCATAACCATTAGCAGAACTTTCATGATTCATACATATACACCACTTTTATAATATACATATACCTGTACTATGATGATGATGACATTTTATTTTTTTATTGTATTTATAATGGTAAGTAATAATTTTCCACTTCCTTCATTATTTTTATATTCTGTTAGAATTTTAATTTTTTTATTTTTTATCTTTTATTAGGGAGAACTCTTTTCTTCCAGGCGCCTTGACAATTTGCAACAGTTGGGGTAGAAGATAAAAATGAAGAACTCTTATAGGAACATTTTCGGACATTGTAAAGCTATGGATTATCTCAGGTAAGACTTATTATATATCTTTAGAAAGATTTTTTTGTGAGGAATACAAAGAAATTATCACTGAAGATGTAATTTGCATTTTAGTTAATGTTAATTTCCAAATTATGAACAAACAATAAAATAATAATTATTTCGGTTGTGAAAATTTCTTTTTTTCCTTATTTTTTATATAGTTATCACTATTTATTTTATGCTTATTGTTTTCCTTAGTTTTTCTAGTTTCTTGCAATGTAATTGTTTTTGCTCTAACATAATTCAAACTGAAGTTATTGTGAAAATTGTGTATCAGGCCAGTATTTTAAAAAGTTCAATATGGCGGCTTGAAGCTGAAGTAGTTAACTGAGCTGTTAAATTATGATATTTATGTAAATTTTAATGAACACTTAAATATTAAATAATGAAAGTATATTCACTGCTTTCTGCATTTCCACTTTTAAAGTTCATTGTATTTGAGTAGAAATAACCATTGTTATCCAACAAAATATGTATATTAATAATATGTTCCATAGCAATTACACATATTCAGAATATATTAAATTTTATAATTACACTACAGAACAGTAATTATGCTTCTATTATATATATATCATGCCTGTATATATATATGATTTAAGAATTAAAATTTTATAATAATTAAATACATATATATATTTTTAACAGAGAGAAGATGAAGTAATGTTTCAGGAGTATCGTAAACATTTAAAAGTTATTTTTGATAATTTAACACAATTGGTAAGTTTATTTGTAATGTGTGATTATATTGCTATCATAGAAATTCGATAAAACTTGTAACATCCTTTTTTTTTCTTCTTGTCTGGAATTGCCTTTTTTATATACATATTAATAAAAGGTTTCGTTTTACAAACGTTTTTATTGTTTTAGGATAAAGATCTTGTTTTAGTAACTGTCCGTAATATTGTAGTTACTACTTTAATGCAGTGGCAGAATTCAAAATTTCAGGAAGTGGAAAGTGCTATATTTCTTTTGTATATAATAGGAGAAGCTTTACCGGTAAGATTTCTTTACAATAATTTTAATATTATTGATAATCTCTGCATATGGAATTTATGGTTAATATGAATAAGGGTTTGTCATGTTATTCAAATTGCTTTTATTAAAAAACAACAACAAAAAAAAATCTTGGAGGGGGGGGGGGACATTAAACAATTTTTTGTTTTGTTATAAATTGATTGGCAGCATTTGTTTGTAAATATTTCAAACATACAAAAAATATATATTTTCACAATTAATATCTACAAATCAATAAAAAAATTATTTTAGTAGATTAATAATTTAATAAATGATATTTATATTATAATAACTAAAAAAAATAATAAAATAGAATGACATTACTTCCTATTTTTTTAATGTATTTATGTACATCTGCATTAAAATAATTTAATATGATCAGTATACCTAATAAATCATATGTTTTATCTTGTTTCCTGATGATTTCTTTATATTGAGATTGTAATAATTCACTAGCACATGCATTTATGGTAGGTTAATGACATTTGGCTCCTCTTAACTTAGCCTATACTAGTTAAAAGTTGCATAGCTTTATGCTTTATGAAAATGTTGTTGTTTTTTTAATTCAAATCATGTCTGTTTAAATTGTTAACCAGAAAGGCTAAATTTCTAATTTTTTTAAAAAATAAATTAGCAAAAAATGACAGGATTCAAATTATAAAACAAAACAGCTTAGCCTTGTCTTTCTATATATTTTGATCTTTTTTTTAGTATGGTATCTGATCGCATGATTATTTCAATGTCATCATTCTTTGAATATTTCTTTTAGCAATTTTTCAATTTCAAGATAAAGAAAAGATTGTAATAGCATTTTTGGTTATATAAATGGAAAAGAAATATATGGCATTGTTTTATTTATACTTCTGTTATATATATAAATAAAATAAATGACAAATTAGATCTATATTTCTATTTATGAATGAACAAATTTTTTTTATTTTTTAAATAATGTAATTATTAATTATATATTATATAAATCAACTTTCTCTAATCATGAGGAGAAAATAATTCTTCTCAATATATTAGTCTATTGGTAATATATGAAAAATTTTATAATGGATTCTCAATTCTTTTATTGAAATAAAATAATTTGCTCGTACTGAAAAAATATATATAAAGATATAATGTATTAAATCTTTATTCAAGTTTTTTTTGTTATCAATTGAAAATTGAATTAATAGGGAAAAAATTTAAATTTCATAAAAGTTCATTCATCGCATGATAGACTTTTATATATTATGGTTTTAACTTTTGTTAGATTTGTTATGTATAGGATATGTGCTTGAGATTTTTTTTTTTTTGTTATATTAATCAGCAATATTGAAATTTTGAAGTAGATATTCTAGAGGAATAATATTATTTGGAAAATATCAAATTAAGTTTGTGTTATAAAAAATATATTATTTACTTGAGCCTTTGCCATAAAGATATTAAGCTATGAAATAACTAGTATTTTATAACCTTAATTGTTTTAAAACTTAAAATCTAAATTTATAAGTATTGTAGTGATTGGGAAATAAACAGATGAGAAATCTTTAACCATACAGTTATAAATAATCTGATCTGCTAGCTCTGTGTATTTTGTTTTAATATTTTATTTGCAGACATTTGTTACCTGACACGATGATAACATTAATCATAATTTATTTGTTGAGTTTAATCAGCAAAATATGATAGAAGTGGAAATTTCTAGAAAATAAATCTTTCGATTGTCATCATTTTGGTTTTCATTAAGTCCTTGGTAGACCTGAGGTACTAAACATGTAAAATGATTAAATTAAATAATAATTGATTAAGCTAAGAATATACCTCATTTTCACATGACATTTCTCATCATCACTAATAACATTACAATTTTGTTCTTTGTTATGTTCCATCTGTCATAGTTCTTACTATTGTAACTTATATCTGGTCCAGTCACTTTTGAGTATTCATTCTACATTCTTATTCCTTATTTATTTACTTTGATTGTTGACACTTATTCTATTTATTAAGTGATATAATGGAGTTAAGAAACTATACGTTCAATTTTATTGTAAATAAAAATTAATTTTAAGCTAAATGTAACACAAAAAAATTTAAATTAGCATAACCTATCTAGAATTGATTATAGAACTATACAATAGGCAATATTCATGGGTTAAACAATTATCATAGACTGTCTAATTTATAAGATTTGATTTTAATACTTTATATTCCATTGCTTACTTAAGTATATTAATTCGGAAGTAAATTCCAGTATTAATTTATGAAATGAAGTTAATTCGATATAATTTATCAAAATACTTTTTTATTAATACATCTCTTACAAAGGAAATGATCATTGTTTATATGAGTGCAGTAATTATTTTACTTCTTTCTTTCCTTTTCTATATAGTGTATATTGATGACTTTGGGTTTATACTTACATATATATGTTTAACAAGACAATATCATTTATATTTCACACATATTTATTTGCATACTTTTTCCCAGTTGACTGACAAGACAAGATCTACAGCACTAAATAATATTTTCAGATATATCTCTGGATTGTCACATGCAATAATAAGAACCATACAATATATTTAATATTTTAGAAAAAAGCATATGATAAATACATTAAGTGCTTCTAAGTATGGATATTTTTTATCAGTATAGATCTTTGGAAATTTCACAGTTAGGTAATATATTTTTTAAATCGTGCACATAGCTTAAGATGACTTGCAAATACTTAACTTTCCACATCAAGATAGTCTGAATTTAGGTTGCAGAATTTCTATTCAACAGAATTAATATAAAATATATAAATAAAAAATATGTAAACGTGCATTATTTACATCTTTTTAAATGTAAACTTACTTTGTATATAAGGAGTTGAAGTAAAAGAACTTGTCTTGAATGTTTCAGTGTCATCAGTTGACTGACTGTCATTATTATGATACATGTACTCCATTAATGTTCCAGTTAACTAATCAACAATATCTGTGGTAGAAAAGTATTGCTTTTTTACTTTTAAACTTGTAAATTTACTGATGTTCATCCCTCTATGGACCAATATTATTATAGCATTTATATCTTTTTGCTTAATTTTTTAAATTTGTTGGCAATAACAGTTGTATGGTTATCACTTTAATAATATTATTTATATAATATGATTATAGCTTTTTCAATCCTAAATTAGGAATTTTCTCATGAGAAATTATTAATGTTAATTTAGATGTAGAGAATAATATAAATAATGATAACGAATATTAAGCACTTCATTAAAGGTGATAAATTAAAGAAAAAAATTTTTATAGATTCACAACAAGCTTGGATTTAAAGATAGTAGTTATTAAAATTTTTAAATAAAAAGTGATAAATATAATACAGATAAAAATTTAGCTAATTGTCAAAAGAAACAATTTATTGAATTAAATAAAAACTATGGATAGAATCCTAAGAATATTAAATATGTATTTCTTAATTATAAACCATCTAAATTAAATAATAGTAATAATATTTCTATTCTAAATAATAATAATAGTTTAATTTAAAAAATGAATAAAACCTTCATATGACTCTAAAATTTATAATATACCTTATATATATATATAAAAAATGATAAATGAAATGGAAGTAAAACCTAATGTTGCAGTTCACTAAAAATTCTGGATGTAAATTTTTTATCTTTACGAAAAAAACAAGTGAGAAGGATTTGAAAAGCTATTTCTTTAAACCCATGTCCTTCTAAAAGAAATTTTAGGTGGGAAAGTGTTTAGTTGAAACTCCGGCCTGAAAAACTGACTCTATTGATGGTGTTAAACAAGAACTGTACAAACTCAACGAATTATAAAGAGAGTGCAAAATTTGGTTCCTGGGAATCAATGTTGTTATAATGTGTATTGCAAATTTAGAATTACATTGCTAGAATAATGATGGATAATTCTATCAAAGTAAACCAATAGAATAAATGTTTTCCGAGTATACTGACCCTGTTTATTATCAACATGTGATCCTATTCCTGATTGCCAAATGTCAGTGTTTCACTGTCTAAAAAGAGATATTATGAAGAAGGTGTTCATATAAAATCTTTATATCACCATAAACCCCTGTTTTTGTAATTTTGCCTATGAGGAAGAGGTCTGAAGCTTTGAGTTTGTCATCAGTTTTAAAAGAAAAAAAGGTGAAGAATGAAAACAGATTGAATATGATTATTGGATACAAACTTCAAACATTGAATTGTTTTTATGAATTAAATGTTTAAAAAAAAATATTTCAATATGAGTAAGCTGACCATATACACCGCCCCCCCCCCCCAGGAAGTAAGTGTTTATTTTATAAATACACATATTTTCTTAACTGATTTGTACATATATATATATATGCATAGTGAAAGGATATTTTATTTTTTTGATTGAAACATGTTTAATTTTTCAGATTTTCTTAATTTATATGTGTGTGTATGGAATGATATTTTATTTTTGATGAAAATATATTTAATCTCTTAGATTTAAACGTCTTCTTATTTATTTATTTTTATCATGTATGCATGTATATATATGTGTGTACAGATGTATGTTTAAAAAAAAGGGGGAGAGGATTTCATTCATATTTTATTTATATATTGGGTTATTGTTTTTTTAATTAAAAGGTTTTATTGGAATGAAATATGGTATAGACAAATTATTGTTAATAAATTAAGTTGAAATCTTATCATTTGGTATTCAGTTTATCTTTTTGTCTCACTCTACACAAATATAAATTATTAATTTTCTTTCCTTTCTCTTTTTACTACCTTTTATCTTGAGAAATTAAAAGAGCACTGAGCTTGAATCTGGAATATGCTGTCAGGTTGATATCTCTATAAGGATTTTTTTTTTAAAGCATTCTTTCTAAGGAAAATGGTGCATAAAGCAAATTTGATTCATACCTATAAAAATGCTTTGTTAATGGTAACTAAGAGGGAGATCAGGAAATATAACTAATGATTTATTAGTTTGATCCCCTTTATAATAATTTAGAATTTATTACTGATGTATCTGTTTATTAGGCTTGAAATAATACCATATGTGGTATAGTATACATGTCATTAATTTGATTTGTGTATAATGTATGCGAATATTGTAGTAGGCATATTAATGGAAATTGAAATAAGAATATAGAGTTCACTTTACAACAGTTATAGCATGTGTTGAGATTAAATTAAATGTGTAAAAATAAAATATGAGAATAGAATATATGTAAAAGATTGGAATATGAGGAGTAGGTTCCCCATACAATAAATATTAAACAAATTATTTGTAGCCATTTATTTGTTATTATTTCTTAAAATCTTATTTTATTCTTATCCTAGTTCTAACAAATAGTTTAGTGTAAACAAGTAAAAACTTGAACTTGCATAAGTTTAGTTTTTACAGAAAGGCATGCATTTAAATCTTCTTCGAACTCACATTTGCTCTAAACATATATAAGAAAATTTGCTGCAGTTTTTAACTTTATTCTATATTCTTCAGATATAATGTATGTACTATATTGTAACATTAATCAAAAAGATATCAGTTTGTAAGTTTTTATAATTAACCATAGGACAGTAAAGTGCAGTGCATCAGTAATAACATACAAGAAATAAATTTGAACTAAAATCTAATGTACGTTATTCATTCTTTTCTAGAATTATTTAATGTAATATATTTTTTATTCACTGATACTTTTTATAAAATGATTTTTTATTAGGAAAGGGGTATAGGGATGCCAACTAAAAATTTGCACACAAGCGCCAGACACTACTGATTCACCCATGATTAACTTTTTTATAATTTTCTATTAAAATATAATAAATCTTTAAATGAAGAAATTGAAGAATGATGAAATTCTTAGTTAATAATTATCCATGATTAAAATTTCCGTTTCAGTTCTGCAAGGATTCATAGTTTTAAGTGATATTTTACAAAGTAATCTATTAACAGGTGGGAGAGATTTTTACTGTTATTCAAATATTTTGTTTTTGAATCAAATATAACTGAAGACATTTTTTAGGGGGAAAATTAATTTACTCTATTTACAAGACATAACAATCTGAGACAACTGAATTTTATATATATTTTAACAAAACCTTCAGAAGATTTTTTTTTTAGTTAAAAGCATTCTCCTTTCATTAATTTTTCTACATTGGCTATATTAATATTAATATAAACAAATAATAACAACACTGTTCTATGCAATAAATACAATGCAAATATAATATTTTATCTAAATTTCCCCCCAAAAATGCCAAATTCGATTTTTTTTTTTTTTAAGTAGTGGAAAGAGCCCTAAAGAAGCCTGTTCATCAGTTCAAACTATCAACAATTTTTAGAAGTTTTGAGGTAATAAAATATTATATTTGCATTATGTTGTAAATGAGTGCACTGATATTGTTTGATTATATTAAACATAAACACTCTGTCATTTCAAACTCTCACATTGCGTGATCACCATTTCTTATGCTTGCTTATAACTGTGAGTGGCAATACGTATAATGAATTTTGCTCTCTCACATTGCTGATATAGAATGTCAGTAAGTGGAATTTAGAATATTTTAATTTTATAAAAATAATGATTTAATTTGATAAATTATTAAAATTATTTTTTTATTAAAATAGACATTAATTTAATTATTGTTAGCAATGACAGTATATGCTCGCTAATTGGGGCACATTCAATAACATTTATATCAGCTTCTATTGTATGCTGTGTGAGTAATTGAAGTATTTAATAATAATTTGTTATTACTGTTCAGTATACCAGTCACGATAGATCATATTTGCTAAATAAAATACTTTGATGATTAATAAACTTTATTTAAATCTATATTTTTATATTGGACTATTTCCATCATTTAATATGTGTGTTGAATGTCTTTAGAAAAGTTTAATTTTATTTGTGATATTACTAACAGTTAGTGCATATACTGTGACGGTCAGATGATGTATGTTGGCTTAACCCAGTTCGAATACTAGGCGAAGGTACCTCGGGGCCACTCATACGCGAGATATTAAATCAAGAATACTATGACCCCTGCCCTCTTCGTATATTCTCGAGACTAACCCACGAACCAACAACACTATCTGAGACACGCATAGATATTTTCTTCCCGAGCCACAAGCTTAGCATCAGCGGGATACATGGACAAAACCACCTGCAGAGCTTAAATAGTTAAATTGCAAAAATACTTAGAAATATGTGTTCTGCGTGCCTGGATCATTTGAAAGTAAAACAAAGCATTAAAAGATAACTAGCAAACGCAAGCTTTTTAGTGAAATAAATATCTTTAATAAATGACATTTGAAATATTATTAATAATTTAATGGCCTTCGCTATTCCCCGAAATTTCTGAATAACTAATGAGACAATGAAAACCCGATTAATATACTTGCGGTCTAAATCTTTCCTTCCCAGTTTTATTAAACATTGTCAACTCGAATCTGCTCGATAATGTGTAATAATAAAAATTTTCCGCAAAGCAGTTTCTAATTGCTTTGCACTAAAACAGAGTTTAAAACCATTTAAGATGTATATCGCTAAATCTGACATACGTAAGAAGCTAATGGCGAACAAAACAAGCGTTATCGAGGAGATCAAATTGGCAAACAACAAAACAGAAAAAAAAAAGAAACTTACTCGTACTAAATTTTACAAGTATGAATAAAACTGGAAAGGGATTTTTATATGAACAATTAACTAATAAACTTAACCGCAATGAAATTAAAATATTTACACATGGGAGTAATGAAGAATAGCGAAGAAAAGGGGTTAAATATCTAAGTAGATGATCACATATACATATATCTAACTAGTCTAATAAAAATAGTTACATTATAAATATCATTAAGCAAACATTTCATAAATATTCAAGAAAGCAATTATAAAAAGTATGGACAAAAAGGGTAGCATAATGAATAGTTCATGAGGAGAGATATGATTACCGTCCTTATTCCTTGGTCATGTTCCATCGACGGGCGTAGCTTGATCCGTCTGATGAGATGTGTTCGACCGGACAAGGAAAGTGGAAATCAGTAGCATGGTTTCACAAAAAGTCCTCCAGACACGGCACAGAGTTCAGATAATGATTGAGTAAATACTACGGCATTTTTCTGGTATTGAGGAACCCCGGCGATAGGCAAAGCTATTTATTTGCCTAGCCGAGCATATTAGAATCCATCATACTTATACGATTTTTAGCTTGAGCAGGTTCAAACTTCTTCATGATTTGTAGACGATAATTGTAGACTTTTTGGAATAAAATCACAAACAAAATCTGACAGAGTTCTCCTAAGAGAAATCTGAATGCACCTTGCAATAGCAGATCTGAATGAAACTTGCAATAGCAAAATCTTGAATCAACCTTGCAATAGCAAAATCTGATATCACTCTTCCAATAGCAAAATCTGAATGAATCTCCTCTTTTGTTCTCTCCCTTTTATAACTTTTTTTCTTAGCTACCTTCTATTGTTTGTATGATCTGAGATCTTGATAAGCCTCCCCATGCTCCTTTGTTTCAAAGCAACATTTTCTAAAAATAACTTTTACTTTTTTACTCTAAATTTCTTTCTTTAAAGTTTGAATTCTATTAACTAAAAAGAAAGAAAGAGAAGGCCATCTTTAATTTGACTTGAATGGGCTTAACTAATTAAAATATACATTCTTTTAGAAATGTTGGTGGGCTTATCTCAAAATCAAATCATACTAAATATTTTAACAAAATTTTAACAACAATATATTATTATTTTTTTTATAGTAGAATAAGCATTTTATTTCAGCAGAATTTTGCATTAACTCATATATATATACGCTAGATGTATATATATGTTTGACTAATAGGTTAAGCAATTTTTATTAATAGAATGAAATTTATTTAAAACAAAATATTTAAATGTAATACACATTTGATAAGCATAATTATTTTTAACTCTAATGCAAAACCCTGCTGATATTGAACTATAAACTTAATTCAGGTCTACAATACTAATTAAGTTTATAGGAAGATGTGAAGCATGGATCGGGCTTCAGATCCATTGCTTCATTTCCCAATAGTTAGTGAGCAAAAAAAAAAATGTTAAAAAAAAAATGCTGTTGCTTCAGGTCAGAGGTAAGAATTTGTGCCAGGTGAGTTCAAACCTACTCTTTATTTGCTGTAATATTTAATTTGTTACTACCTATGGTGTTTTCTTTACTTTATTATATCTCACGGTTTATCCATAATTCAATCTTCTGTGTCTTAAATCGGGTCTGTGTTGTATTTAGTCTAACATGGTATGTATCTATTTTTAATTTGCATATTTTCCGGGGTCTGGTGGTACATAAGGTTTTATGTTTGTAGCATTATACTGTCTTTGTAGGCTGAGATTATTTTTCCAAAACAAAACACTTATTCCACACTTCTTTTTTAATGTGTGAGGGCCTTTATATATTGGGAAGAACTTTTTAACTTTCCTCCACACTTTACTACTTGGCCTAAGGTCTCTTAGCCATGCTTGCTTTCCTTTCCTGCATTTATATTGCCGGTTTCGATTCTTGCGATGCCGAGCTGTACGTCTTAATTTTTCCTTTGCCTTCTTTTCTTGCTCAGTCATGTTCTGGACTTGGAGACAGATTTTCAAGCTATCAAGGTGGTGTCTAGAGTTCCCAACCGGTTCTTCTCTAAAACATTTTATGTTGCTAATCTTTGCCAGATCGGAAGTAAAGATTTCACTGTCCTGTTGCACCTGGAGTTGGTTCAACAGCTGTTGATCATTTGTTTTTTTACTCTCCTCATTCATTTGTCCAGAGAAATCCGACTGGTGAGTGGCTTCACCTGTTTCATGATCACTCGATGATTTCATATCAGTAGTTCAATCAGTAGTCTGGATTTTGAGTATCATCTTCTGGTGATGCTTCTGTTACAATACTCCGTTCTTGATGGAGTTCCATATGTGCCTCCAAACGGTTCAATCTTTGCGATGTGATATTCATAAATTCTTGCAACATTTTCATCATCATTTCATCTTCATCTCTCATTTCTTTGACGAGATCTTCCAAATTGTATTTTTGTTCATTATGAGTACATATTGACCTATAAACTTCGCCTCTCTTCTGTTCCTCCATTTTTGCCTAATATTGGCTATTTTGTTATAAAACAATCACTTTGTTTGTAAAATGTGTTTGTCTTTTCATAAACAATCTGGATAAGTATATTTTTATACTAGTTATTAACACAAAAAAAATTATTTCTTTCTAAAATAAGTCACTATTCTAAATTCCAACTATCTGTTTTATTTATATGTTTTCAGAAATTTAACTTTGCCTACCTCACGAGGTCCTATCTTAACCCTATGCCTATATGTATCTGTTTGTACATGAAAATATATATATAAAATCCTGCCGTGTCTGTCTTTAATAACTATACTACATATTATTCTCCTCACTTTACTTTATTTATATTTCATTAAAATATCACTGCTATGTTAATATAACTAAAATAATCCACTTACAGCTTGACCTGGCTTTCTCTGACACCTGAAACAACTAAAAAATGCATTTACATTAATACAAGTATATATATAAAAAAATATGTGAGCAAAATATACGTAAGTCATGTTTAAAAATTATTTTGGCTCACTATGCATACATTGTTATTTTGATCATCTACTATAGTTTGGTTTATTTGATATCCGATATGAGAGATTGCACTTGCCGACAAATTTATTTGAGAAGGGCGCCAGTCGACAAGACAATGGCCATATCAAATATACATATTAATGGATAATGATCCAAGCACACATTGATAAGGTTTATAAAGTTTAATGCGATTACAATTTATTTTGATTTTCACTTCACTTTCAAAAAAAAATCTCTGCATGAATAAGTAAATGGTATTTTAAATGACAATATTAATTAAGTCTAAGACGTATAACAACTAAGTAAGGTAACATGTCTGACCTGGGTTCGAAACCACGCTACCGTTTTGGTCATGACACACAAAAAAACAATTTAAACAGCCTAAAGTACGATTAACAAAACAAAATATATACAAAAAAAAATTAAAATAAAAGTAAAATCCCATGATAACCGCCACTCCGAATTATGAACCTGGGATCGAAACCAACTACCATTTTGGTCACAACCCGAAATAGATTAACAATTATCAAGCAATTTTACAGAATCACGCATTGAGATCAAAAACTGTTTCAAAAAACATTTATATAAAAACGGGTTTTACCGAACTATAACGAAGTGTATACCATATGCATCCATATATATGAATATGTACATCATTAAATAAGCATATATATGACTACATATAAATATACAAACAGATATACCTATACAAATATTTCTTTTATTATCATGTACATGAATTTATTAGAAAGAATGTCAAATTGCCAACCGCATACTCCTATTATTTCAGGCTAGTAAACGCTGGTCGCAACTATGACAGGGAAACAATGATTGCGGACATAGACCTATTATTTCAGGCTACACAGCAATCGAGAACTCTACAATGTAAGGGGTCTTCACCTAAACGGTTACTCTAAGGGTCTTCACCAAACATGGTTACTAAAAAACAAGGGCTTCACCTAACGGTTACTCAAAGGGTCTTCACCTAACGGTTACTCAATAAATGATTCAATAGCATAATCCGAAATGGAAAAAAAAATCTTAACTAAAGGGTGGCTGACATATATGTTATACCAAAATATATCTTTAATATATATATTTATTAACGAACATACGCATTTACTTTTCATAAAGTTGACAATTAAGTTTGTTATTATTGAAACAAAACTTATTTTATATCTATTGTTTGCACGGAACGTAATTTCAAAATATTTAAAAGTGAAAAAAAAAAATTCTGCATGATTAAAATTATTGATTTAATTAAGGAAACTAACGCAGAGAAAGTGAAACACTATAGTTTGAACTTATCAAACTTTTTGATCTTACAAAAAATTTCTATTAACGAAAGAATGTTATCAATTTTAATCTTTACAAAAATTTGTACAACGGAAACATAATTCTATTATCTATTTGTACCTTTAACTAAAATGTTATATTTCGAAAAAAAAACATTATTATATTACAACTTCTCAGATTTAAGCATTTCTAAAGTAACGTAAAGTACGAAAGCTATTTTAAGGGAGGGCGGGTGGGTATATATTTGACACTTCCGCCTCATCGAAGGTATATACTTTATACGATAAACAACGATATGGCAACTGGCCATGACAAAACTACTCATTAGGGGTAAAAATCTTGCTATAACTCTGATATCTATACTCATTAATATATATCTTCACTATCTATAAAAAAAAACTAACGGAGTGTTAACTTTTCTAAATGTAAAACATTCATTTCATATATATACCAACTCGGAAAAAAAATTTTACTTTATGACACCTTTAACTTTTTAATTAATTTTTTTTTTAAAAAATGACGTTTGCTCACATTAGGAAACAAGACTCAGAAAAAAAATTATATATATATTTTTTTTATATAAATGTATTAAACTAAAACAAACTTCTCAGGGTACTTATTTTTAATTTTAAAAAAATGACATTCGTCCCGTGGCGACAAACTCGAAGCAAAAAATATTACGTATAACTAACAATTATTTCGTGTTATCTAAAACAATCACTATATATATGCGTACAAATCCGATGACAAAAAAAATTCTACATAATACTATTATTTAAAACATAAACGCTGCCTACAGGTTGTGGAAAATTTCGAATAGCCACACGATGGACGCCAGAATGCGGAAAAAAAAAAATCTACTGTGACGGTCAGATGATGTATGTTGGCTTAACCCAGTTCGAATACTAGGCGAAGGTACCTCGGGGCCACTCATACGCGAGATATTAAATCAAGAATACTATGACCCCTGCCCTCTTCGTATATTCTCGAGACTAACCCACGAACCAACAACACTATCTGAGACACGCATAGATATTTTCTTCCCGAGCCACGAGCTTAGCATCAGCGGGATACATGGACAAAACCACCTGCGGAGCTTAAATAGTTAAATTGCAAAAATACTTAGAAATATGTGTTCTGCGTGCCTGGATCATTTGAAAGTAAAACAAAGCATTAAAAGATAACTAGCAAACGCAAGCTTTTTAGTGAAATAAAAGTCTTTAATAAATGACATTTGAAATATTATTAATAATTTAATGGCCTTTGCTATTCCCCGAAATTTCTGAATAACTAATGAGACAATGAAAACCCGATTAATATACTTGCGGTCTAAATCTTTTCTTCCCAGTTTTATTAAACATTGTCAACTCGAATCTGCTCGATAATGTGTAATAATAAAAATTTTCCGCAAAGCAGTTTCTAATTGCTTTGCACTAAAACAGAGTTTAAAACCATTTAAGATGTATATCGCTAAATCTGACATACGTAAGAAGCTAATGGCGAACAAAAGAAGCGTTATCGAGGAGATCAAATTGGCAAACAACAAAACAGAAAAAAAAAGAAACTTACTCGTACTAAATTTTACAAGTATGAATAAAACTGGAAAGGGATTTTTATATGAACAATTAACTAATAAACTTAACCGCAATGAAATTAAAATATTTACACATGGGAGTAATGAAGAATAGCGAAGAAAAGGGGTTAAATATCTAAGTAGATGATCACATATACATATATCTAACTAGTCTAATAAAAATAGTTACATTATAAATATCATTAAGCAAACATTTCATAAATATTCAAGAAAGCAATTATAAAAAGTATGGACAAAAAGGGTAGCATAATGAATAGTTCATGAGGAGAGATATGATTACCGTCCTTATTCCTTGGTCATGTTCCATCGACGGGCGTAGCTTGATCCGTCTGATGAGATGTGTTCGACCGGACAAGGAAAGTGGAAATCAGTAGCATGGTTTCACAAAAAGTCCTCCAGACACGGCACAGAGTTCAGATAATGATTGAGTAAATACTACGGCATTTTTCTGGTATTGAGGAACCCCGGCGATAGGCAAAGCTATTTATTTGCCTAGCCGAGCATATTAGAATCCATCATACTTATACGATTTTTAGCTTGAGCAGGTTCAAACTTCTTCATGATTTGTAGACGATAATTGTAGACTTTTTGGAATAAAATCACAAACAAAATCTGACAGAGTTCTCCTAAGAGAAATCTGAATGCACCTTGCAATAGCAGATCTGAATGAAACTTGCAATAGCAAAATCTTGAATCAACCTTGCAATAGCAAAATCTGATATCACTCTTCCAATAGCAAAATCTGAATGAATCTCCTCTTTTGTTCTCTCCCTTTTATAACTTTTTTTCTTAGCTACCTTCTATTGTTTGTATGATCTGAGATCTTGATAAGCCTCCCCATGCTCCTTTGTTTCAAAGCAACATTTTCTAAAAATAACTTTTACTTTTTTACTCTAAATTTCTTTCTTTAAAGTTTGAATTCTATTAACTAAAAAGAAAGAAAGAGAAGGCCATCTTTAATTTGACTTGAATGGGCTTAACTAATTAAAATATACATTCTTTTAGAAATGTTGGTGGGCTTATCTCAAAATCAAATCATACTAAATATTTTAACAAAATTTTAACAACAATATATTATTATTTTTTTATAGTAGAATAAGCATTTTATTTCAGCAGAATTTTGCATTAACTCATATATATATATACGCTAGATGTATATATATGTTTGACTAATAGGTTAAGCAATTTTTATTAATAGAATGAAATTTATTTAAAACAAAATATTTAAATGTAATACACATTTGATAAGCATAATTATTTTTAACTCTAATGCAAAACCCTGCTGATATTGAACTATAAACTTAATTCAGGTCTACAATACTAATTAAGTTTATAGGAAGATGTGAAGCATGGATCGGGCTTCAGATCCATTGCTTCAATACTAACCTGTTTGCTGTAGTATTACTAACAGTTGTTTGCTGTGATATTACTAACAGTTGGTGCATATACTAATCTGTTTGCTGTGATATTACTAACAGTTGAATGCATTTGGAATATTTAAATAAAATTAAACTTTTCTAAAGACATTCAACACATATATTGGATGATGGAAATAGTGCAATATAAAAATACAGCTAGAATACCATCATCACAAACCTTCAGAAAAACATTATTTAAATCTATTTATAATTATTTACATGCTTTTCTCTACTTTTAATCTGTTGTATTGATTTATTTTGCTCTTTTTCCTTCATTTAATTGTGATTATTGTATGCATATAATTGCATACTTTGAAACAGCTACCTCTTTATATATATATAGTCACAAATTAATATATGAGATTATATATATATTACTGCAAATTATTATATGAAATTGATTTATAGATCAAATGAAGCAAGTGCTAAATTAAATTAGAAATGCTTATTTGTCTATATTATATAATATTTTTATTGATATTAGACAATATATGTAAATGAATGACATTGTATACGTATGCTCACATTTGATTTGTTACAAGTGCATATGTCATTATAAAATACTTTTTATGAAAAGTAGAAATATTACTTTAAATTTTATATATACCAGATTAAAAATATTAGACTTGTTATTATTGTAACTACTATTGTTGTTACTATTTCAGGCTTCACATGGTAATTATTTTTTTGGTGAAGAATCAAAAGTCACAGCTATGTTTGAAATGATGCGGACTGTGAGTATAATATTAACATATTTTTTGTATTGTGAGTTATGTGTATTATAAATAATTTATGTATTAATTATATTCTGCTTTTATAAAAATTGGTATAACTTGTAATTATAAGAAGAAAAAAGAAATAATTGTAAGAAAATGGTAGAGAAATAGAAATCAACTAAATGTTTTATTGAATTACATTGATGATAATGAATCAGGACATGATAGTGTAATCTTTAAACTGATAAGCAGCAGAGTTTTAACTTGCTTCATTTAGCATGTAAATTAGTGATATTTTATATTAGCCTTTTAAACTCTGTTCAAGAATTGTAATATGTTTTAAAAATAATTTAAAATTTTAATTAATACATAAAAATATGATTGAAATAAATGTTATCTGGATATATGTGAATATAAATGTGTTTATGTGAATATAACAATTCATGCATATTCCATGACAGATAAAAATTCTCCAGTTTGGATAATATAGAAAGGTATTGTAGTTAAAATTGTACTGCGAAAAGTACTAAAATATGCAGCTTTAATTTTGATGTTGGTTTTAATAATATTAAATTCTATAGTATCCTGTTATAAAATATTCAAAATACTTTGCAAGCATATATAAATAAACTATATCTTTTAATATGTATTGTTTAATAATATTTTCTAATAACCATTAATGATGATCAAATGTTTATTGCTTGATCACTATGATGTTTCCCAAAAGATTTTTTGAAAGTCATAATACCCATTTTTTAAATGATCATTTAACATACTTACATATATTTATGTTAAGTTTTCAGCTCCAAGACAAACTGAAATAATTATTCAATAGACTACTGTAACTAACCAATAACGTTGATTATCATCTGTAATATTTTGCTATTGTTATTGCCATCTTAACACACTTTATTCTAACATCTTATATATATGTTTTATTTATTTTATAGTTAGTTACAAGTCGGGTTAGCTATTATCAGCATATGGCTATTAGTTTACAGTTTTTTGAAACTGTAGTTCGTTATGAAAAGTTTTTTGCTCAAGAGCAACATCACATCCCAGAAATTTTGGTAATATTCAAGTTTACTTTTAAAAAAATATTTAAATTTTTGTATTATATCTTAGCTGAAAATAGTATAAAATTATATATATATGTTTTTATGTTTAGCTGAATATAGCATAAACTTATATACTTTTTTTGCTTATGTTTTATAGATTGCTTTTCTAGATGAAAGGGGTTTGCAGAACATCAGTTTGAAAGTTAAAAGCAGGACAACTTATTTATTTTCTCGTTTTGTCAAATGTTTGAAGTAAGTGGATTTTTTTTTTATTATCAAAATGTTTTTTAACTTTGTAAATTATTATATAATTTATATTTCAGAACACAGCTACAATCTTTTACTGAAGATATTTTAAAAAGGCTACAAGATCTGTTGATAATATCTCCACCAGAAAATGGTTTACAAACTAGCCTTCTTAGCAAAGATGATCAATTGTTTTTATATGAAACAGCTGGTATTTTAATAGTTTCTAGTAACAGTGATTCACAGGTATTTTTTTTTTCTTAGCTAAAGCAATAGTGTATGTGTGTGTATATATATTATTTATTATTAATTTTTTTAATTAATTTTTATTTCTTTCATACTTGCTGCAAACTATTGGTTTGTTTTTTTTATTTTAGTTATATTTTTAATATATTTTTATATTTACATTTTTTTTCTTTCTGGATTTTTATAGTTTTTATTTTTATATTTCTTATGTGTCAATCTCTTTCATATTGGTTACGTTCTAAAATTAAACAAACAAATCAAACAATGGGAACATCAAAATCAGATTTTCATTGTCAGTTCTACAAATACTTCTATATACATTTATATTTCATATATATTACAAACTTCAATTTCCTATTTCCAATATTATTGTTATTAATGTTTCTACATTTGGTATGGAATTTGTACCTCAACTTTATTTTTAATATTTAAAACTTACTGTTAATTAAAATTTTCAAACTCATGCATTCATATTTTTGTAGGGATTGCCCTCTTTTGATAACTTACATTATTACTGGTAATTTTTATAAATCAATTTTTTTTATTTTATTTAAACAAATGTATTCCCAGTATGAAAAAGTGATTGGTTTTCTCTCCAAGGTATCTGCAATGCCAATTCTGAATTATCATGTGTTTTGTAGTAATATAATTAGCTATTTAGGTACTATATCTGAATTATGACTTATGAAATGTGACACATTGGAACAAAGTATTAACATTAAGTTTTGCCTTAAATTGGACAAAACTGCTACTGAAACATTTGAAATGATTCAAAATATAGTGAAGCTATGAGTTGCAAGGGTGTTCTCAAATGGTTTGTAAGATTTCGTGATAGCAGGAAGCTCATTGAAGATGATCCATGACAGAGTATCAAAATCAATCAGAAGTAAACAAAATGTATGCAAAAAATTGCCGAAATTCTTTTAACTGATTGTTGTGGATCTGTCAGATTCATTATTGTTCTTCACATTTTAATGAAAGATTTGAAAAAGTGGCAGCTGTGTGTATACTTTGTGTCTCATTTGTTTACAGTTGAGTGAAAAGACATTAGAATAGAGCATTGCAGAGACATTCAAAGGACCATGTCTACAAATCTGAAATTTTTGTTGATCGTTTTATGCGGTAGATAGGTTCCACAGAAAACTCGCATTAAAAAAAATCGCACAAAAATAGACTTACCTTGAAAAATGGGGGATAGGTTTTGTAATTTTCAGAATTCGCATAAAAGCAAAGCAACAAGGAAAAATTACTTTAAAATTCGCATTAAAAAAGTAAGCAAATAAAGTATGACTAATAAAAAATTTCAAATATTTGAAAAAAATTAATGCAAGACAAACTTTTTTACTTTTTTTATTAACTACAGTATTTAATTTTACATTTTTCATACATATTTTAATCATTACCGCTAGCGTTCATTTGTAAACGTAAGAAATCAGATTCGATGTGATGTGATGTATTGTGGCTTCTCCTTAAACGAAGTCAAGAATCTCTCAGCAATTATGCCCAGAGAAATCTGGTAGCCATTTTATTTTTATTTGTGATATGATGTACAACTAGCGCCACTTTCAGTCCTTTGCTGTGTTAATGGTTTTCTGTTTCTATATTTAAAAAATGAGATCGCAATTAAAACAAAAAGATTATACATTATCATTAGAAAGATTATTTTCAGTTTATAAAATCTTCGTTTTTATTTTAAAAATCTAAAAGATTATTTATTTCTGTTATATATAACAAAATACATTTTAAAAGTCTAAATTTTTTGAATATTTATTGCAATATTTTTATATGTAAGTATAAATCTATTATTATTATTTACTCATTAATATAAATAGGTTATTTACATAGAAACTAAGATTCTAAATACAGCTTCAGGCCATACGTTAGCTGCTAATATAACGTTATATTTTTGGAAAAAAAAAAAAAAAGTATTTCAAGTCAAAATAAGTTATTAATAATTTAAATTTCTTGATATCTAATAAATATAGTGAAATATGAAAGATATTAAGAAGAAACATGAATCACATAACTTCAAGATCGCATTAAAATAATCCACATAAAACGAGACCCAGATATACTATGAATATATTCTTGAAGATCAATCAATAAATGTTAAGTACCATTTAGATGTTTTGAATTGTTAGCAGACCAAAATTTTGCCCAAGTGCTATGAATATTGTAGCAAAGACTTTTGGTCACTATTGCACAATAATTTGCTGTTTCACAGTGTCAAAATTTTGAGCAACTATGCTATTCTCTTGATTTAGCTCTTGCTGACTTTTGATTATTTTCAGAATTAAAGTTATTCATAAAACAGCCATGTGGTTGTTCAATTCAGGACATTCAGAAGCTTGTTAATAAAGTTTCTGAAGATGATTTCTGACGGGGAATTTTAAGGACTGCTTTAAAAAGTTTTACAGCCATTTTTAGCAGGGTACTGAATCATAAGAAAGCTATTTTGAATTACCAATAATAAAAAGAACGTCTTGTAATTTATTTCACATTAATCTTCTTTTTATTGGGATACACTATTAAATCCTTTTCTCTCAACATTAATGCAATTTGTCTATATATGGTGATACTTTAATGGCTCTTTTTACAAATTTAGTCCTTTCTATAGTGTAATTAAAAATTTTTTCATTTTATGTTACAACTGAAATACAGGCTTATTATATATCTATATCAATATATGTAATATATAGGGTATAAGAGCACAGACTGATACACTTGAACACATATATGTCGAAAAGATAAATAATCACTAATATACATATTTCATGCTAAACCAACAATCATCAGTTGGTCCGCAATAAGTGCTCAGATATATATTAAGATAGGCAATCTTCATACTTTAATGGACAGGCTTCAATTCATTCCACACTCCAACTGTCCATCCAATTGAAAATCTGATGATGGAACGCTCAAAGGCCACCCTGAGGCTGTGAGTGTGACAAGAATCTCGGCCTCAGGGTGGCCTCTGAGCGTTCCATCATCAGATTTTCAATTGGAGTGGATTGAAGCCTATCCATTAAAGTATAAAGATTGGCTATCTTAATGTATATCTGAGCACTTTTTGCTTATATGTGTAGAGATGTTAATCTGGACCAACTGATGATTGCTAGTTTAGCATGAAATACGTATATTGATAATTATTTATCTTTTTGACACATATGTGATCAAGTGTATCAGTGTTATGAGATGAAGTGGTGAGTTGTGTGAAAGTCTGTGCTCTTATACCCTATATATTACATTTTATGTTTGTAAATTATTGATTTTTTTTATCATTTAAATGGTGGAGTATTCTTTGTGATCTCCACATAATTAATTATTGTTCCTTTGTTTTTATAACAATCTACATTTTATACATATGTAATAAATAAGTAATTTGTAATAATTTTTAAATTTTAAAATATTAGATAATAAATAAACTGCAGAAGCACTTTCAATTACTGCACAATATTATCAACTACTACAAATAATTTTTACAATACCTATTTAATAACCCTCATGCTTCATGAATTTTTATATTAGCTTTTATGCATTGATAAATTATTTTCTTTATTAATAAAAATAGCTGCTTTATCTCCATTTCTTATTACTTTTCCCCTCATCCAATTTTCTTTATCTAAATTAAATACAAACTACTTATCACATTTAAGTTTATGATAATTAAATATAAATGTTTGAACATTTTTCATTTTACATTCTTTAACTTTGTTATATCATAATTGATGTTCTTTAAATCCTTTTTTAAATGAACTACAAGCCTCATCAATATATGATGTTTGGCAAAAGCAAATAATTTAATATATTACATTACTTTTATGCTTTTTGTCATTGCTATCTTTAAAATTATTATATGGCCTGCTTACATTAGATGGTACATTATTTGCAGCATTATAATATTCAAAACAAATATCTTTTATCACTCTGTTATTACCAATTGCATTACATTGTGCTGACATTCATTTTTTATTCTTATTGACATTTATTTTTTGTCTTACTTAATCCAATATATCCTATTTTTTCCTGTGCACATAATGTGTAATATTTTTATTTTTATCATTTATATAATTTATCATTCCTTGTTTAAAAAAAAATTTAAGCCAGCAATTTTATATATTAAAAGAACTTCAAAGACAGAATGCATACATTCTGCTCTATCAGTAGATTTTATATATTACTTATAATCAAAAGGTTCTTTAGATCAGCTTGCAACTGTATCCAAATATTTTATTAGATTAATTTTGATATACAAAGAAGAGAAAAATAATAAGAAAAGGAGCAGTAAAGACACTATTTTTATTAATAGAGGAGGAAATCTGTTCTTTAGATGAAGATCTAATTCATGAAGTATAAAAAATAATAATGAAAAGTACATTATAAGAATTATTAATATCACATTTTATTTTTATAACAGTTAATAATGATTCCATGGCAGCAATTGAATGTGCTTTTGCAATTTATTTATTACATACATTAGTTGTGCTTTATATTGATTTTATATTTATATTGAGAAGAATTATTGTCTTCTACATATTCAGCTAAGAAACATATTTCTTTTAAGTTGGAAATAAACTGTCTGACAAGATCCAAATGGGATCTGATAAATAAATTTATATAATTTTATTCATTAATTATTTAATAAAAGAAAGCACACAACATGATGATAATTGAAACAAATATATTTACAAATATTTTGCAACTTTACAATAAATTTATATATATATATATATTGAAAGTCAATAGCATTTTTAAAAAAAACTAATACAACTTTCTTACTTATTATTATTATTAGGCCTTTTCTGAAAAATAAATTAAATCTCACCGTGGTATTTCTTTTAATGTCACATGATTGTACAACAAAAAACATTTCTATTATAAAATAAGGAAATTTCTCTACCCCCAAGGTCGTTTAATCCACTTAATTGTTCAGATGCTTCAAAGCATTTTTTTTCTTACAATCCTAAAGAAGCAGTACTTAATGTTTCTTTAAAAAAGTTTTATTTTTCCAAACAAAGTTTTCTCTCAGTAGAATATAGACTTCCCATATCTTTGCATTCAAATATTGTTATTACAGACAGATCACGTCTTTTAAATAACAATTTTCAAAAAACATAAATGAAAAATACATTTTTAGCAAGATTTATGATTAAATCATATTTCTTATAAGTTGATATTTAATCGAGGGTAGTAACAGATTTAAATCCCAGGTAAGTGATAATTTTAAGGCAGTTTCTTGGATCTCATTTCATGTTTAAACTCTTGTATAGGGCAGTACCTCCACTGGTTTGATCCTGGACAGCTCCACATGGCTTAAGGCATTAAGTGGGCATATGTTAAATTTAGTCCACCATAATTTTATTTTCCATTTCTTCAAAGTTTGTAAAACAATTGCAGTTCAACTTAACGAACGATTTTATCAAAATTATCACTGTATATTCTCCTTCACCAAAGTTTAACTAGGAATTAATTATATCTGGTGATGTATCGACTGAATTTCTCATCTGATATTTTAAACAACAAAATGTCTTACAACCTTTATTTTCATAAGCCAGCTGCTAAACTAAAAACTAATTATCACCAAATCCTTTTCTTTTTTTTTAATTATTGCTATGTGGTTTATATCCATTTCACACACACACACCATTCTATAATTATATCTATTCAATTAAAAGTTTTACTTTCTATAAAAAAAAAATTAATTAACATTTGTATTTTATTTTATAAATATACATTCTTCAATTTTAATTTACAGATTATTATTTGAATTTATATGATTCTATTAACAAATTCTTTTCTCTTATCTAATTATACCAACAAAATTTTTAACAATGACACTAGTAAATAATCCAAATAAAATAAAATATTTTATGTTTGTGATAATAATCAACATCCACATACTTTTATTAGATTGATATAACTGATTACATGATCACTATTTCTTATGCTTGCTCATAACTGTTATTAAGACAGGCAATAACGGTTATGAGCAAGCATAAGAAATGGTGATCATGTGATGTTTAGTGGATTAATAACAATACTGCCTAATAGGATAGTGGTGGCTATGGTTATTAAAGAACCAAAGATACCAAAATGTATGGATACTGAACTGAGTTCAGACCTATATGATTATATAAGCTAATGAGCTTGAATTGAAAATATTATTGTGTTTTCAATTTCATTCTCATAGTTTTGTAGTTAAGTAGAGATAAAAGGTGGCTGCTGGAGGGTTGCATTAGGTCCTAAGATCTAGGTGCAGTGCTCTCATATTCAAGGTTCCTCATTAATGAAAGCCACAAGCTAGAAACTAGTCTGGGGATATTGGATGAGTAGGCACTAGATAGGGATTTTATGCACAAGCCTTCTAGCATCCATTGATTACTTTGCTTGCACTGAGGGTCACTACTGTATGGAGAGTTTTGTCTGTTTTAATATAACTGAACTAATATATATATATATATTTTAATAAAAGTTAAAACAAAATTGTAAATATTACAATACAGAATGTCTTTAGATTGAGAGCTCCATAATGCTAGAGCATTATTATATATATACATACATTTATTGCTATTATAGAAAGATATATTTAAGTATATGAAAAAAATAGCATAATAGATCAAATTTCTTTCCATTTTTGATTACAGTTATCAGTAAATATGTTATTATATATTTCTAGTAAATGGTCTTTAATATAAAAATATAAGAGATAAATAATGAGCAAATATAAAATTTACAATTGAAGATTTTATCTGTATTGCTCAAATAATATTACTGAAATATAATCTCATGTATATCTAGTTGTTTGTAATATTCTTACTATTAATATTTATTCCATTCTTGATATCTCTTCTAATAGGAAGCAAGAATTGTTTAAATTTAAAGTTTTAGAAACTTAAACTTATGAATTTTCTCAGAGCTATATACTGATATGTGAGTATACCAGAGTTCTAGAGAGAGAAGCATGCTTAATCAGTGAGATAGGATTAAAAACTTTGAATTAAGAAAACAAACAATAAAATTGGTGTTATAATAGGTGCCAAGTCCTTGTAATGAGTTCTTTGATCATATGGAAGATACTAGAATGAAATGTAATTGAAAGGAAATCAATGATAGAAATAATAATTAAAAAAGGATATAGGATGAAATATAGATCATTTTTGGTTTTTTTTTAATAAGATTGTCTTAGAATAAATTGCTTTATGGAAGTATCTAAGGGAGATCTTTGGCTAGCAGACTATTATTGATGGCTAAACATAGTATGAATAATCTAAAAAAGTTTAAAATAGAACTAACATAATTATTCTGAATTACCACAACAGTCCTTCATCTTCAGACTGCTAGCATAATTACAGCTTACCACATATATGATATCACTTCTGGATAATAACAATAATAAATTATTTTTAAGATAAATCTCTATCTTTTGATATGTATTCAGATATGAATACTTATTGAAGACAACATTTTTAATGCATAAGGATATATCTATTATAGTTCTGATTTATGTTTATCTCAGAGATATTGTGTGAAGAATATATATTTTTATTAACTGAAGATTGTTTGGCAGTATTAATATCCAAAAAATAAAGTTGCATAATCTGTCATTGATTATAATTCAACACTAATTAAGTTAATACTCAATCTGTTGATTAATATCAAGTAATTGATGATATTAATAGTCTAAAGAATAGCAATCTTCTGAGATATTATGAACTCAATATTAGTTATTTGGCAGTCTGTTATCACATTCTGTTTAATCTATATTTTTGTTCAACAAGGTCATGTACTATCTGCTGAAGATAAATGATTTAATATAGTGTAGAAAACTTATCAAAAAAATCAACTATCTTAAAATAACTAATATAAACTAATTTGTCTGACATAGTAAAACTATTTCAAAAGATAACTGAATTTGTTTTGGTGGGTTTTTTTGGAAGTGATAATTTTTTTAAATTTTCAGAAGTTGTTTCATCATAAAGTAATTATAGCAAATAATCTGCCTCCAATATAAACTAATTTCTTTTTTTGGTGAATTAATTGTATAACTTTTAATTTACCTTACATCTTCTAAATAAATTATGAACATGGAATATATTTAATATTTAAATGTTCTTTGTTTTTGGCATTCCAGTGTCTTCCTTCGGGTTTTTCATTGCATAGTATTTATTTCTCTTTTCTCATGAATTTTTTTTTCATCTTTCTGCTAGTGACTTTTTTATTTATTATTATTTTAGTAGCTGATTCTTATTCACTATATGTGACTTACTGCCTTATCTTAGCTTGTTTAAGGGAAATAATTATTATTAATTATATATTACGAATTTCTCATAATTGGATGCAATGTAAATATATTAATCTTTTATTTTTAAAATTTAAAAATTGTAAATAAATTTTTTAACTAAATAATAATTATTATTTAATGTGTATACATTTTAATATGTATACATTTTTGTTTTTAATTTTTGCAGAAGAAACAGCAGCTAATGAAAAATTTACTGGCACCAGTCATTGCAAAGTTTTCAGTATTATTGGAAAACTTGTGTAACGAAGAGGATGAAGAAAAACAAAAGAGTATTACTGATTGTCTTAATCATGTAATGGCAGTTGCAAGGTTAGTATATTAATATTAAATTTGTCATAAAAGTTTGTTTTCAATGAGTTTTAAGTTAAAGCTTTAGAATATTATTAAATTCTGTAATACATTTCCAAAATGTTACAAATGGTGATTTGTTTATCTTATGACATTAAGAAAATATTAGTAAGAAAATATTTTAATTTTTCAAATCAAAGAGAGTAAATGGAGATTACTTAAATCATCTGGATTGTTCATATGAAGTTATTGCTTTCACAAATTATACTTTATAGCTGCAGGAAATACGTAGAATTAATTTGATAAAAGTTAAGGAACTAGTTCTTAAAAAAAGTACCAAAAAGGTTTGATTAATATTCAGTGAGTTTTTTAAAAGACGAAAATAAAAATTATTCATATAACTAATGTTGAATGAATATTTTGATTTCTAGAAACTTACTAGCATGCCCAATACCTAAAGAAGAAACGTTTTTAATAAGTTCTACCAGAATTTATGTATATATTTGAGACTTTGACACTTAATAGAATCCTACACAAAAAATTAAAGAGCGTTTTATGTTAGGATTAACAAGGAGCAATCAAAAACACCTAAAGAAGAAACGTTTTTAATATGTTCTACCAACATTTATGTATAGATTTGAGACTTTGATACTTAATAGAATCCTACACAAAGAATTAAAGAGCGTTTTATGTTAGGATTAACAAGGAGCAATCAAAAACACCTAAAGAAGAAACGTTTTTAATATGTTCTACCAGCATTTATGTATAGATTTGAGACTTTGATACTTAATAGAATCCTACACAAAGAATTAAAGAACGTTTTATGTTAGGATTAACAAAGAGCAATCAAAAACAAACTATATATGTAAATTAATAAAAGATATTACTAGCAATCATTGAAGAAATTAAAAAACTGAAATAGATATGGATTAATATATAGCTAGAAATAAAGATGAACCATTGAATCCTAAGAAATTTTAAGAGACTATATGTGAGATGGATGGATGAGAAAAGAAAGGTTGCATTAGTATTATGGAGAAGAAAAACTTTTTGTTGAAAAATAATGGTCTTCATTCATCTTCATTGAATCAACAGTAACTTAAAATAATGACTAAATAATTATTAGTAATTATGATTTGTTATATAATTTTTTAGTTCAGCATTTTTAAACACCTGTTTACAGTCTGGTCATAATATATTTCATATTATGTGGGTGCACATGCAATACGTTATTATATAAATAGTTTCTCAATTTTTTGTTGGTACTGATTCTAGTAATAAATTTAATAAAAACTTTCAGCATATTTTATATATTACATAATGCTTTTTTATATATAAATTTTAAATTATTTTTTTTAGTACACTAGATATAGATATTAATATTCTTTAATATGTCTCATCTCTCTTTTTCAGTTCATCTTTGTTTTCTTAAGATTTTTTTAGATAGTAGATTGCAATAAGATTTATACTGTTCTTCTCCTGAATGAAGATAATTCGGCCAAAATCTGGTTCATGAGAATTTTTTAGGGAAGATATTGTCTCCAATATCATGCATCATTTATTTATTACAGCTGCTATAATCACTATTCAGAATACATGCATTTCAGAAATAATATTCTTCTTGCTGTCTTGAAGTTCTTGTCTATCAGACATATAAATTTAACAGTTATTGGCTGTTTGTTAGAGATAAATATTTAGTTATGCAGTCATTTTCTATAAAATATCCTATTCCAACATACCTATGTATTAATCAAGGTAAAGTCAGAGACTCATTTTATTAATATATGTTGTGTAAGGTAATCCTAAAATAAATTTTTGGAGAAATTGAATATTGATTGCATATTATTGAAGAAATTTATTTTATTTAAATATATGTGCCAGTACTACATTTTCTGAATTTTTAAAGATTTTAAATTAAGCAGTGAAACATGCAATTAAATATATGAAGGCAAAAGCTTCAGGAAATGATGGAATTATTATTTGATATTTTAAAAGAATCAGATGAAGAAATAGCAAAATGTTGGCAAAACTTATTTACCAAATGTAAATAATTAAGATGCTGCAATTGATTGAAAGAATGTTGTAGTAATATTTAAGTAAGATGATAAAAAAAAAATTAGAGATTATTGACCTTTTATCAGTTGTATACAAAATCTTTATCAACATAATACAACTTATGTATAACAAACTTTTGATTCAAACCAATCAAAACGTAGAAAGAATCAATTAATGAGTTACTATAAATGCTTTGTATTTGTAGATTATGAAATGGCATTTGTTAAATATTTCCATAGTGATTAAAGCTTTGGACCATCAAGATATAGATCCAATATATTTTTATATTTTGAAGAATACTTAGCAGAATGCAACAGCAATGATTAGATCTGTGGATCATGTCCCATCATGGGGTCGCAGAAAAATTGTTAGAGGTTGTGAAAATTTGAGAAGTTCTCATGAAAGATAATAAATATTTATTTGAAAAAACAAAAACCTGAGCACTATTAAAAAAATACATAAAAACTGCTCAACTCATTATTATCTGTCTGACCACTTTTGATTTAAACATTTCCTTTTTTATAGTTCAATCCACTTTTATAAATAGCACAGCATAATGACATTTCTTTTATATTGCTCTCATTTCTCCTATTTACTCTCAGAGTTTTGTTCTTCGTGCCAGTATCTTCCTAACATTGATATGCGATACTATGTTCTTGAATGTACACATTTTCTAAAACAACTAAAAAAGTTGTAATTGTGACAAATCAACAGATTTATTAAGAACCAAATATTCTTATTCCTTTTTTGTTAATATGCAGTTTTTTCAAAGATCTTATAAATCATATGTAATGAAATATAATATAAAGATATACATTTGTATCTGTTAACACAACTTTTATTATTATTATCCTTATGTACTTATAAGAGGATATTAGCAATGTATAATGAGTCACATCAAATTTCAGTCTGAGTATAGGGGATGCAAGTGTAAAAAGGTTACACACCATTGGATTGGATTATGTTATGACACTAAAAAAATTAACATTAATAAGATTGTATGACAGTGTTTTCATATCTAAACTTTTTTATAGCAGAAGTATTTTGTCGATTAAAATAGAAAACTAAGGGAATAAAAATACATACTGATTATTTAAGTCAACTAGATTTTACAGGCTTTGTTTTTGAAGAGTTTTGGAAAAGTGTTTCAGGAATTATCAGATTAAAAGAGGTCTAAAGATAAATACTAAAAAAAAACTAAAATATAATGTTTAATGGAATTTCTCAAAAGAAAAAATAATTTAATAATTATGAATTATAAAATACTAACAATTACAAAGATCAGATTATTAATACAAGTGAGAATATAAAGGATAAAATTAGAATTATACTTAAATAAAGTGCTTTTGGTAGAAATAACTTAATATAAAAAGGAAATATGTCAAAGTATTTGAAAGACAAATTTTTTAATGGATGGGTTTTATCATTTCTTAGTTATAGATCTGAGATTTGAACACAATTTAAACTCAGATCACTCAACAAAGTATGGAGAGTTGTATGTTGGGAATAAGAAGAAGAGTTGAAAGCGGAAGTATTTGTTTGGGAGAACAAATTGTAAATCATTGCCATAATTGAAAGAATTAAGAGACTGGAAGGGAGATAGTTGTACATTTTGATAACAAAATATGAACAATTGAACTCTTAAACTAGATTCCAAGAAATTTTACAAGGTCTACGAGACCAAATGAGAAATAGATAGATGAAATAAGGAAGGTGGTATCTAGAATAGAAGCTATGAATTGGAGAAACTGGATTAAACTTGGAAAGACTTATTCAGCAGTGGATCAGTAATTGTTTTAAATAATAATCATGATACATAATAAACATAGTCTCACTAAAAGTGTTCACACACATAAATAGATGTTATTACATAATTGAATATTTATAAATACAGTAATCAGATATATTTTAAAAATTTTATCCACTTAGTAGCGCTTTCGACAATCCTTGTAGTCTGTCAACTAACACTTTGAAAGGCTAACCTTCCCACAATTCTGTGATCTTAATGTTTGCTACCTGCCTGTTAATTAAGTCATGTTTGTATTTGTATATTAACATAGCTTTTATTTTTCTTTTGTTGTTATTTTTTCAATTTGCAATATTTTAACATTGTAATTGAAGTTAAAATCATAAATACATGAATTATTATGGTCGTGTAAAACGGATGCTGAAACATTATTATCTACTTTGCAATTTTGATTCAATTTCTGAACTCTTTTTAACAGCAGCAAGTGCTCTTTAGTTTTTTTTTTCCAATGTACTTCTCAATTCACCTATATATTCACTACCATACCTACATATTGTACCAAGATTGGTTGGTACATAATAATTTGTTTAAAAAATTATTAGAAATAAAAATCCTTCGTTAAAAGAGAAATAATAGGTAAAAGTTTAAGAGTTTTATTGCAGTTTGTTTTCATAAAAATAAGATTTAAAAGTCAAAGAGTTTGAAATAAAAGTTACAATTAATTAATTAAAAGAGGAGAGGGGGTTTTTAATTTGAAAAGTTAAACTAAAAGTTTCATAAAAAGAAGTTAAAGAGTTTTGTGTATAATTAGCTAAAATATAAGTTAAAAGGTTTAAAACCATAAATCTCTTTTATTTAAATTAAAGGAAAAAGGGTCATCTTAAAATTAGTGTTGATTTTAGAATAAAATTTATATATGTGCGTGCGATGGTAAATAATGTATGCGTAATAAATATTAAAATGAAATAAATGAAAATTATATTTAAAAAACACAGCGATGGCTACTAATTAAAAACCAAGGAAAAAACAACACGTTTGTGATGGCTGCTAATTAATATCTCCAACAACAGGATTATAAACTTATATCAAAGGAATTTCGACAACAGATATTGCCGGCGGACATGAAAACAAAAACACGTCTCATATATAAATAGCCAATTTTTTACCGGACATTCAGTTGAGAGCTGTGCTTGATATAACAGTTCAGTTTATTATGAATCAATCAAGAATGCAGTGTTAAAACCACGGGAAACATGCGGCTGTCTCAATCCTGGAGTCCAGTAAAACAGCAAGACCTGCCCGTGAAAATAATGTCTGCGTAACAGCTTGAAGAATCTTCATCAATATCTAACTGTCTCCAAGAATAATACCAACCATAAGCATCAAATCTCCACAAGAAACTTCAAATCTAACCAGTTAGAGATATCTCATTAGAAGCAGCAAACAGCAAGATGCATTCACGTTCAAAATCCTAGGTAAATAACATTTTTTCTTATATTCCTTCCTAAGTAGCCATCGCATTCATGAATCCTCCAAGAACTATTGATTTATGTGTTCTGAATACACCTGAGTCTCTTTTTATGCGGACTTATTTAACATGATTTTGAAGTTACGCGATTCATGTTTCACTGGAAGTCGAACTCCGATAATGCGCTATTACTTTAAATAATAAATTTCGCGCACTTACGTTATATTGAAAGTAATAGCACATTATTGGAATTCGACTTTCATCTTAGTAATTTCAATATTTTCAGTGCTTTATAATAGTAAGATTTTATGCAATAATGAAATTAAAATCATGATTTCCACCTTTTATGTATACACACATTAAATTTTACAAAATTATAATGTAAATTTGTTCAAACATTGTGCGTGTTAATTTTGCATTTTAAATCACATTCTGTTTTTGTTTTTTAAAAAAGAACGTAATCAATTATTAATCATTTAGTGTCCACAAGTTTATTTTTAAAAGATGAGTAATAGCAGTGGGCACAATTAAATTTGACAATTAAAAATTAAAATCTGATTTTTAATTGTAATTAACAATTTAAAAATTACTTATGGCGACTTGAAATTAATGTGATGTGAAATTTGATTTTTAAACGGAATTGAAAATTAAAGACAAAAATAAGAATTTAATTTTTAGTTGTTAGTTTCATAAACAATTAATAAAATCATCGTCTCAAAGATTAATTACTAATTACGTTGTCACCAGAAAACCATTCACACAATATGAGTGTGAAGTTGGCGCTAGTTGTATTTCCTCTTGTGAAAAATCTGATTTTATTACCAGTTTGCAAACGAACGTGTTTTTCGGCAAATAGCGATAATAATTAAAACGTGTATAAAAAAATGTAAATTACTGTACTGTAAATTATGCATAAAAATATATTATTTTGAATAAAATTAAATGTTATAGTTAAAAAAAGTTTGTCTTGTATCAATTTTTTTCAAATTTGAAATTTTTTATTAGTCATATTTTATTTCCTTATTTTTCTTTGTGCGTGAATTTTAAAGTAATTTTACATCGGTGCTTTGCTTTTACGCGAATTTTGAAAAATCACAGACCGCATCCCCCCTTTTTCAATGTAAGTTACGTCTATTTCTGCGCGATTTCGTTTGCACGTGTTTTCTGAGGAACCTATCTATCACGTAAAATGAGACCCAGGTGTATATGTGTTTATATTATGTAATGCTTTATTATATATGTCAGTGTGTGAATTAATATGTGCGTGATCATTATATTTAAAATACCAGTATTATGTTAGTAAATAAGATTTGAAAAAATATTTAAATTTAGAGTATAAATGATAATTAAAATAAACTGTCTTTAAACTTAAAACTTTATTTGTCGGTCAATTCTTTTTACCAATTCTTTTACCAATCTTTTATCAATTCTTTCATCACTAATTTTGTTATTGAATATAAAAAAAAAAATAGACTGAGATATTAAGGGATTTTTTTCGAGTGCTGGATTATGAGCCTACTGTCCGAACATGTTAAGTCTTAGACTAGCTCGCACCCAGAGTTTACTCCGAAACAAATAAAGTGTTTGGATAGTAGGGGTTTGAATCTAGCAGCCGAGGTGGGCCACGATCTGATTGTGGGTATTGTTGATAGTTAAAGCTATCAATAATATTTTCCACTTTGCTTGAACGTGCCAGTTCGTTCACGTAATATTTATAATTAAATAAGATTATAAATGTATTATAAAGAAGTTTGTAACCAGACAAAACATTTGCAATGTAAGTAAGATCATCTGCGGATCGAACCCGGTACAATATATATATATGAGACGCGTGATAATAGATTTTACTTTAAAAGAAATACAAATTAGTATTTTTAAAATTCTATTTTATTATTAGTTGGCTTTATCTTTTAATTATATTTTTGACGATGATAAATAAATATGAATCTCTATGAATTTATTCAAACAAACGAAAGTTCATCATTTAAATAATGTCTTTTTACATTTTAAAATATTTTGCATTAATAAATAATGTAATTCCAAATATTAAGCAGTTTTTTTTTTTTTAATAACGAAATGAAATCATAATAACTAATATAATAATAATAACAAATATTTTTATTTTAACATTTTACTTTATCGATACTCCATTTGAACAAAAACCAACCAACAAACTAAAAACTACTGTTGCCTAGTTTTTTCCACGTTCCAAAATCAACAAATGTTTACTCTTTTTTTACTCTTTTAAACAAAAGAAACTTGGTTAATAAAATTTAATGTCAGATATTTTCTTTATTATTTTTGTCACGTCATGATTGAAAATCTTAAACTTTCATGTATAAATGTGTGTATGTAGATATTTTATTCTACATTTAATAAAAAATAAATTAGTTAATTTCTTTATGAATATATGGTTATGTCTGTATACATATGAATGTGTCTCCAAATATTTTAAAATTATGTTTTAAAAGTTGGCTGCCTATCTAATCTTTATACATGTTATTCCAAAACATCAGTTACTTTTTTTTATTTTTTTTATAAGGATTGGGCATCACCTTACACTATACTTATTTTTTAAAATGTCCGGATTTGCCACTATAGCGCTTTTGCTTTTTTCTATCACTACAAGGCTCTGTAATCAATTTTGCTACTTTTTGTTTTATTAGCAAAATTTTCGAACTGTTTGGCGCTATAAACTCCAATGCATTATTTTGTAAAGCTTTTTGTGCAACACATTTCTCCACAGTTCTTTTATAACTTGGGTCAGGATCAATCAGCAATACTTTTCGGAAACTCTCATTTTCTATGTCATATAGGAGTTGTTCCTATAATACATCGTTTATTTCTGGACCAAAATCACAGTATTTAGCCAGATTCCTTAGACCTAAATCATAATCCACATATTTTTCATATGGTGGTTATTTTTGGTTTCCCAATCTCAGCCGCAATACCCATTTAGAAACTCTCAGAGCAAAATATCCATTTAAAATTTATACAACAACTTTATATGGAAGTTTCTCTGGACATTTGGCTCAGTAAGTTTGATTACACGCTGTGTAACGTCTCTTGATCTGCAGAATAGAGAAAGATTAACACTTTATCTTCCACTATATTTGTAAACGTATAGTACTCCGTGTGTTCTACATAACTTTTCCATGAATCTATATTGGTTATATTGAACTCATGGATTGCAGAACTTAGTGCCAACATATTTTATTATTTGTAATAGAAGTTATCCTGTATTGAAAACTATTTTTATCTCTTTACTTTCTCTGGGTTTTCCAATTGTTGACTCGCACCACACTACTATATATATTGCTAGTTCTATACTGTCGAATCCTGTCTCATGCACCAACTGCTATGTCCTGAAGGTTTCTAAAGACCAGTCAGGGAGCTAAATAAATAAACAATATTATTCTGAAATGTATATATAACAAGATTTATTCAATAACAATAATAATGAGATAAAAACAACATAAAAAAGTAATAGTTTATTAATATTCATATGCTATTTATTTTCCTCTGGTAAAAATAGTCTTCTTTCACACCAGGAGTAATCCAGTTATTTTATTTGTGCTTTCAAACCAAATGTCTCTTGAAACACAAATGAGCATATATAACTTCTCTATAGAATAAACTATTAAAATTCACATTATCATTCTTTACATCAGCACACACTATTTATTGAATATATATTAACCATCTACATTCTCAACTTGTCTCTTGTAGTTTAGTTAAGCTTCAGTTAATTACTCTTCGCTTTTAATAATGTTTTCTATTCATGAACATTTACTGCTTCTCATGCCATTATTCCATTTTAGATTCAATCACTGCTAGTCAATCTATTAATCTTTCATTGACCATTTTTTACTGCTGATCTGTTATCACTTTAAATCCACACTAACTTTAATCCAATCTAACTATTTTAGTTGCTTCCTCCCTCTTCTTCGTTTACAACAGGAAATATCTTATATACGATCTAATGTGTATGCTACTAGCTTTATTTTCCTTCAAATTCTATTCTAATTTAAATAATTTGGGACGATCTCTCAAGCGAATTTTTAGATTAATTTTCTCCAATAAAGGGAATGTTATTAAAGTGAAAAAATCCATGAGTATTTATAAAAATAAATAATCTTTAATTTATTTATACAGTTTTATATGTGCAGACATTTAATATTTATAAGTAATATATATATATATAGGGATTTATTTATGAAAATGAAACAAAATCTAATTATAATTAACCTAATAAATAAAGTTGTTAATTGCTCAAGGATTATATAACATTCAAGTAAGTTGGGCTATGACCCAGGAACCTTTTAACTCTCAAATCTGTCAGCTTAAAACACAAAAGATGTTTAATAATAATATATAAATTTATAAAAATAAATAAATAGAAATTATCACTACTTCTTAAGCGTTAAGATTTGTAAAATTGTAATGTTAACACTACAATTATAGTATAATTATCACATTATAAATATGATTTACTGATATTATACATCATTTTACTGTTGACTGGTAATCAGAACATTTGAAATATTTGGACTCTTTACAATAAAATAAGCATAAGAAAAAGTGATTGGAGTTTTAATTTGTAAGTTATTGAAAAAAAATTTATGAATTTAAAATTAATTTACTGTTTAACAAATATAATTCTTCTAATTGGAACAATATTATTTGAAATAGTAAGAATTTATTTTAAACCCAGAGAAATTTGAATTATAAACTAGTGAAAATTCAGACTCATGAAGCAAAAAATGGGTTATTCAAAAAATTAATCTGTAAACTGTATGCAATTTTCAAATAATTTCTTCATAAAAACTGTTTTTTTTTAATCATAAGAGAACTAATCTATTTGTTCTCCACTGTTCTTTATTTGTGTTGTTTTTGTGTAAGTTTTGAATTAAAGTAACAAAAAAAAAAAGGATGGATAACCTATTTTTTAAATATGATTAAACTATAAGCCTTCAGATCTTCAGTAAAATTGTTATCAAGTAGATAGGACAAACTTCTGAAATTTGTTTTAAATGGGCCTTTTAATTTGTACACCTTCTGATTTAGGCTAGTTAATGTTCAAATTCAAGTCAGTAAATAAATATATTCAAAATTATGCATTCTGATAACACAGCATCTAGTCTTTTTAGTCATAATGTGTATTCTTGTTGAATATATTGGGGCAAGATTTGGATATGGGTTTTTTATATGCTCATTTTTCTAAAATAAAGATGTTTATAGCTATAGTTATTAACAGACTATATCATTTTATTGTAAATGTTAACTTATAAACAGTGAGCTGATAGTTTAAATAAAAATACAGGTATTTATAACCATACTTGGATAAAAAATGGCTATGTTATTTTTTTTAAAAAGTTGTATTTGAATAAATTATTTCACTTTGATATATTCTGTATATGGAGAAACTAATAAAATTATAATGGCTCTTTTTTTGAATAGAATTGACAATCAAATTACTTACTGTTTTATCTGCTTTTATAGTGATTAATGGCAAACATAAAGCCTTGCTTTTATCAAAAAAATTTATGACTGGCATTCAGGAGAGTACTATAATTTGAAGATTAAATGTGAAAGAAATATAATGAAGATAGATTAAGGTGTTTTATGGTCTGCCTTTTTAATAATAAATTAATCAAACATATTTTATTCTAATATTAGATTTTATCTGATTTTTTTATATTTAAGAAATATAATTTTAAAACAATTTAATGTTTTAAACATTAAATTTATTGTGAATAGTTTTCTCTAAACTTAAATGATATTTGAGATAAATATATTGCATTTATATTAGTAAGATTTAGTAATAAATTGAAAGGTTGCTAGTCTTTCACATGATCCTACAGTTGTTTCTCAGACAGCCAATCAGGTGTCAAGGCCTGATCGCTTGTCAGATAGCTATTTAACACCCGATTGGCTGAGAAACAACTGTAGGCGCATGTGAAAGACTAGCAACCTTTCAATTTATTACTAATTTAATAACAACATGCGATTTAGACAAATATTATTAGTAAGATTTGTAATCAGCAAAATTAATGTAATTAACATGTTTTTGACTTAAGTAAATATTTTTATGCTTCATAATTGTTGTGCAAATTAAAAGAACATATTTAAAATCAAGTCAGCAATATCCAACCTTCCCCTTCCTTTCAATGATAGAAAACATAAACATTTAAAATAATTTTATATGTTAAAATAAGGATTTTTTTTTTTTTTTAGTCGAACAAGTAAAGCATTTTCTAATCAACAAACCATGAAATGTTGCAATTGTGTTGATGTTTATACTGAAACATTGCATGTGTTTTTGAGAGCATTAAATGCTTCATGTCAACAACATTTACTTCAGGCTGGTGTACGACAATATTTGCATCGCATGGTTGTCTGTCTAGAAGAGGAAATTCTTCCATTTATACCAGTTGCTATGGAACACTTATTAAAAAATAGTGATGCAAAGGGTGTCCAAGATTTTATACCATTGATTAATCAAATCATTGCTAAATTCAAGGTAAATATTTAAATCTTGAGTTTTTTCTTCATATATATTGTAACGATACGGAGAAAGCGACTTAACGTAATCTGCACTACGGGGCGCCATCTAGGCATTTGAACCTAGAAAAATTTATAAAGTAGGCAGATACGTAAGTCAAAAAAAAAAAAAAAAAAATTTTTTTTTTTTAAATATTTTGGTTCCGGTCGTTAGCCCATGTCACTAGCTCAGTGGAATAGCAGAGATTAAATAATATAATATCTTATCTACTTAGATTTCAACATTAAAAAATAAATAAAATAAGCCACTGCCAGTAATTAGCATACAAACATTTATTTATGCACATGTATATAAGATTTAAAATTATTTTAGTATTAGTTTTACATTTTAACATTTAACATTATTTTTAACTTTGATTTTTGACTTTAATTTACATTTAATTACTATTATATTCTAATTTTACATTTTAATTAAGTTCGCACAGATAAATTTATGAAAGCTTGTTTATAATGTTGAATATAGATCGGTTACATAGATTTCACAATCAAAAACATTTCAAAGTAAACATAAACGATCAAAATACAAAATTATTGATTACTGACAATTGCGGAGGGAAATTTATACTTAACCCAATAGTATTCACCATAAGATACTTGCATTGTCACCAATAACTTAAAAGACATCCGAATAAATACTTTTTAGATACTCACCGTAAGGTATCATTATTTATCGAATGTCTATATATTTTGATCAAATATGAAAACCCAAAACATACTTAACCGATAACCAATCCATGCAAGCGTCTATAAACAACTTAAATTTAATGCATCTTTATTTAGGGTCAAGTATGAATAGACCATATAGATTTGCTTTTGAAAATAAACATTCTATCCCTATTTAACCTTAGGTTAAAATTCGTAGTCAAACTGGCATCAATTCATCTGATATATCGATGTATTCAATGTAATACAATACGGCAGCACAAAAAATTAAGAGAAGAAATTGCTTCCCATGAGATAGGAATATTACATCTATCTGCAAAGAAGAGCAATAAAACAAAAAACTCCATAGAAAGGAACTGCGGTATCCGACTTATAATTCCTTCCATAGGCAAACGGAAGTGTGCGGCGTAGGAAGCGATTCTGCCCGTAGCGAATCAATATTACATCTACTAATCACACCAATATATCCAATCCATTGACCCAATTTAACCACGAAACAAATAACCTAAGATTACCCTCCCCTAATATAACTTTACAAATCTATACAGCCATTCACGCCCGACTTAAGTTTAACATTTATATATTTTAATTTATCGGAAAACAGAAATCATAATAAAACTTAAAGAACAAAAAAGTAAATAAATAAATGGAAATGATTTTAAATAAATAAGAAAAAAAATACATCAAATAACACTATTAATAAAGAATTTAGTTTGGTCAGATAGGATTCTATTTATAACAATTAAATACTAGGAAAGTTTAAAATTTAAAGTTCTTAGTGTTTTCAAATTAATATTGTTCGTATATATCTTAGAGAGTTCTTACGGTTTTAGAAATGTTAATCTTTTACAGTTGCTTGCCGTTTGAAATCCAGCGTTAAATTTCCCGATGATCCTGTGGTCCTCTGAATATAAGAAAAGCAATGTTCATTTTTCCATTTTATAACAACTGAAGGGATTGAACGTGCGTCCTTCAATCTCTTCTCCCGCACCTCCGCACTAACATCTATCTGTCACATCGTAATAATCATAATAACTCACTAACTAATAATTTCCAAACTTGTCCTTTTATATTACTTTGAAGGATTGCATTTACATTACGTCATCGATGCGATGATCCTTTTCGTTGAGGTCCGATTTCCCAATGGATTTATTTCATTTGCTAAAAGTTTCTATTGTTTTCCTCTCTGACCGATGTTTTTACATTTAAATGCCCAAGGCTGGTTTACATTTAACTAATTAACAATCATTTCCATTTCTGATTAATTAACCTGTTTTCCAAATCAAATATATATTTTTATCACTAAATCTTTTTAAGTTTTTGTTTTTTAAAATACCTTTTCTATTTTTAATACAGTTTTATTTTAATAATTTTTTTAATCTGTGCGATTTAATATATATGAGTTTAAGATGATATTTAGTTTCAATTTTTAATTCTTAAAGAAACTTTTTAAATGCGAACTTTTTAATTTACTTTCATGTTTAATAAATATATAAAAAAAAACAATGTAACGAACGTCTGTGCTCGTTACAATATTTGTATATGTATGTATTTACATACACGTTTACATATATACATGTGGGTATACATTTATATTTGTTTACATATATATATATATGCATAAATGTGTATGTTAACATGTATTGTATTTTTGTAAATTTTTGTTTTTATCCATCTTTCACCTTAGCTCAATCCTATCACAACCATCCATCAGTCCAGAAGTCAGACCAACCTCACACATTATAGATACATATGGAACATACACTTTTTCAAGTAAGCCATATAGCACATGTTGCAATTTAACTTCATATACACCTTATTAAGTATACTTAAACATAACTTCATATATATATATTTTTTGTAAATACAGTTCAAACTTTGATTCCATCACATATTACCAAAATATATGATCAAAGTTACATGAAAAAGATAAATGATCCCTAAGATGTGCATTTCATGCTGAACCAGCATTTATCAGTTGATCTACATCATAATCTTGTACATATATTTTAATATTTTGGACAAGTATCAAATTTTCTACACTCACCACTTTGATACAAACCACCTTATAGAAATTAATAATTTTTATTAGTCATTTATTAAACTAGAGATTATCCAATCAGTGTAATTTTTACTACATCACTCTCTCGCAAGATAGAAACTGGTTTCTTTTCGCTTTTAACTCCTTGTGGAGGGATGAGATCTTTTTCACATGTCTTTGGTCATGTTTATGATTACATCCTTCCACAAGGTGTTAAAAGCGGATAGAAACCTGTCTCTACCTTGCGTAAGAGGGATGTAATGAAAATTACTCTACAGAAATATTATACATTATAGAAATATATTCATAACTACTACTAATCATTTATTAAGCTAGACATTATACTTAGTCCAAATATATACTTAAAATCACATTTAATGAATAAATATATCTGCAGTGTTATAGAGGTCTCCTTGCCCATGTTAACAGTTTCGATAACTTTCGCTAATGCGAGGTAGGGACTGGTTTTTTATCCACTTTTAACACATTGTGGAGGGGAGTACAATCATTTCACTACAATATATTGTAACGGGCACATACGTACGTTACATTATTTTTTTATTAGTAAACATAAAAAAAAAAAGTTCGCCAATAAAAATTTCTTTTTTAAGAATTAAAAACTGAAAATTAAAAAATCATCTTAAACTCGCATATATATAAATCGCACAGATAAAAAAAAAAATTAATTATTAAAATAAAACTTTATTAAAAATAGAAAGGTATTTTAAAAACAAAAACTTAAAAAGATTTAGAGATAAAAATATATCTTTAATCTTGGAAAACACATTAATTAATCAGAAATGGAAATGATTGTTTTAATTAGTTAAATGTAAACTAGCCTTGGGCATTTAAATGTAAAAGCATCGGTCAGATAGGAAAACAATAGAAACTAATAGCCAATGAAGAGAAAAGCAATGGAATCGGACCTCAGCGAAAAGACCATCTCATCGATGACGCAATGTAAATTCAATCCTTCAAATTAATATAAAAAGACAAGTTTGGAAATTATTAGGGATGATTGATTATTATTGAGAGATGTGACAGATATGTGTTAGTGCGGAGGTGAAGGAGAAGGGATTGAAAAGACGCACTCTTCGATCCCTTCAGTTCTGCTAAGAAAGAAGGAGAAATGAACTATCGTTTTCTACATTGAGAACTAGTTAAAGCAAAAATCTCCGGATGGATAAATAAATCGGCCTTCAGAATATCCACCTCTTTAGGACAGCGTGGGAATTCACGTTCATGGCAAGCAACGGATAAAGTTGGACGTTTTAAAAATCGTAAGAACTTTATATTCACTTGAAACCATAAGAACTCTAAATTTTAACTTTTTAGTAAATAATGCAATAGAATCCTATCTGACCAAACTAAATTCTTTATTAATAATGTTATTTGATGTATTTTTTATTTATTTATTTAAAATCATTTCCATTTATTTAATTTTGTTCTTTAAGTTTATTTATGATTTCTGTTTTCCGATAAATTAAAATATATCAATGTTAAACTTAAGTCAGGCGTGAATGGCTGTATAGATTTGTAAAGTTATATTAGGGGAGGGTAATCTTAGGTTATTTGTGTCGTTGTCAGATTGGATCAATGGATTGGATATATTGATGTAGTTAGTAGATGTAGTCGGAGATTCGCTACTGGCAGAATCGTTTATATATACGCCGCACTCACTTGTTTGCCTATGGAAGGAATTATAAGACGGAGAACGCAGTTCCTTTCTATGGAGTTTTTTTTTTATTGTTCTTCTCGTTAGATAGATGTAATATTCCTATCTGATGAGAGTCAATGTCTTCTCTTAATATTTTTGGTGCTGCTGTATTCCATATTACATTGAATACATCGATATATCAGATAAATTGATGCCAGTTTGACTGCGAATTTTAGCCTAAGGTTAAATAGGGATAGAATATTTTATTTTCAAATGCAAATCTATGTAGTCTATTCATATTCGACCCTAAATAAAAATGCATTAAATTTAAGTTGTTTATAGACGTTTGCATGGATTGGTTATCGGTTAAGTATGTTTTGGGTTTTCGTATTTGATCAAAATATATAGACATTCGATAAATAATGATACCTTACGGTGAGTATCTATAATGTATTTATTCGGATGTCTTTTAAGTTATTGGTGACAATGCAAGTATCTTATGGTGAATACTATTGGGTTACTTATAAATTTCCCTCTGCAATTGTCGGTATCAATGATTTTATATTTTGATCGTTTATATTTATTTTGAAATGTTTTTAACTGTTGTAATCTATGTAACCGATCTATACTCAACATTATTAAAACAAATTTTTATAATTCCATCTGTGCGAACTTAATTAAAATGTAAACTTATAATATAATAGAAATTAAAATCTAAAGTAAAGTTAAAAATAATGTTAAATGTTAAAATGTAAACTGATACTAAAACAATTTTCAATCTTATATATATGTGCATAAATAAATGTTTGCATGCTAATTACTGGCAGTGGCTTATTTTATTCTTTTTTTATATACTCTTAGATTATATTATTTAATCTCTGCTATTCCACTGAGCTAGTGACATGGGCTAATGACCGGAACCAAAATATTTAAAAAAAAAAAAAATATTTTTTTTTTTTTGACTTACGTATCTGCCTACTTTATAAATTTTTCTAGGTTCAAATGCCTAGATGGCGCCCTGTAGCGTAGATCATGTTAAGTCTATCTTATCCGGATCGTTACAATATATTTGCTAATTTTTGGTTTTATCAATGCATCTTTCACCTTAGTTCAATCCTATCAAAACCATATCACCCAAAATCAGACCAACCTCCCACACTATAGATACATTTTGAAACATACACTTTTTCAAATAAGCCATATAACACCTGCTACAATTTAATTTTATATATACATTTTTAGATATACTTAAACTTAATTTCATATATATTGCACCGAGGTACATCATTATCGAACGTGTAGTATTATTTAAAAGTAGTAATATTCAACAAAGCTCACCTTTTAAAAATAAAGTGGGAAAATTAAGTTAAAATAAAAGTTGAAGGGAAAGAAAATTTGAAAACAAAAGAGTAGGGTAGGGGGATTTATTGTTAAAGAAAAATAAATAATAAACGCTTTTAAAGAGAGTACGATTTTTTTTTTTAAAAAAAAAAGGATGAAATAAAAATGATTTAATGTTATTTTTGATTAATTCATAATAAAGAAAAAATTCGTTTTGTTTTATAATAAAACAATTAAATGTGTGCGTGTGTAAAAGTTTTGAAAAGAAAAAATAGAAGCCCAATCAGAGCGAAGTAAAAGTACAGTAATTTCATGAGATAATAAACGCTGGATATAAGAAAACTTTGCCATTGTTTAAGACGGTTTAAATTTTCAACATTCTATTTGTATTGGTATTTTAAAAAAATATTTCAAAGTATTTCTTAAAATTAAAGAATCGAAAATTATATAAATTGTTATATCTACCAAAACGATGCATTGTTAAATTTACCGTATTGTGCAACTAACCGGAGCCTTCATTGCGATAACATCGGCAGATAGTTCGGAGGGCAAAACATGTTCGGATAAAGCCAATAAAGTAGCGGAGTGTCTATGCTGAAAAATACATGAAGGTTATATAATATCACGAATTCAAGGAAGATTTATTGGAGGTTAGCACTAACCAGTCAGAGATAACATTTATATAAATTACATTGTGCTGTACGTACGTCATTTCAGATTTCCAATCCTAGGTAATTATTAATTTTCATATTCTTTAATTCTTGATTTTCTTTTAAAGAAAAAAACTGTGATAAATAAAACTTTTATCTTTACCAAGTAGTATCTGGAAAATACAAATGATATCGGCTTCTGTGTTTAACTTTATTCAAAGACTTTAAGTGTATGTGTGTATGAATTTTAATTCAATATATTATGTGTATTTCTAATTGTTTATAATGTATTAAAACATTTATGGTAATGAAATAACGTGCGTGGTTGAATTATAAAACAAAACGACTGTTTTAAAAAAAAAAGATTTAAACTGTCATTTAAATATTTATATTTACACCTGGGTCTCTTTTTACGTGGACTTATTTAACATGATTTTGAAGTTACGCGATTCGTGTTTCACCGGAAGTCGACCTCCGATTTCGTGCACTTATGTTATATTCAAAGTAATAGCACATTATTGGAATTCTACTTTCATCTTAGTAATTTCAATATTTTCAATGCTTTATAATAGTAAGATTTTATGCAATAATGAAATTAAAATCATGATTTCCACCTTTTATGTATACACACATTAAATTTTACAAGATTATAATGTAAATTTGTTCAAACATTGTGCGTGTTAATTTTGCATTTTAAATCACATTCTGTTTTTGCTTTTTAATTAAAAAAGAACGTAATCAATTATTAATCATTTAGTGTCCCCAAGTTTATTTTTAAAAGGTCAGTAATAGCAGTGGGCACAATTAAAAATTAAAATCTGATTTTTAATTGTAATTAACAATTTAAAAATTACTTACGGGCGACTTGAAATTAATGTGATGTAAAACGAAATTTGATTTTTAAACAGAATTGAAAATTAAAGACAAAAATAAGAATTTAAGTTTTAGTTGTTAGTTTTAATTAAATTTTTCCCAGCAGTGGTGAATAAATGTCTTTTTATTATCATAAGTCTAAGTTCATAAACAATTAATAAAATCATCGTCGTCATCAACAGAAAACCATTAACACAACATGAGAGTGAACTTGGCGCTAGTTGTATTTTCTCTTGTGAGAATAATTGCTGAGATATTCTTGACTTCGTTTAAGGAGAAGCCAAATACATCACATCACATCACATGAGAATCTGATTTTTTACTAGCTTGCAAACAAACGTGTTTTTGGGCAAATAGCAATAATAATTAAAACGTTTATAAAAAAAATGTAAATTACTGTATTGTAAATTATGCATAAAAATATATTATTTTGAATAAAATTAAATATTATAGTTAAAAAAAGTTTGTCTTGTATCAATTTTTTTTAAATTTGAAATTTTTTATTAGTCATATTTTATTTCCTTATTTTTTTTTTTGCGCGAATTTTAAAGTAATTTTACGTTGGTGCTTTGCTTTTACGCGAATTTTGAAAAATCACAGACCGCATCCCCCTTTTTCAATGTAAGTTACGTCTATTTTTGCGCGATTTCGTTTGCGCGTGTTTTCTGAGGAACCTATCTATCGCGTAAAACGAGACCCAGCTGTATATTTGAATACACCCATTTATGCTGGAATAATATTTTAATAAAGTGGGAATGGAAAGATTTAATTATTATTAAGAAATGGCTAAGTTAAAACTAAACGATAAGGAAAAATTTCTTTTAAAAATAAGGATTTGTTTTTTAAGGACGCCAAAGTCTATCATACGGTAAATCATCATTATTTAAAATAGAATTTTTAGATTGGGTGGAGATTTCTTTTCTTTTAAAGGCAGCTATAATTCGATGAGCTAGCTGGGGTCTCAGGTACTGGATTCGTTGCTGATCAGGTAAACATGTTAATTACAAATGTGATTAACTGGCGCCTAAAGGTTTATCTTAAAATAAAGTGTTTATTTGGTCAGTATTTGTCTAGTAGCCGAGTGTTTATATTATTGGTAGCTTACTGCCAATGATATTCTAAACTCTACCTGAGGACCAAGCGCCTTCAAAGATTGGGTGGTTCAGTAAGGGAGGAAGAGTATTTTAATAGATTTCTATATGTCGTTATTAGTAGTTGAATTAAAGAAGGTGGGCAGTTCAATATATATTTTTAAATATATTTCAAACTTCTGTTTCATCACATATTATTGAAATCTATGATCAAAGACATATGAAAAAGATATTCCAAGATGCGCATTTCAGGCTGATCATCATTCATCAGTTGATCCAGATGACAATATCTTATACATAGCTTCATCACTTTTATATATGAAGTTAAATTATAATGTGCTACATGGCTTTCTTGAAAAAGTGTATGTTTCAAAACATATTTATAGTATGGGAGTTTGGGCTGATGGATGGTTGTGATAGGGTTGAATTAAGATGAAAGATGCACTGATAAAAACAAAATTTGCAAATATATAATAGGCTGTTTGTTTAAAAGTTTGTGATGATGAATTCTAGTTTGTAATTATGTCGAATTATTTCCATCATCTAATATTAATTGCTATGTGTTTTTTAAAAAATTTAAACTTTATTTCAACTTTTCAAATACATTCAGTTATTCATAATGGCATATAGATTAGTATATCACACAATGTTTTGAGTGACTTTTCTTCTCTCCTTTTCAGTTGTGGCTAGTCTGACTACTGACAGTATGTGGAAAATAGTTTCTGTAACACTAAAGAGTGGACTTTACGATCAATCACTTTTTTCAATAACAAATATTACAGCATTTTATGTTCTAAATTAATAATTGCATATATAACAAATATGTAGTATATACAGAGAATTATTATAAACAAATAGTAATCAAATAAGTAATAAATTTTAATAGGTTTTTATTTTTAAATTTCATTAAAAAATATGCTTTATACTTTTATCATGCTATATCTTCAATTAAACTAGCTGCATGTTAGTGTGTGTGTATGCACCTCTGACAATTTATACCCAGTATGTATAAAATTTATGTTATTTGCACTTTTTGAAATGTATTTTTATTCTTTAGAAAGTTTCATTATTTAAACAAGTTTGCTTAATAAACAACATTAATATTTTTACCAGTATTCTGATGATGTTTTTTAACTTATAATATTTATACTAATTTTATTATTTAACTTTTCACAGTTATTACAGTGTTATAGACAGTGGCCCAATGTAATTGCTATTTGAAAATATTTTTGTTATTTTACATTAATTAAACAGTTAAAATATTTGTGACGGTAAATTAGGACTAAGCATATTAGTGGAATTAACAATAAATTGAATATTTTTTTATTTTTATTAAAAAATTTAAATGTATTAGAATAAGTATAAATTTGTTAACATAATTATTTAGTTTAAATTGTATTGAAAAGGATTTTTATTGATATAATTATATATATGTGCTTTGGATCTCAATAAATATTATATTTTATTTTTACATTGATTTAATGATTATAAATATTACATTGTCAATTTGAAGCTTTTTTGAATTATTTTAATTTTGTTTTCAGAACTGTTTATTATTATTATTTTGATTAAGATTTGTTATTATAACAACTTTTTTTAAAAAAAAAAAAAATATGTAACTTAAAATAAGTTTTTTTTTTTTTTGCCTATTGCAGAGTTATAGTTTAAAAAAATATATTGATTCTGTAATTGGGTTTAAAATCAAAATGTAAAAATGTCTTTGTGTTTTTGAAGTTTGAGTGGAAAGCAGATTTTGAATTATCAGGACTTTGGCATAGTAATTTATAATCTGGATTTTAGGTTCAACAATAAGTGAATCTTGGGATTTTTTTAGATCACAAGCAGACTTAAATCTGTTTGTTTATTTTTCAGATAGTTAGCCTATAGCCAACCTGACTAACCATGTATTACCAGTTGGTGTATGAATATCTTTTATTAATTAGAGAGTAAAGGATTTAGGTTCATCTGAACTGGTCAAAGTTGTGCCAATGCACTGACTGAAAACAAAAATTCAATTGTATATGATGCATTTTCTATATGCTGGGGACCATCATTTGTCTTCCTTTTAAGAATGAATATATTAATGTAGATATTATTAGATATCTAAAATTATATTATTAGAATAAATTAATGGAAGATTAGTATGATATAGAGAGGTTAACTAATCTATTATTAGAAATGTGAGATTATATCTTTTAGGATTCTGTTGAATGAGATGACAATATTGTGGTGTAATTGTAAAGTAATTATTATCCAATAAACATCACTGAATGGCAATACATATAGAAAGTTTTGCATGTTTTAATTATTTAGAAACCAGAAGAAAAAGAAAATATTTTTAGTCGGAATGATATAAATAATAGATTAATTGTGGTTAGATTTATAGTACTTTCATGTTAATTGATAACCTTATATTATTTGTATTATTTTTGAAGATAAACTATGCTGCAAAATTTTACTGATGCATATTTTTTCATGTTGGCACAAGATATAATACAACATTTACCTATTGTATTAACCCATTAGCTAGGCCGCTTTACATGACATTGCACAAAAATATTAAGGCCTGTTTTGTGCTTCGAAGCTATTTACGCATATTCGTTCTATTCATAGCTGATTACCGTATCGCTTGAGGGTTTTTAAATTTCAAGGTGGTACGACTTTTTCAAATCTCCATAATAGAGTAATGTCATTTGGATTTTAAAAATGTTGTTAATTATTAATAATATTCATATGGTCCCCATCCTTCCCTAAAAAAAGGTTAATATGTAAAAAATTGGCAAAGTATATGTTCGAACAGGCTTCGGCAAAGCTCACGCGCTAAGTCATGTTTCAGCGTGGGTAAAATATTAGAGACCACTAAAAGGTCTGAGACGAACGTGCAATTTTGAAACTTTTCTTCAGAATTGCCGAATACAGAAAGTGTGTGAGATTGTGTCCTTTTTTTTTTCAGGCACATAATGTCCACTTTTTATTACAGCAATAAAATGGAATAAATAATTTTAAAAAGTCCAAAGTTTGTCTCCTTTTTTTTTTATTTCATTAGAAATTGACAAGTATTTGGATTCAATTTTTTGCAGCGGGGTTAAAATAAATGACGACTTTGTTTGACTTTTTGTTAAGAATAACAAATTATGAATTCCCCCCACCCCCAAAAGCAGTTTATTGTAGAAGGCTAAAAAAAAAAAAGGTAATTCAAACGAAATAGAAATCAAAGTAAAAAGTGAGAAAAAGTTGTTTTAAAAAAAGGTAAATTCTTGACTTTTCGGTTACAATTCTTTTTCCGAGTGTGGGGGTGGGTGTTTGAAAATAATTTTTTAATCGGCAAAAACACAAAAGTCAATTTTGATTTAATATTAAGTAAAACAATTACATCAACCAAAAAGAAAAAAAAAATCGAAACAAGTCCCAAAGTCGATTGTCTTTTTTCAGCGCTGTTAAAATAATTTACTATTTTTGTTGACTTTTTGTTAATAATAACAGTACGAAATCCCCCCCCCCCGCTCAAAAAGCTCTTTCTTGTAGTAACCAAAAAAAAGGCTAATTCAAACATAATCTAAATCAAAGTGAAAACAAGTTGTATTTTTTAAAAAAAGTAAAATTAATAATAAGAAAAACCATTTAGTCAAGCCAAAAAAAAAAAAAAAGGTAGAATTAAGTTCTAAACAAGTCGCAAATAATTGTATTCTATTTTTTGGTGGTGGGATTGAAACAAATATTTTGACGTCATGAAACAGTCCGAAGTTTTAAAATGATCAAAAGAAAAAATAAAATTAGCAAAATTTGTTGAAAAAATGTCAGGTTCAAAAAAAACTCACAAAAAGTAACAAAAATGAATATCAAAATTTGTTTAATAATAAAGAAATCATGTTGTAAATGAAATAAAAATTATTCGTTTAATCAATATTACAAAAAAAAAAAACCTTGTTGTCTAAAAAAAAAAAAAAGAAGTAACGGCGGCCCGGTAACGTTATATTTCATTGATTTTGTCTAGCATCAATGCTCCAAGCGGCTTTGCCCGGATTTCAGGCTTTTTACTTTTTTCCCTACAAAGCATTTTTATATATATTTCTTAAAAGAAAAATTGAAAAATGCATTATTTTGTGTGTGGGTGCATTATAAAATATTTGAACTCAGGCCCATAAATGTTTATTTCGGCTTAGTTTTCTAGCTCATCAGAATTGATTAGCCAACTAGATATAAGTTAACTTCTTAGAGAAATCTTTTAGTATTTTTGATCATGTTTTTACTCAAAATATTTAAAAGAAATTTCATGTAGATATTTTGCTTTTGATTAAATTTGTTTTAAATATGTATTATAATTCATTTCTTTGTTTGCTTTTCAATCTGTAAAAAATTAATTGAAAATTATATTTAAATAAATAAATTTAATAACTTGCAGAGAATTGTATTGCATCAAGTTTTTTTTTTATTGTCTTAGAAAAATAGTAAAATGCAATAAAATATGATAACTTAAGAACAGTTAATTTTATTATACATGATGCTTTGGAAGAACAGTTAATTTTATTATACATGATGCTTTGGTTGTCTTGATTCAATATATTTCTATTAGATAAGATATATTTTTATTTGAAGAATAGTTTGGATTTAAAATGTATCAATTTATGTAATTGAAGTGTATATCTATGTATGTTGATTTCTATTCAAAGTCACAGAGTAATATGGCAGTAGAGTACTTTGAACATGCAATAATTCTTGATCATTGTCATTGGTAGTTTGTCATTATTTTTATCTAAGAGCTGTTTGAATTTATAAAACATAGAAAACAAAAGCTGTAATTGAAGTTGTTTAAACATTTATTGAAAAATGTGTGGTTTTAAAAAAGCCTTTAATAATGAGAATTGAATTAATTTTTAGATATTCTAAAGATGAGGGAAAAAGAATAAATAAGGAAAACTACAGCTATATATAAATCCAAAAGATATTAATAAAATTAAAAGATGTGAGTCTTGTTTTGATGAAGATGCTGGGTTTGGGATAAAGAGAGTTTATAATGCAATTAGAGGTACTTTTTGAAACCTTTTGAAGTTAGAACTAAAGAAGAAGTTTAAGTATTTTGATTGCATTGCTACCGTAAATGAAGCAGAGACATGAAGAAATGAGAGAGGAAAAGATAGGAGGTTCAAGAATGAATCCAGAGGAGAATTGGTGAGTCAGGGTTAGAAATATTAAAAAGATTAAATGAATGAAGATGATTTATTGAGAAAATTAAAAAAAAGAGAACTAGATTGAGCATATACTTAGTGATAGAAGAATTATGAAAGATATGTTAGAAAAAATCTGGGATGAATAGAATATAACAACAGAAGTTCATAAATGACTTTAAGGATGAAGATATTTTTGAAGAGCAAGTGGTAAAGAAGAGGAAAGTATTTTGGGATATGAGGAAAATTTACTGATTGATAATGATGACAAATTGAACACAGTAGAACAAAAGATCTATTAATATAAATGTTATTGTTGTTTTTTATTTTGTGATGTGAAATATATCACTTTATTATTTTTTTAATTCTATTTTAGAAACAAATTGTGCCTTTTTTACGAGAAGTTTTTATGCCTCTGGTTACAACTATCTTCACTGTATTAATCACGCCCATTGATCAGACAGATCAGCAGGCTGTGAGGGATAAACAGACTCTACAGAGAAGCTATTTTCTTTTTATAGCAGCTGTTCTTACATATGGAGTTGGAGAGGTTATTGCACAACAAGGTACTATTTATTTCTTATTATTTCAATCACATTTTATTATATGTTTCACAGTGTGAAGTTATTTTATTTTTAGTTAACATTATATTATTGGATATCAGAGCAAAGTAATTTAACCTTAATCAATGGTAATTGATAATTTTCTAGCAAGAACCACTGCTAAACATATCTTTATTTATAATTACATGGATATAATCTTACACTTTACTGTGTTTACATCATAATCCTTGAAAGTATTTAATCTAGCATATACAACTGTCTGGGGGGAAGGGGATAAATTATTATTTACAGGATGTCAAAAGAAGATATGAGCCATTTAAATCCTCATACTTATAAAAATAATTGTCTAGTTTAGAAATGAAAGAAAATGCTTTATTTTAATTAAACTCAAAACAAAAAAAATTATTGAGTTTTAGAGCAAGATAATTTAGTCGTAGGTTTGTCAATAGTAATTGGTAGTTTTCTAGTAGCCATCAGTGATAGACTTATCTCTTGCTATTACATGGATATAGCTCCAGACTATACTTTGTTTACATCATAATAAATCTATGAATATAAAATAATCCCAGTGCATAACGCTATACTGAAATAAATATACAAATATTAAATCATCCCACATGGTTAAGAAATCCAGTACTGCCCTCTGTGAACTAATATATAAATAACCAGCTCAAAATGATAACATTTTGAGCTGGCTATTTTTACAGAGGTTAGTACTGGATTTCTCGCATTCATTGATTACTAAGGTTATCACTGGTGGCACTACTGTATGGAGTTTGATACTGTTATGGTAACGATGCATTATGTGTTAGTAAAGGGGTATTAGATTACTTAGAAAAAATACAAAGAGAAGTAGGAAGACATGCATTAGATGCAGAAGTATGGACAGCAAAGGAGGCAATTCAAGGAGAAGTGGGATGGTCAAGTTTTTATATGAGAGATGCAAAAAGCAGAATGAAAATGTTCGGTAGATTGCAGTTTATGGATAATAAAAGAATAGTCAAAATGGTATTTAATTGGGTTATGAATAAGGGCAGATAAAAAATGGGTGAGAAGGATAATACGATATGCAAAAGATTTGGATAAAGATTTTATGTCAGTATACTTATACAAAAGGTGAGATGATTGTGTTAGAATTGTTGAGTGTTATAGTGTTAAGGAATGGGATAGAAGAATAGATGCAATAATAAAGAATAGGGAGTTGGAAAGATGGAGAACTAATATGGAGAATAAAAAGAGTTTAAATAATTATAGAAGTAAATAGAATATTGGGTGCGAGTTAATTTATGATAATAGCAAGGAAAGTAGTTTACTGTTTAAGGCTCGAGCAGGATCTTTAGCAACAAGGGAATATACACATAAATGGAAAAATATGGGTGATTTAGTCTGCAAGTTGTGTAAGGAAGATAAAATAAATATTAGTCATCTGTTAATTGAATGTAAATGCTTGAAAGCAGAAAGGATACAAATAATGAAATTTGTGTAAGAGTAAATATAAACTAAGTGATTATACAGAAAGTGGTTTATTGGTTTTTATGTTGGGTTTGGGAAAAGATAAAGGGCATGGCCATGGAGTTGACAAAGATTATGTGGTGGAAATGGGATGGAGCAGGATAGAGAAGAATATGGGGAAACTTAGGGTGGGGAATGGAAAGGGAAGTCAAGGTGGCTAACAGGTTTCTCTGGGCATAGTTGCTGAGAGATTCCTGATTCCATATAAGGAGAAGTCACAGTGCATCACATCACATGTGGGGTGATTTCATATTTTTATCTATGAATATGTATATACCCAGGAGGTTACCTTGACAATAGTTTGAAATTGTTGATTGTTATTGATATTGGGATTGTCTAAATGTTGATTGGTTTTTAATGATTACTTACAAATCCATTTAATCTTGAGCATTATTACACTTATTATTTAAGTAAATTTAAGTGCAATTTGTAAGCTAGAATTGCAGTTTGTAATGTTATAATTGACTATTTATTAGTCTGCATTCAGAACAGGTTATATTTACCTGTTTAAAGATGTTTATTTAAACTTCTTTATATCAATAAATCTCTGTGGTCAAGTTGAAATCTTTAGTACCTATATAAGTATATTAGACAATTAATGAAGGTAGTATTCCACTTTGGTGTTAAGAGGAGATTGCCTTGACAACAGTTTGAAATTGTTGACTATTATTGATATTGGGACTGTCTAAGTGATCATTGGTTTTTAATAATATATATATTGAAACAAGAACGCTATTTCACATGTGTATTTATTCTAAGAGCTTTTTTTTTACCCTCCCACCTTAAAAAAAAAAAAAAAAATGGCAAATGTATAAAAAAGTCGATCGTATATTTTTTCTAGAAAAATATAGCAAAAAGTTTAGTTTATGACATTACAAGAAAATCATTATTTTCTATAATTGAGAAAAGAAAATAATAAAGATAAATCATTATTGATTTTATAGATTTAAATTACAATATAATTTAAATATATCACTCGTATTTATTTAAAGCTGGCATTTATTAAAAATATTACATTTTCAATTTTTGGAATGATGTTGTCAGATAAAATGTGATAATAGCTTAAGGCAGTCTTAATAAATTGGAATTCGAAAACACATAGCCAGATAATTAAAAAAACGGTCTTCTACCGCCAAAAAGAATAGCCAATGAGCTGGGGGAAATGGCACGAACGTGGGCGAAAACATACCACCAACACCAATTGAAGGAGGCATCATGTAAAGAGAATCCATTCTGATAAGCAGAAAGTATAAATAGGTTGAAAAATTTGGATTATGAGACAGAGAGAATAGTTTTTATTATTATCGGTTAAGTAGTTTTTCTTTTTTAGAAGTCATATTGGATAAAACAAGCAGAGAAAGTACAAAATATTTGGAAAATTCGGATTATCAGAGAGTGTTTCTTTTTATCAGTTTTACTAAGTAAAGCAGGACAGAAAAATAAAAACTTAACCATGAAGAAACAATTTAACATGGCGGTTGACCTGCGTTTTTCTCTTCATCCACAATCATGAAGTTAGCTCCAGCTTGTCTATTGTGCCATTCATTAAGCCCCCATTGGTATTGAAAGAGAACAACAAGTAATAAGGTAAGAATTAAAAAATAGTAGCAATTCAATTATTAATGCTGTGATAAAATTTTTAATAAAAGAAAAAAATTAATGGAGAAATACGAAAATGTTAATTGTGTTCTATATTTCAAATTATAAATGAAACTGCTAATGAATTTATGTATAAAAATATACGTTTGCAGCAGACCAAGTAAATATTTATGTTAGAATAATTAAATGCTGTGTAAATCATAAATGCTTAACTGCATATTACTTCTATCTATATAAAATAATAAAGTTAATGTGTATGGACATACATTTAGGTTTGATTAAATTATAAATGCTCCACAAACCTAGAATGGCCGAGATTATGTGTTTACCTACCTGTAACAATTCTCAAAATAATAAAATGTGGTATAAATCATACTTGCTTAACTGCATATACTTTGTTGGAAGGACTTGAAAATGAATTTTTGTTAGATAAACTGTTTCTGTGCTTCTTCTCATCAATGAAATGAAAATAAATCTTCACATGGATACGTATGGACTTGAAAATGAATTATTGTTAGATAAACTGTTTCTGTTCTTCTCATCAATGAAATGAAAATAAATCTTCACATGGATACACGTGGACTTGAAAATGAATTATTGTGAGATAAACTGTTTCTGTTCTTCTTCTCATCAATGAAATGAAAATAAATCTTCACATGGATACGTATGGACTTGAAAATGAATTATTGTTAGATAAACTGTTTCTGTGCTTCTTCTCATCAATGAAATGAAAATAAATCTTCACATGGATACGCGTGGACTTGAAAATGAATTATTGTTAAATAAAATTGTTGTTGCTTAAAATTACTCTTAGTTGTTCAATTCTATATTTTTTTTATTGCATCACTCATCATTCAATGCACTTGTTCATGAGAATCTCATGCCTCCTGAGCTACGTCTGGCATAACTAGACCTAGGTAAGTCAGATGGAACTCTAGTGGCGCCGTTTGGAAAACCAAACACAGAAATGTCTAGATGCTTCCAGTCTCTATGGTGCTACATCCTCTGATGAGCAGGAAATATTGTTGTAGAGGGGGTTAACATCTGCATTGGGGAATGCCAATCGATAATTCCTTCCTGCAACATGCTCATCAGGAAATTGTTACAACTGAAGTAATAAAAGGGTTGTACGGGTCCGGTTACAATATATATATATGAATTTAAAGTAAGTTTTGGAGGACACTTTAAAAAAGTTGTCATCAAGAAAGTTCTAATAGTTTTATAAATTAATGTCAGATTATTGCAACTTTTTAAAAAGACTGATTCACTATTTAAAAAAAATTACTCACTGAAGTGGTTTGCCAATATTTTATTGAAATCTCATTGCAAGTTGCTGCAATATATTTTAAAAATAATATCAAGAGTTCATATACTTTGTTTTTCCCATTCATTGATTTCTTATTAGTATTTTGACTAACCTTAAAATAAATGAGAAACTTTTAAATTGCCTTTAACTGTTTCTAGGATAATTAATTTAGTAAAATTAACTTTAAGGATTGGAGAAAGAAATTAAAGATATCTTCATAATGTGAGTATGCATTGTGTTTTTTTTTTGTTTGTTTACATGCCTTTTATCTGCCAATTGTGTTTGATAGTTTTATTATTATGTAAATCATACTTTTCTAGTGTGATCTTACTAAAGGTTCCTAATCCAGGTGTTCCTTTGAGGCTTCTTACTTTGTGCTATTGGTATCACTATTTTTTAGCTATATATCTGGCTGATTCTTTACATTTTTTGATTGATAATAAACCATTAAGAATTTAAAACTCTGACTTGTTATTTTTGTCATTAAAAACTTTACATTCATGATTTATTGGTCAGTTTGACATCACACCATTATTTATCAGTATATATGTTAGAAAAACCCTTAACTATTATTATATATATAAAAAAAATCATTTGCACTTGTTTTAGTAATACATTTTTTATTTGCAGCAATAAAAATTTAAACAATTTAGAGATTTATCTATGGGTTATTAATTATCTTTATAAATCATAGATCTTTTCACATATATTTTTTGAAAAGGTTGCATTGTATTTGTCCATTAAAAACTTATATGATTTAGATATATCAAAAAAAAAAAAAAAACGTTTATAAAATGTGCATATGGAATTGAACCTTTTTTTTTTTTTAGTTTATCTTAATAAGGTAACCAATAAGATAAAATATAATGTTTTGTTATGGAAGTTAAAACTAATAAACAACTGCATTTTCTGAATAGATTGTAAAATTCTGAGAAATGATATTGATATTGCATCATGCTTTTGAAAGATTATGGCCACAAACAAATATCTCAATTTTTTTCTTACAACTATTTAGCGCACATTCTTTCCATGACAAAAAAAATATTTTAACAAGAGATGAACTTTCCTTTGACTATGATCAACTTAAAGAAAATATATATATTTTTCTTAAACACATTCTTTGTATGAATAATTATAGCATATGAATTATTAATAAAACTTTATGTTGTAATATTATGAAATAAAAGTTAAAAAATTAAAAATAAAAATAAAAACTTTGAAAATGAAGAGGACACAGACTTGTGGAGTTTGCAGAAAAAGAAAAACTTTATATTATGATTTCTTTTTTTGAGAAAAATGTTGAAAGGAAATGGACATGGAGATATTCAAATGAAGATACAGAACAGAATTGCATTATATTTTGACTAACAGAAAATACATATTTCAAGATTGTAATGTTCTTAATAAATTTAACACAGGAAGTAATCATCGATTAGCAAGATGTAAGACACATGTTAATGCAAAACTAGAGAGATAAAAATTATTATGAAAAACAATATTTACAGTTGATATTCCTAATCTTCAGAAACATTCTAATGAATTTAAATTAGAACTTACAAATCGGTTTCAAGTATTAGTAGATTTTGAACATGATTCACGATTGAAGCGAAATTAATATGAAAATAACTGATACACTTTTAAAAATTGCATCAAAGATAGTTGGTAGAAAAAAGCAGCAATTGACCAATAAAATTTCTACTGAGGCTAGAGAATTTATGAAGAAAAATAGGAATATGAAGATATACAAAAATGATGCATTAAAAAGGATTGAATATCTCGAATTTTGTAAAATGGTACTCAAAAGAGTTGAAAATGTTATAAGAAAGTATAACTGTGAACTAGCAAGGAAAGCTGTAGAAGAAAATAAAAGTCTCAAGAATGCAAAACAACATTTTAGTATTGGTAGGACATTTATATCTGCAATAAGAAAAAAGATGGAATTGTTACTAAAAAGAGAGATGACATCATGAAATGGGTAGAAGACTTTTATCAAGAATTATATAATAATAAAAAACAAGTACCTTCTATATCTACTGTATCTTCCAAATTGCCCAGAATTTTAAATGAAGAAGTGAGACATGCAATTAAATTTATGAAGAAAGGAAAGGCTCCAGGTGTTGATGGAATTATAATTGATATATTAAAAGAAACAGACGAAAAAATAGGAAAAATTTTAGCAAAGTTATATACCAAATATCTAAATAATAAAGATGTACCAGATGATTGGAAGAATGCAGTATTAGTATTAATATTTTAAAAAGGTGATAAAGAATATATTAGAAATTACAAACCTATCAGCCTTTTATCAGTTTTATATAAAATTTTTACCAAGATGGATTTCCACCAACCAAGAGAATAAGCTGGATTTAAAAGTAGTTTTAGTACAGTAGATCATGTCCAGGTATTGAGAGGTTATAGAAAGGACAAATGAATATGAGTTGTCATTATGTTTTGGATTTGTAGATTATGAAAAGGCATTTGATTCTGTAAACATTTCTTCAGTGATTAAAGCATTGGATCATCAAGGTATAGACCCAGGATATTGTCATATTTTAAAGAATATTTATAAAACTGCAACACCAACAATTAGATTACATAATGATACCAAGAAAGTTAACATTGAGAAGGGTGTAAAATAGGGCAACTCCATATCTCCAAAACGTTTTACAGCAGTGCTGCAAGAAGTATTTTGTGGATTAAAATGAAAAGCTTAAAGGAGTGAAAGTAAATGGAGATTATTTAAGTCATTTAGATTTTGCAGATGATATAGTTGTTGTTGTAAATAATGCTTTATAGCTGCAGGAGTTATCAGATGAAAGTAGGAAGAAATATAAATGTTAAAAAGACTAAATTAATGTAAAATAAAGATTGGTTATGATGAGTTAGAAGTTAACAGCTACAAATACGTTGGTCAGATTATTAATACAGATGGATGAAATTAATCGTAGAATTAAACTTGTTTGGAATGCTTTTGGTAGAAATAACTTGATATTAAAAGGAAATATGCCTATGTGTTTGAAAAGGAAAGTTTTTAATAAATGTGTTTTACTAGTACTTACTTATGAATCTGAGACTTGGACACTTAATAGAAGAGCAATACAGAGACTTCAGACCACTCAAAGAAGTATTGAGATATGCATGTTGGGAGTAATAAGAAGAGATCGAAAACGCAATATATGGGTAAGAGAATAAACAGGTGTTACTGACCTCATTGAAAAAATTAAAAAACTGAAGTGGAGTTGGGATGGGCATATTGCTAGAAGAGATTGTAAAAGACCTAGAAAGAGCCCATGTGAGGTGGATGGATGAAATAAGAAAGTGTGCAGGGGTGATGTGGAGAAGAGAAGCTAAAGATCGGAGAAAATGGATTGAACTTGGAGAAACCTTCATCCTGCAGTAGATTGATAATGGTTGATGATGATGATATATATGAATTCATAGTATTATTTCCAGAAACTCTGTGTAATAAAAATATAATAGCTGAAGTTTCAGTACAATAACAAGTACTTTAAGCTCTGAGAAAAGTACTTGGTATTGTACTGAAACGTCAACTATTTAGCTATTATATTTTTATTACATGGAAGCTCCTAGAAATAATACTATGAATTCATCATTTATCCATAAGAATATTAGAATTAACATATATATATAAAACAATGAAAATAAAAATTGAAAGGAGAAAGTTTGAAATACTGTAATATTTGCAAAACTAGAATAGAAAATAGAAAAGGCAGTTGTTAAGGAAGCTACAAATGATTTGAGAAAAAGGAAAGTAGATGAAGAAATCAGTTTTTCAAATATCTACATTGAATTGAAGAAGAAATTGGAATATAAATAAAGAAAATTCCTGAGAAAATTGTAGTACACTGGTTTGTCTTTAGGAAGAGACATCCAATAATAATGTGTTTGTTTATTTATTTAAATTGCTATTGTACTTTTTAAAAGTGTTTAGCATTGTTTTATTATGCAGCTTCTTTATGTTGTAGTTATAAACTGAAGCTTATTAAATTTTATGATATATATATGAGACACTGGATTAAAATGTGTATGACAGTAATAAGCAATGAGAACTACCAATAAAAATGATTGCATGTATTACTAGTTTAATATATGAATTATTATTTTAACAATCATAAAACTTTTTAAAAAACTTAAACATAAGACAACAATATATCTTTATTTTTTATTGTTTTGGGATATGTTATTGGAAAGAATTTAATGATTTACTCATTTTCCTTTTGAAAACTCAATCACATAATTAAATTAAATTATTGAATTTCATGATGCAGAAATTACTTTTAAAAAGTACATATATATTTTTTCTGATTTATTTTATGTAGCCTCTTCATTTATATTTGAATATATACTTATTAATCATTTTATGAAAAATATTTTCAAAACTTTGTTATAGAATAAATTTATGTTATTATTTCTTTTAAGCTGCTAGTAATTGCCTTTTTATTATAATAACTTATACATTCTAAAGTTGTTTTTTTTTTTTTCAGAATCACAAAATATGCAGCAGGTATTAATTACTATAATTCAAGGAGCTGTAGATTTTCCTGATCCAGTGGTAATTTTATTTTCATATATATTTAACATAAAACTAAAATTTAATATTTTATAAATTAATATGTATGTATACATATAATTAAAATTATCTCAACAAAGTTTAAATAATCCAGCCAAACAAGTCTTCCTTACCAAACTTCTTAACTTTGACATTATATTAATATAACCTGATTAATTTAGGATAGTTTTTTTATGTACTATTTCTAATTTAATTTTATACATGTTTGAATTATATAGTTAATTATTTAGATATACTTTGTGTGTGTGTATATATTGTAACGATATATAAATATGTCGTTACATTAATTTAAAATAAAAACTTAAAAGTTCGCAAATAAAAGGAAAAAACTAAACGCTAAAATTAAAATGTTTGTTAAACATATATATATATATTCGCACAGATGCTAAACTTTAAAAATATTTTTTTCATAAACAAAAAAAAAAAGTATTTGAACGTATTTTTTTTAATAAAAAAATACAAGATTGAAATATAAAAATATTTTAATAAAAAAATTAAGTAAGTTAAAATAAAAACAGGTATTAATTAATTCCTGTAATCTGTAAATGGAAATGATTGTTTATTAATTATCTAAAAGCTGTGTAATTAAAAAGTCAGATGAAAAGTTAGATAAGAGAAGAAAGAGATTTTAGCTTGACCAGTGGAAGCAAATAAAGGCCCGGACCATAACGAAAAAACAGAACAGTGACGTTTTTGTTCATGGAATCCATAGGAGGACTATAAAAAGAAAAAATATTGAGTTCCAGTGAGTTGTCCAACTTGATTTTGGTGAGTCGAGCGACAAGACGCACTTGCCGTCCTCACTCATTTATTTTAAAAATGCGAAGACTGTGATACCAGAACAGAACCAGCTAATGCTACCTCCAAAATATCAGACAGGTCTTCCAGGAAAGTCTCCGTGGGAATTGCCAATGGGAACATGGACTCTTCTACCATAAGCTATATGAAATGAACAATTATTGAAATCAATTAAGAACTTTCGTCAAGTTTTACAAATTAATAAACAAGCCAACTTAAATGTTAAAACGGACTCTTATCTGACTTTTGTAAGTTTTTAAATCAAATTAATAATGTTTAATTTTATATGTTGTCCGATTGATAAAAATCATTTCCATTTTTTTTCTTTCTTATTGTATAAATTGTTTATTGTTTAAATTTTAAATGATGAGATTTAGGTTGGGTATAGACGTTGCATAGATTCGTTAGCGGTTGATAATGTTGTGGTTTTCACATTCGATTAGAATATATGACAACGATATCACTGCAAGCATCTTACGATGAATGCTAATGGGATTTGTATATTCCCTATGCAAGTGACGTTTATCGATGACTTTGTATTTTGATCGGTTGTGTTTAATTTGGAATGTTTTTGACCGTGGAATCTGTGCAGCTGATCTGTACTCAACATTTTAAAACAAATTTTATAAAATACATTTGTGCGAACGTATCTAAATGTTAAATTTAAGTCGGGCGTGAATGGCTATATAGTTTTGTAAAGTTATATTAAGGGAGGGTAATCTTAGGTTATTCATTTCGTAGTTAAATTGGTTCAATGGATTGGATATATTTGTGTAATTAGTAGATGTAGTATGAGGTCCGCTACGGGCAGGATTATAGATATACGCCACACACCCTCTGTTTGCCTATGGATGGGTTTGTAAGTCGGCAGAAGACCGCAGTCCATTCCTATGGAGTTTTTTTGTTTATTGTTCTACTTGCCAACAGATGTCACATTCCTGTTGGTGGAGAGTCAATGTCTTCTCTATTTCTACTTATTGTTCAGATGTACATTTCCTGACAGTATAGTATTTTGTGTTGTCGTATCATGCTACATTGAATACATGAATGTATCAGATGGATTGGCGCCAGTTTGGTTGCGAAATTTGTTGCCTAAGGTTAAATCAGGGAAGAATATTTTCTTTTCAAATGCAGATCTATGTAGTCTATTCATACTTGACCATCTAAATAAAATATTAAACTCATTGAAATTTAGTTAAATGTAAAATTAAAAGTTAATATAAAAATCTAAAATGTTAAACTTATTCCTCAAAATTTAAATGTTATTTTATATGTGCGTAAATAAATATTATTATGTGTTAATTTCTGGCAGTGGCTTTTATCCTTTTATATTTAAGATATAAAATTAAGATATAAGTTTTTATCTCTGCGTCTCCACTGAGCTAGTGACTTGGGCTAACGATCAGAATATTTAAATAAAGTGGAATCTTAACAGCGCATATCTGCCTACTCTATAAATTTTTCTAGGTTTAAATGCCTAGATGGCGCCCTGGTAGTTGCAGATATAGTTTGCGGTTAGATTCGATCTTCACTTTCATTTCGATCGTTATAATATATATCATTAATTATCTGCTAAAAGACATGTCACACACCAAATTAGATTTTTTTTCCCCCCAGGCTTTTCAATTTTTAGTTGTACCCCCATCTTAAGACTATTTAACTATTTCTATCTTCCTATATTTCATAATTCTCATGCTTCAAAGTATGTGCCTGATCCATTTCCTCATTTAGTAATTGTTTTTTACTTATCTTTTTTAACATCTTTTTGTCAACCTTATTCTTCCAATTTATTTTATCCATTCTTCACCAAACCTACATCTCTAAGTATCCTCTTTTTTCTTAATTATCTGTCTTCTGCTACAAGCTTTTTTATATATATCTAATTTCGATGGATATTGAATTTTCATTAATTTCTTTATGACTACATCCATTTTCAGATATTCAATTACATAAATATTTAAGATCACCAATCTGCTTTACATTTTATCATTCAATGTTTACTCTTAATCCTTTTATTTTACCACTTATTTTCATTGCTATAATTATCTTTGCATTTATTTCCATCTCAAATTTTCTATAAATTTTATTAATACTTTGCAGTGTTTTGTTAAACTTAACCTCATTTTTTACAAGTGCTACCATCTTATAAAATGTGATACATTAAATCCTCTATCTAATACAAAATCCATTTCATTAATATAACAGAAGATAGCTAATGTTTCTGCCTTAAATAATACCCTAATTTGCACTCTTTTTGTCTTTAAGTTATATGCAAGCAATAGTCTTATCTATTTACAAATATTTTTTGATTGATATATAGATTTCCTAATAAATATTTTTTCTTTCTAATCTGCATTTTTTATTTTGAAAATATCTCATTTCACTTTATTAAATGTCCCTTTTTAAGATCATTGAAATAAACATTAACTATTTTTTCTTTATAAATTTATATCTCAACAATAGTTTTCATTATTCTCATTTGTTCTAAACATAAACTATTTTTTAGATAGTAATGTGTAATTTATTGTAAATTTCAGATTCTCAACAATACTTTAGGATTAAGTTAGTTGTTTTAAAATTTCACAATTCACTGCATTAGGCTTTTCCTCACTACAATCATAACTGTTGAAAGAAAATCTCATCACTCTTTGAATCATTTATTACATAAAACAGTTGCTAATTCTTTTTTTGCAGCTTTTTAGCAATTCAGTTGGAGTCTCATCAAAACTCTTTTCTTTCACATTTTTTATTTCAGTTAAAACTTTTATAACTTATTCATTTTACTATTGCAAAATCTATTTTATTTTTATTTAACTGGATTTAGCCAACTTTTTTTAAATTAACATCCATGAAAATTTATTTTTATTCTACAGTTCATATGTCATTCCTATTATTTTATTGTATTCATTTTCTGTATTAATAGTTTATCATTTTTGTCTTCATTGATTGCTTCATTTTTGTAGATTTGATTTTTTCATCCAGCCTTATTCTGTAATTAATGTAGTTTCTGCTTATAACAATATCTGTTTCATAGCCTTCTATACATAAGTTTACCTTCTCCAGATTTTATATTTTTTCTTTATCTCTTTATTATTTTATTTATCATATCATTGCTAAGATCTTGATCAGAAATTTTTGCCAGTTATTTTTTTTTCTTTTTCAATTTTCACATATATATATATATGCGTAAATTTATAAATAAATATTAGAAAATACAGTACTTAAAAGTTTATTAAAATATATCTATAACCGTCACTTAGAAACACTTTCAACTATTCTTGTAGTTTTTGTCAACTAATACTTTTAAAATGTCAGCTTTCCCATAATTCCATGATGTCAACTTTCCCATAATTTTGTGATCTTAATGTTTGCTGCTTGCCTATTAATTAAATCTTGCTTGTATTTATATATTAACGTCGCTTCCTTAATTTTTCTTTTATTATTTCTTTCCGTTTCCAATATTTTTACGTTACTATAATTAAAATCAAAACCATATATACATGATTTATTATGGTCATAAAAGACAGAAGCTGATAAATTATCATTATTTTTATAATTTTGTTTTGTATTTTGAAACCTTTTTAATAATAACAAGTGCTCTTTTGTTCTATTTTCCAGTGTGCACCTCGATTCACCTATATATCCACTGCCACACCTACACGTCCATTTGTAAATGATACAATTGTTATTATTAAAAAGGGTTCAAAATACAAAACAAAATTATAAAAATAATGATAATTTATCAGCTTTTGTCTTTTATGACTATAATAAATCATGTATATATGGTTTTGATTTTAATTATAGTAACGTAAAAATATTGGAAACTGAAAGAAATAATAATAAAAGAAAAATTAAGGAAGCAATGTTAATATATAAATACAAGCAAGATTTAATTAATAGGAAAGCAGCAAACATTAAGATCACAGAATTATGGGAAAGTTGACATCATGGAATTATGGGAAAGCTGACATTTTAAAAGTATTAGTTGACAAAAGCTACAAGGATAGTTGAAAATGTTTCTAAGTGATGGTTATAGATATATTTTTATAAACTTTTAAGTACTGTATTTGCTAATATTTATTTATAAATTTATGTATATTATTTTGAAGAAATACAGACATTGATTTGTAATATTATTATTATATATATATATTGTAATGATATACGTATGCCGTTACATTATTTTAAAATTAAAGTAGAGGGGAAAATAAATCTTAAGTAAAAATGAATTTTATTAAAAACTAAAAACCAAAATTAAAAGTTATGTTAACATATATATATATCGCACAGATGGAAAACTTTAAAAGTTTTTTTTTAAAAAAAAAAAGTATTTGAAAGTACTTTTTTGTAAAAAAAAAATAAAGATCTAAAGATAGATAAATATTTTTGTTAAAAAGTTGTATAAAGGAAAATAGAAATAAATGTTGATTTCTATCATGTTTAATCTTAGAAAATGGAAGTGATTGTTTTATTAATTCAATATAGAACAAATTAGGCCTTGGGGCACTTAAATAATTAAAAGGTCGGATAGAAGATATAAATAAAAATTAGAGATTTGTTTCCCACTGAAGCAGCAAGTGCACAGACCACGATGGAAAAAACATCTAGACCTTAGGATCAGTAACATCATGTTCGATCAATCCATGAAAATGCTGATAAGAGGCTAATAAATGTATAAAAGCCAAAATAATTGAATTCATTAATTGTTGTCTTAGATCTGACTATTAATCTACATATGAACTGTAGCTGTATTGCAGACTCCACGATGTAGGAATCTGCAATAGATTTAATTTCCTGACAACCAGCTGAGGCCTCCCGATGACAATTCTTTACCAAATGAATGGAACGTAGTGGCTTCGTTTCAAAGAAGGACAAACGATCTACGAAAGTGATCATGAAGATGGACCTCTAAATGTTCCAGAATCCGTAAAGTATGAACTCTTGTGTTTATCTAATATGAACTTTTTCAAATTTGCAATTAGTAACTGAAAATAAGAAATCTTATCTGACCTAAAAAGGAAAATTCCAAATCAATTATTAATAATAATTTTTTTTATGCATATGTTTAATTAATCATTTCCATTTCTTTTTTTTTTTTTTGCTATGTGTTAATTAAAATGTATTAAATTTAAGTTGGGTGTAGATGGCTGCATAGATTCATTAACATTTATGTTAGTTATTTTTTAAGATTTTCATATGCGTAATATATATATCGATAAATATGACATCTTATGCTGAGTGTCCAAACATATTTCTTCGTATATTTTTAAGTTATTGTTGTCAATGCGGCATCTTATGATGAGTGCCATTGGATTTACTTTATTGTAAATTTCCCTCTGCAATTTCATCAATAACTTTATATTTAAAATTGTTTATGTTTATTTTAAAGGAGTGTAATTTCAGGCTATTTGTTTCGTAGTTAGGTCGATGCTGGTAGAGGGATATATGGGTGTTTATATCAATATAATGTGAAGCTTGTTAGTGTACAGGATAAAGCCCAATTGAATGCATGACCCAAAGATGTAATCATTGCGTTGCAATGGATGCAGATGTATTTCTTGCGACATTGACCACATTACCTCTATGGATAGGGACTATAAGTTGGCAAATAGACCACTCTCCCCCATACATAGCATTTCTCTTAAATATTATATACATGATTCCTTCGCCAGACAGACGTACATTCCTGTACTGGACGAGGATCATGTCCTTCAAATAATATCATGCTGCAGACGCACATTCTTGACAGCGTGGTTTCATGCTAGCATCTTCATATTGCATTGGTTGCAACCGTATATCAGGAAGCAGGTGTTGGTTTGGCTATGAACTTTTAGTCTGAGGTTGAATGATTGTTTTTGAAAAGTTTTTAACTGAGTAATCTATGTAGCCTATCTATACTCAACATTATAAAACAAACTATTATATAAATGTCCATCTGTGCTGACTTTCTAAAATAATAATTTAAATTTAAAAATAATAACAAATTTATGATTAATTTATTCCTCACTTTTAAATCTATATACATGCGTCAATAAATGTTTTTGTGTGTTATTATTTGTAGTAGCTCTATTTTATTTTAAAATCTTTTTCTTTATTGAAATGTATTAAACAAATATTTATTATAAATCTCTGCATGTCCTTGAGCTAATAGCATGGGCTAACGGTCAATAATAAAATAAAATTTGGATCTTAGCAGTATGTATCTGCCTACTATACAAATTTTCCAGGTTCAAATGGCCTAGTGGCACCCTGTATGGCAGATATGGTAAGACTCTAATAAAATATTCCCCGACCATTATAATATATATATATATGCATTTACGAAGAAAAAAATAACTTAAATATAGGTATTATTTAGACATGTATTTTAGGTGGTGTATAAGTCAGAGTTAGCTTAGTTCACTTAGCATATAAAAGTGATTTACCCGCTGAAGAATAAGCTGTAAGTATCAACCAAAAAAAATCAAATCAATTTAGGCCTAGTACTTTCGAGGTTTTCCCTCATATTCATGGCCAAAATAAGTTATAAACATTGCTGTAATGTTATAAAATAATAAAATATGCGAAAGCAAATTAATTTGTCCATTTTCTCGAAATAGAAAAACACACGTCGCGTCTATTTATGGCATTGTTATCACTGATAATAAAATACGCCTCCTTGATTTTTCTTTTACAATCATTGGCTTCGGAACATACTATATTGAGGTTGCAGGGTTCAAACACATGGCCAGCCTGCTTCTCATGTTCAAAAAATATTGAGAAGTTATCATTATTCTTTTTTCCACTTCTATACGTATAAATGTGTTGAGCAGCTCTATTATGAACAGTGACCTTGGTTTCCCCGTAGTATATGGCACTGTGTCCAGCCTGAGGGCATGAAATACTGTATACGACCTGGGGTGTCTGAGATGGATCCATTCTGTCCTTTCGAATTATTCATTAGTCTGTTAGTATTAGGGGGAGTGCAGAAGCCAACCTTAAATTCACCAGCTAAAGTCTTTATAAACTGTTGTGATAATTTGGGATATAAGGGAGGGTAATTTGAGTTTTATCTTTAATTATTTGGTTAGTTATTGTTTTTTTGTAAAATTGATCTATTTTCTTTGTAATTAATCTGTAGCTGAAGCCGACACTTAATAAATCTTTGATATAGCCTGCAATATTTGTTTTCCTATCAGCTTCAAATTTACACAAATTTTGATTCCTAAATAAAAACACATTTAAACCTGAAATTTTATGTGCTGTAGGTGAATTGGAGTTTGGTGGGCAAATCCTCTGACCTCAAGAGGCTTAACAATCATGCAATAATGCACAGCGCTGCCTTCTCTATGGACAAGCAAATGCAAATATTTTAGCTTCTGCAATATTTTATCTATTCATTTATATAAATTACATAGATGCCACCTGGCTTTAAGCATCAGTAAGTAAACTAACACATATATATTTAAAACAATATTTTATTCAGTATAATAATGTAATCCTTACACGGCCCCATTTGTAATGCCGGGCTAAATCGTGGGGAACATAAGTTACTCCCAACGAATGATGGTAGAACAAGCAATCTTACATAAACAAAGTAACAAATCATGCAATAATAATTTATTTACAAGTATATATTATTAATTGATATACATTTTATTTTCTTTAATAAAATTAACAAATCATGTAACAAAAAGTATAATCATTAATTAATATGCAATTTATTTCTTTAACAGTTCCTTAATTTTTATATATAATAATATTAATACATTCATTGATAATGTAACACATTTGCCGTACCTTTAATCCTTACATCAATAAACTTAAATCTAATTTTATGCATGTATGAATTTACAAATATAACATTTCTTTGACTCTCATGTCTTCTAGTACTTACACATATATATTCTCTATATGGGATAGACATCAAAGCTATCTTTATCATAATAATCATTTGGAATAGTCTTTTAGATCCTAACCTTAAACATAACCCAGGATGCCTTTTGGTCATAATCCTAACTGAATAAACCTTCTATACAATAATTATAAGGAATGACCTTTTGATCCTAAACCTAATTTAATACAATTATACAGGGATGACTCATTCTGAGATCGATCCCTAACTTATCAAACTGATAGAAATGTATTCTCCCATACAAATGTAAACTATTAGACATTGAACAAACGTCTGCACATATGTAAATCCATCTACATAAAACCCAATTTTCAATAATCAAATATAAGTTTAGCTACGAAAGAATAAGTCTAGTGGAAATAATTACATCGTAAACTACGTTTATTTGTGACTTAGACAATTTATGTGTGTGCATTGCATTTACATGATTATCATTATTTCTTTAGCTTTCTTCTTAAATTAATAACTTACATAAAATTCATAAGCTTAGCATACATATGTGATATATAATGATTATTTTTTTAAAAAAAATTTAACAATTAAAGAAAAGTTATTACAATTTTTTTTTTTTTTTTTAAACTGTTTTTTTTTAAAATAATACTTATATAATAAGCATTATTTACAAATCCAAATTATTTAAAATAAAGTACAAATCATTCTTTAAATAACACCCAAAACAAAATAATTGTTATTTATTTATTTCTGACAAATATTAAAAAAGTCCATTAAGGGTAATAATAGTCTTGTAATTTCTAGCTGTCTTTTAAATAACCCTATTTCTTCTTTTCAGCTGGAGTTATTCTAAATGTTCCAAGTCAGATAGAGTCAACTGTTAGTAGTGTACTTCCCTTTTATTCACTAAGCCTAAATAGATGTCCTGTGGGATTTGAATGAAGTATTATTCCAGTTTAATGAAGAGAAAAGAAAAACTGATTTTATAAGAACTTAGTTTTTTTTTTAACCTTGTTTTAGTTTTTTTTTTTAAGTGTCGTAGCATCAGCTGGGACACGAACCCGCAACCGGGGCAACTGCCTGCAAGTGCAAGGCAGTCGCGCTGACCTCTTGACCACCAATGCAAGACATCTTGTTTTAGTTTTGTTTGTTTTTTTCACAAATTTGCAAAAAAAAAAAAAAAACAAGAATTTTTTTTTCTTTTGAAAAAAAAATCAAATGAATAATGGATTGTTCATACACATGAAATAAATATAATATATATATAAGTATTTATCATGCACACATGGGTATATGCATTTATGAAGAAAAAAATAAATATAGATATTATTTAGCCAAATGTATTTTAGGTGATAATAAAATATCAATTATTATTTGTATGAAATTTTGGCCACAAATGGTTAGTGAACTATGGATATATATATATATAAATTACTAATATATATTAGCATCCAATAATTAATTTTTAATTCTTTCAACATTATTCTTAGTATTTTTGAATCAAATTTAAAGATGTTTTTAAATTTAACCTGAAGTCCCGGGGACAAATGTTTTTAATAAATTTACCATGTTTGGAAAAATATGGGAGAGAAATCCATTTTCTGTTGTGCTGCTGCTATAAACAAGTCTTTTAAAATCTTTATTCCATTTATATAAAGCTTTTTTATTGTATTCAATGTACACAGTATTAATAGCTTCTCAACAACATTTTTATTTTATATTTTCTTTATCTCAAAACAATTAATAGTTTCTATAAAAAAAGAATTTAAAATCTGTCAGTATATTCATTAACACATATAGTTATTGATATATTTTTTAAAAAAGTGATAATGTTTATTTTTTAATATGATGATTTTTTTATATATTGATTTTTTTTATAATAAAGATAGAAATACTTTTAATTATAAATATAATCCTTTTTTTTAATCATGCTAAAATTATTTCAATCGATAGTAAACAATCATATTTATTATAAATTTTAATGAATTAAGTAATTTTCTTTGACTGAAAATAAGTTGGAATAACTAGTCAAATAATAACATATGATCAACCAAAGTAGTAGTTTGCCTTACTTGCATTCTTTTAATATAAATTTTTCTTGCAACTCAAAATTTAGAGCAATATCATAAAATAATGTAATACCTTATATTATTAAAATGTATAATTAAGTAGTTATATCTTTAACTAACTTTAGTAAAAATTATTTTTATTATTATTTATCATCACTACTAGTTATTTGCCAAAAAATAGTTCCACACATTCATATAACTTGGCTCTAGCTTTTTTAATATTTGTAACTTTCATCTTTTTTAAACTGGTCAATTTCTTTCTTTTTATGTGATCCATTCCTAATTTAGGAAGTTTCAAATTACACAATTTTAGTAAATATACTGAAGCAGTCGGATCTAAGTTCGATCCTAACTTCATGATCTTTCACATGTAGCCAACTTCAAACCCTTGTACTAACCTTGAATTTCCGATGCAATGGGGCTTTATACGTTCAGTCCACGCTAGTTTCCTTAAAGAAAAACTATTATAAATGTGTGTTAAAATTAACTCATTTGAGATTTAAACTAATCATTTCTATTAATAAATTCATGATAGAATTATTCATGAATTTATATATATTATAACTGCGTGGATTGTGCATATATATTTATAAATATTTAAATGTACATATTCGTTCTAAAGTTTCATTGCGTCGGGAATGTTTTGTTTTACTTTAAATAGTTTGTTCAAATTTTTAGTGATTAAAAGCTATATTCTTTCCATAAGCTTTCAGATTGTCCCTTTCCAAAAACAATGGGTAAAGTTTTTGTTAATTAGAAAAAGATAAGTCTTTAAAATGTAAGGACTTTCCTAATTAAAATCATTTTCTGATTTTAAAAATTCATTTTCTAATTAGAAAATGAATTCAAGTTAATGAATTTGAAAGCCTTATCGAAGGAATGTATCTAAAAACAACTAGTAAATTTTTGTAAGATTGATTAGGAAAGAAGCGCTAGCCTGAAGGCATCAGATACAGTATAAAGAGCCCAGGAAAAGTTTCCAAGCAGCTATTATTCCTCATTAAGAGAAGCCATATATATTTCATTAGAGAAGAAGCCGCCCAGTTAAATTATGAAGTAAAATAGTGTTTCTACCATGGTGGGGGGGGGGGGGGCTTAATTTCAGGAGTCTGACTACAGTTCCTGAAGTCCCCTGAAAATCGTCAATGTGGCTGTAATATAAAAATTCATATACCAATTGTAAGCTGCCGAAACCTTAGAGAAATCCTTCAAAATGTCATTCAAATAATTTTCCAAAATGCGCATCTACGTTTCATCCAGCTGGACTCTGCCGTGTGTAATTTAAGGAGCCAACCATGAAGAAATGGTAATATCTTTCTTATATGAACCGCTACTTTCTGGCCGGTCTTGAACTTTATTTTACACTACCTTTAAATTAAGTACTGTTAAAAGTTCTTCTCTTTCCTTAATGCATTAATGCTAGTTTAAATTATGTAGTAATTCTCTATCTTAATCTCTACTCTTTAAATTTAATGTTTGTTAACTTTCTCTTTTCTTACGATGGCGGTTCATTTATTATATTATATATATTTATCGTGTGATTTATTAATGTTGTTTATGTTTAATTATATGCCAGTAAAACTTCAACTCGATAATAATTTCCTTCGTTGTGTTTACCTTGTTAAATAATGTATTAATTTTTATAGTAATTCTTACCCACTAGAACTCATTGGATACAGTTCTATTAATATCGAGTTGAAGGATTTATACAATTTTTGCTATTTTTATTAATGGCTAATAACAACAAATTATTAGCTCAATTTTTAACCTATGCTCCCGGCCACTTTACTGAGTTTATAATATTCATTTATCCACATTAATAATATTAAAATGTTTTGCTAAAGGTTGATAAAGGGAATAAAATGAACATATTCTAATTTAAATTTGTATTTCTGTATTAATATTCAGGGAGAGCATGTTGTTTGGGGCATGATTGATATGATTCTATAATTGCATTAAGTACTTTTTAGTTAAAGCTCGTTTGACTTTAATTCAACTTGGTCAGGTCATCACGTAGAGCATTCTTTATATAAAATGGGTTTTATTAATTAAAAGATGATTACCAAGTCATCATTTTTCCGAACGTTGCTGACGCAAGCCATCTCCTGCTTCACAGGCTTGTCCTCGGTGATATTACTGTTCGTTAAATTACATAGGAAGAAAGTACTTCCTCACTTGCTCGTTTGCTCGTTTTATATTTGGAACACCAAAGGTTCGAGGCTACGACCCAACCTGGTTTTCGTGTTCTATGGATCCTTCATATAGGGCATCAAAGACTTGTCAAATACAAGTCACCCTGCTATTTTCTCAAACCACAGACAAGCCATTATTTTTCATATTTATTCTTATAGCTCATAAGTCGTCAGTACCGTTTATTTCTCAGTTCCAGTAAAGCCCGCTCTCATGCTCGTAAATCGTGATGAATTGATTTTATTAAAGTCGAACAAATTCATATTTATTTATAATTAAGTAAGTTTTCTATTAAATATTAAAGTTATGCCCTAAACACGTATCTTGCTCTTTGTGAATTGGTTTACGAATGTGAAAATAAATCTCACCTTCTTTCTTTTAGAATTTGAATCATAATTTATGTCACAGCCAAATACCTTTATCTACCTTTACTTCCTCGTCGGGGCATAGATATATATATTTCTCCTAGAATATTGCGTAATCGTATTGGCATATAATAAGGACTGCCATTCTTGTTGTAATTATAAATTCCGTTTAAAGACTAGAGATAATCTATATAATCACAATCTAAAAGTTGAACAAAATTATAATTATTATTAAACATTTTATTAACACATTTGGTTTTTTAACTTTCTTTTTTATTCAAATTATTTTAATATTAATGCTCACTGTCTGTATTGGCAACCTGAACATATATATATGAGTTGACTTACTTTATTAGAGTTAAATCAGGGGTCTCATTAATCATCATCATCCATTGAGCTAGTTCCTTGGTGCATAGTCATGTACCGTCGATATATGTCATCCATTGATTTGCTTTGAGCTCGTGAGTTGGGTTTGAATTCAGTTTGAACCACCTGAGTTTAAATCCGACTTTGAGTTTGGGTTTGTTGATGTGTTGGCTTCTTTTTGACCGGTACAATACATAATGTATTTATTTATTTTTATGGGTATGAAAGCATTGATTTAAGAGTGGTAATAGAGTATCTATATCTTTCTTGATAATAACATTTCTCAAGATATTCACTATAATAATAAAATTTGATATAGAGCTTAATTTCTTTTCACAATTTTTAAAAATGCAGAAAAAGATTTTAAAATTTTTATTTAAAACAAAATCATGATAAGATTTATTGAACATATTTTTATTAAATTATAAGATATTTATAAAGATAATACTTTTTTCTCTCAAATTAAGGTAATGTTTTCAAATCTTTTATGAAAGATATTTTTATCATACTGTACAAATTTAATCAAGAACGTTTGAAATCATGTTTGAAAATAACTGATTGTCAGTGGAAATTTATTCCCATATACTTAGATTATGATGATATGAGAGAAAGTTTTATAATTGTAGAGGGAAAATTTTGAAATGAAAATTAAGGATGTTTCTTAATTCCAACTTTGTTTTATTTTGATAACATTGATTGCCGAACATTCGGTAAAGTTCTTCATAAAACATGACATCAAGATATATAAGTTTAATAGTGGATTTTAATTAATTAAAAGCAAAAATAAAAACTTCATTTTTTGGCTATTATATTTATTTACATTGTTATTTTTGCTAATATAGAGGATAATCTATAAAAAAAAATTTAATATTTTGATACAACTTATAAAGAATTTGGTTTAATAATATAATTTTTTCAAAAACTCAGATGCTTTAGAAGCCAATTATTAATATTGAGTAACTTTTGAATGAAATGGTTATTAGCATGAGAATGTAGATTATTTAAAATATATTGTTTACTTTTCAGGTAGAAGGGCAGATTTAGATATTAAGATGCATCACAGATTCCATTGTGCTTCTGCAACTGCATTTAGCAAATTAATCCATAGGCTATTTTGTTGTAGTGGTATAATTACTTTAAATTAATTGCATTTAGAATTGTCATCTTGACAAATTTGTTATATGGAAATGAGACGTAGTTTCCCCTATTGATATATCATATATGCACTAGAAAAATGTCATTTAATACTGGTTTATACTATTCTAAAAATATGATGGCAAAATTATTAAACTAATCAATAAGTTCTTTATCTTGCTAGATGGGACAGTATTTAATTTGTGATTCAAATGGCACATGTTCATTAGAATAGGTATATGAAGATGATGATGGATAATAGATTTTTTTTAAAAAAACTTTTTTATGGTGAACTTGAGTATGAGCTTAATGAGAAGAGGTGGATTTCATTTTGTTATAAAGATTAAGATATGACTTAGAATAAAATGCAATGGAGAACTGCAAATTAGCCAGATGTTTTACAAAAAGAAAAGTTTTCTGTAAGTGATTAGAGATAGTGTCACAAAGTGATAAATAATATATTGAAGGACCTATATATAATGAATGTGGGACTGAATTTGTATTTTATTTAAAAAAAAATTAAAACATAGGATTGCAACATATAAATAAGCATGTTCCACATAAGGATATATTTGTGGCTCATGGATTAGTTTGCGTAGTCATCACAAAACTCATATCTAGTGTACTATATATATATATTTTTATCTTCTTGTTTTTATTTATTTATTTTTGGAAGTGAAATGCTTATTCTCATTTGAGAAGCTGCAGATTTATTATTCATGGAATCGTCATCATCAACCATTATCAATCCACTGCAGGATGAAGGTCTCTCCAAGTTCAGTCCATCTGTTCCTATCTTTAGCTTCTCTTCTCCACATCACCCCTGCACACTTTCTTATTTCATCCATCCATCTCGCATGTGGTCTCTTTCTGGGTCTTTTACAATCTCTTGGTATCCAGTTTAAAATTTCAATTGTCCATCTGTTATCATCTCTTCTAACAATATGTCCAGCCCAACTCCACTTTAATCTTTTAATTTTTGCAATGAGGTCAGTAACACCTGTTTGTTCTCTTACCCATACATTGCATTTTCGATCTCTTCTTGTTATTCCCAACATGCATCTCTCATACTTCTTTGAGTAGTCTCAAGTCTCTGTATTGCTCTTCTATTAAGTGTCCAAGTTTCAGATCCATAAGTAAAAACTGGCAAAACACATTTATTAAAAACCTTCCTTTTCAAACACATAGGCATATTTCCTTTTAATATCAAATTATTTCTACCAAAAGCACTCCAACCAAGTTTAATTCTATGATTAATTTCGTCCATTATATTTCCATCTGTATTAATAATCTGACCAAGGTATTTGTAACTTTTAACTTCTTCTAACCCATCATAATCAATCTTTATTTTCATATTTTGAGAAAATCTATTAAACATTACTTTAGTCTTTTTAACATTTATCTTTAGTCCTACTTTCATCTGATAACTCCTGCAACATTTCCTGTAGCTCTAAAGCATTATTTGCAAAAACAACTACATCATCTGCAAAATCTAAATGACTTAAATAATCTCCATTTACTTTCACTCCTTTAGCTTCCCATTTTAATCCACAAAATACTTCTTGCAGCACTGCTGTAAAAAGTTTTGGAGATATGGAGTCACCCTGTCTTACACCCTTTTCAATGTTGATTTTTCTACTATCATTATGTAATCTAATTATTACTTGCATTTTTATAAATATTCTTCAAAATATGACAATATCCTGGATCTACACCTTGATGATCCAATGCTTTAATCACTGAAAAAATGTTTATAGAATCAAATGCCTTTTTATAATCTACAAATCCTAAGTACAATGGCAACTCATATTCATTTGTCCTTTCTATAATTTTTCTCAATACCTGGATATGATCTACTGTACTAAAACCACTTTTAAATCCAGCTTGTTCTCTTGGTTGGTGAAAATCCAGTGTTTTCTGTAGACGAGTTGTAATTATCTTAGTAAAAATTTTGTATAAAACTGATAAAAGACTGATAGGTCTGTAATTTCTAATATCTTCTTTATCACCTTTTTTAAATATTAATATTAATACTGCATTTTTCCAATCATCTGGTACATATTTATCATTTAGACATTTGGTATATAACTTTGCTAAAAAATTTTCTATTTCTTCACCTGCTTCTTTTAATATATCAATTACAATACCATCATTACCTGGAGTCTTCCTTTTCTTCATAAATTTAATTGCATGTCTCACTTCCTCATTCAAAATTCTGGGCAATTCTGAAGATATAATATGTATAGGAGGCACTTGTTCTTTATTACTATATAATTCTTGATAGAAGTCTTCTACACATTTTATGATGTGATCTCTCGTTTTAGTAATAATGCCATCTTTTTTTCTTATTGCAGATGTAAATTTCCTACCAATACCAGAATGTTGTTTTACACTCTTTAGACTTTTATTCTCTTCTACAGCTTTCCTTGCTAGTTCACAGTTATACTTTCTTATATCATTTTCAACTCTTTTCCATACCATTTTACAAAATTTGAGATATTCAATTCTTTTTAATGCATCATTTTTGTATATCTTCATATTCCTTCTTTTCTTCATAAATTTTCTAGTCTCAGTAGAAATTTTACTGGTCAATTGCTGCTTTTTTCTACCAGCTATCTTTGTTGCAGTTTTTAAAAGTGTATCGCTTATTTTCCTATTAATGTCATTCAAATCTGAATCATGTTCAAAATCTACTAATACTTGAAACCGATTTGTAAGTTCTAATTTAAATTCATTAGAATGTTTTTGAAGATTAGGAATATCAACTGTAAATATTGTTTTTCTTAATAATTTTTGTCTCTCTAGTTTTGCATTAACATAATCTTACATCTTACTAATTGGTGATCACTTCCTGTGTTAAATTTATTAAGAACATTACAATCTTAAAGTATGTATTTTCGGTTAGTCAAAATATAATCCAGTTCTGCTGTACCTTCATTTGGATGCTTCTTATGTCCATTTCCTTTTAACATTTTTCTCAAAAAAAGAATTCATAATATAAAGTTTTTCTTTTTCTGCAAACTCCACAAGTCTATGTCCTCTCTCATTTTTATTACCATAACCAAAACTACCTACAGCATTTTCATCTTTCATTTGTTTATCAATTCTATCATTAAAGTCTCCCATAACAATTTTAAAATGTTGTTTACTCTGATCAAAAGCCTTTTGTACATCCATATAAAAATCTTCTAACTTGTTGGGGCATAAACCTGAATTATCTGCATTTGGTATCTGCTATTAAGTTGTAAAACTAATCTTGCCACTCTGTCTGATACACCATCAATCTCTACAATGTTATTCTTCCATTTTTCATTTATAATGAATCCTACTCTACTTGTATTTCCAATATTTGTGCCTTTATAGTAGAGTATATCTCCACTTTTTAAATCAAATGTTTCTTCACCTTTTCTTCTAACTTCACAAAGTCCAATAATGTCCCATTTAATATAAGACAGTTCTTCTTCTAACTCTTGCAATCTTCCTTCACTTGAAAGTGATCTGCAGTTGTAAGTACCTAAATAAAAAGTCGTCATCAAATGGCAGCCTGAGTCCGCAATCGGGGGATTCTTAGCACCCTCCGTCTTTGGCCACCAACCGCTGCCTTGATTGGTGACTTTACAACCTCCTGGGAATAAGGGCCATGATTTATTTTTGTCTGTCATGATTGTATATATTGAAAAAATATTCTTAAACTCGGAGGTCAAAAAGCCAATAAACTCACCACGCTGGCTAATGCGTGTTGGTGAGCAGCGCATCCATGTTCGTATACTATATGAATAATCACATAGTAATAGCAGCTGCAACGACAAGAACGTATGGAGTGGGCATTAGGAATTTGCCATGCTTGGTTCCTTTAAGGCCTCCAAGAGGAATCAAAGGGTCTCCTTTCAGTTAATAGCAAACTCCTTTCTGCAGCCATCATCATCATCATGGAATACATCTATACATATTCAAACATGGATATTTAAAATCCACTTAATTGCATATTTATGTAATTGAAAATTTAGGGTTTATTAAGCAATATGTATTAAATACCTGAATTTCTTATAATTTATTGAATTTTATGATAAAATGTAAGCTAAATTTGTATTAAAAATAAATATGTATTCCTCTTCCCCATTTCATGAAATTTTCAAAAATAACCAGTTATTATTATTATTTATTTATTTTTAGGCTCAAAAAACATGTTTCACTATTTTGAGAAAACTTGTGGATTTATGGGGTAAAGTCAATACTTATATATTTTCATATTATACATTTTTAAGCAAATCCAATTAATATTCTTTTGTTTTGTTTTTTAAGGTGGTAAAGATGGTTTGGTTGGTTTTGAAGAATTTATCTTTAAGAACATTATACCAGCTTGTTTTTTAGCACCATTAAAAGAAACATTCGATTTAGGAGATGCACAAACAGTTCTGGTAAATATAAAATATTCTTTTTATTTAATCATTTAAATATTGATAGTTTAAAGATGCATTTATTTAAATTTATAGGCTTTACAAGAAAGTGCTTTGTGTTTAAAGACTATTTTAGAAAAGCAGGTAAGATTTAATTCATTACAATTTGCCATCACAAATTGATAATAAATTTATCTTTTAAAAGTGATTATTTAAGGTTTGCTTAAGGAAAAAAATTGTGAATGTTTTTAAGAAAGTTTATGTAAGTTAAAAATTATTTAAGAGATATTAAACAAAAATGTTGCAATTTTTTTTTTTTTTTTTGTAATAAAGAGAAAATTATTTTATTTGAAATAAAGCGGCATATTTCATTACAAGTATGAGTTATTTGAAATTCTTTATTAATTATTATCAGAAATTACTATTTAGACTAAAAATTCAGAACTCTATTTTGAATATATTCCAATTTCTTCATCTGAAATATAATCATATACACCTGGGTCTCGTTTTATGTGGTAGATAGGTTCCTCAGAAAACGCGCACAAAAATAGACTTACCTTGAAAAATGGGGGATACGTACTGTAATTTTCAAAAAATCGCATAAAAGCAAAGCAACAACTTAAAATTACTTTAAAATCCGCATAAAAAAAAAAAATAAATATGACTAATAAAAAATTTTAAATTTGAAAAAAAAATTGATCCAAGACAAACTTTTTTTTATTAACTACAGTATTTAATTTTATTCATAACAATATATTTTTATGCGTAATTTACATTTTTTTCATATGGACGGTATTTTAATCATCGATATTTGAGTCATCAGATTCATCGTGATGTGATGTCAGGTACTGTAGTTTTCCCTTAAACGAAGTCAAGAGAAAATACAACTAAAACCTTTTCCAATCACTGTTGATCTTTCCCATTTCACTAAGCAATCTAAAATTAAATTTTTGTTTCCAAAGAAATTCATTTTCTTGGGTGTTTTTTTTCTCTCCGTTAGAATAAACTAAAAATTTAAAATAAGAACTTAGACTTACGATAATAAAAAGACACTGACTCACCACTATTGGGCAAAATTTAATTAAAACTAACAATTAAAAATTAAATTCTTATTTTTGTCTTTAATTTTTTAATTCCATTTAAAAATCAGATTTCATCGTTTCACATCACCTTAATTTCAGATCACGTTACGTAATTTTTAAATTGTTAATTACAATTAAAAATCAGATTTTAATTATCAAATTTAATTGTGCCTGCCACTGTTACTCACCTTTTAAAAATAAACTTGTGGACACTAAATGATTAATTGATTATGTACTCTTTTTATAAAAAGCAAAAATAGAACGTGATTTAAAATGCAAAAACAACAACATACATAGTATTTTTCATCTATAACGTTTGAACAGATTTACTTTATAGTCTTATAAAATTTAATGTGTGTATATAAAATGGGGAAATTCTGATTTTAAGTGAATTATGAACTTCTTTATTGCATAAAATCTATTACAGTACTATTATAAAGTGCTGAAAATATTGAAATTATTAGATGGAAATTGAGCTCCGATAATGTGCTATTACTTTAAATATGATGTGAGTGCGCAAAATTTATAATATTTGAAGTAATAGCGCATTATCGGAGCTCACTTCTGATCGAATAATTTTTATCGCATAAAAGAAAACCACATACAAAGATATTAAGAAGAAACATGAATTGCATAACTTCAAAATCGCATTAAATAAATCCGCATAAAATGAGACCTGGGTGTATAGTAATTTTATAAAAATATTATTTTTAAAATTATTTGATAAATGCTTGTTATATTTGTATTTACACCTATTTATATTATTCTGTGTTGCAATGGTCTCCGTGTCTGCTAGTCACAGTCAAAAATTTCTAGGGAAACACCTTAAATGTTTATCCAGAAAAAAATATTTAAAAAAAAAAATAGTGTACCACAAATTGTTTTGATAGTAGATTTACTTTTCAAACACAATTTTATATTTATTTATTGATACAATAATAAAAATCTTGAATGGTCCATAATTAATTGTTGCTGAAAATCGTATGATGCAATTATTTTAAATAAAAATCCAATTTAAAAAAACTCATAAAACTAATTGAAATAATACTAATAATATATCAAAGTATTTAAGTAGTAATGATTTAGTTTTTAAAAATTCTTATAGTATAGCGCAAAATATTGTATTTTATAAAAGAATAATATTTATATATATAAATTTTTGTTTATAAACTAAACACAATTTATTTCTAAATTATTAATTTGAGATATTTAATACTTTGTATATTATTTTACAGGGAGAGCAGTTTGTGAATTTTCTACAGACTGAATATTTACCAACTCTCAACATTAATCCTACTGTCATACAAGAATACTGCCAAGCTTTACAGTCTGATCCTAAAATATTTAAAAATTACATTAAAGTAAGTTTTTTTTCCATGAATTCCAAAACTTTTTTTTTAATGAAATGAGAAAAGTTTCATAATTAGATGTTTAATAAACTTAAAATGTAAATTTTATATAATTGTTTTTAACAAAAGCAGATAACAGATATCTTTGGAAGGGGATCACTGCATGCATATATATATATATTGTAACGGTATGCACCCTCTCAACAAGATAAGTTAAGGCAGTCGCATCTCACTATAGTCAGATTTAAGGTCTTCATATAGGATGCCACGAATGATGTGATTTAATTTTGATATAAAACTATTTGTTCCCAATAACTAATTTATTATTAAAAAAAAAATATTATATCTAAACCACATCAAATCAATTTTCACCTTAATTAACTTTACCGTTATGCTCAGATTTCAAACTCAGGGAAGTTTAACAATTTACTCTCTTCAGGGGTTCCTATCAATATTTTAAAGTAATATTAACAATGAATCTCATTAACTCTTTAAATCAAATAAAACAAAATTGAAGACTTCATTTAATATAAAAAACATAATTATTTATTTAACAATTAAATAATTTAAATTTTACAATATATAAAAAAAAATATTTATATATCTACCTCCTTATATTAAAAATATAAATATTCTCTTTGCTTATGGTAGATATATTTTCTAAACCTATAGCACTACGTGATTTTACAATGTATATAAAATATAAGTATCCTAATATTTAGACATTTATATTAATGCTATTTTACAATAATTGGGTTATACAAATAATAATCCAATCATTTGTATATAATACTTTCATTCGTTAAAATGATTGTCTGTAATTTATATTTATTAATATAAAAATATATACTTCACAACAATGTTAATCATTTATTCATTTATCATACATGTCATAGAAAATAATATGTGGATTTAAAAATAATTTAATCTCTTACCTCTAAGTTCACATTATCCCTTTCCCAAATTAACATTTATTAACCGATATTTAAATCTTTATTAATCATAAATAAAAATATTGTAAATTATTAATTCTCTCTTATTATTCATTTTATAATAAAATGAATACGATGATAAAGAAAATGAAATTAACTTTTCCCAATTATAATTTTCAAAAATCTTAAATGGTATTTACAAAAGTTAATGTTCCTCGCGAATGAAAATCCTTCGAAGATGCAGTTTTTTGATTCCTTCGTTGTTAAACATTAAAGAGAATAATATTAGGATATCCTAAGTTGACATTTAGTTTCCTCTTTATATTCATCTTCTTAATACAAAGTTCCTTTATTAATATTTATAATTCCATTTTGAAGATCTAATTTTTATAATTTTAAGGCATTCATAATTCCATTTTGAAGATCTAATTTCTTTATAATTTTAAGGCATTCAGCAAATGATGTTATTCACACATATATATTTGATTAGGCAATTGCATTTTATCTATCCCATGATAAATTGGTGTTCTAGCCGCTTTGCATTTTCTTTATAATGTAAAGTACATTAAATTTGAATGAAGTTTTTGTAAACATGTTCTTTTTTTAAAACGCCGTTTAGATTTTAAAACATGTAATTCAAACAATTTTTATAGAACACAAAAATATATTTAGATTACTTTCTTCGAACAAATATAAGAAATTTCTTCTAATAAGTATTAAAGTGTTCAAAATATAAACTTCAACTTACACTGTTCTTTGAAATCAAACATAGTAGAAGTTTTTATGAGGATATAGCTGATAAAAATAGAATCCTTATTCTTCTAACAAAAAGAATAGAATTAATATATTATATCTCGCTCCATCAGCTCGCTGAAGCATACGCATTTACATTGTTGCAATAACAATTCGATATTAAACACTAAGTTAATTTCATTTCCTTTAATTCGATAAACTGTGAACCCAGAGTCATTTATCACCTTGTCAACAGTCTGTTGTCAACAACATCTTTTTTTCATTTTAAAGAATGAAAAATACGAACTTAATAAGGTATATATTTATTTTCATAAATATAATAATAATGCAAATATAATGTATACATATTGATTACATGTATGTATGAGTATATATATACTCCTACAATATATATATATATAGTTGATTCATGTGTAAAGAGTAATTTCCTTCTACAAAGTGACCTATATATGAATCCTATATTATTATTTATTACATACAATTGATTCAGTAATAGACTAGTATGCTGGTAAGAAAAAAATTACCAGTTAATTCCCAAACTGATATTTAAAATCAAATATCATGCTACAATTAGACCATCTCTATCTTAGTGGATATTTTCAAAGTGTATATATCATGTAATTAATCATTTAAAAATAAAAATCGTAGATAATTATGAAACTCAGTAAAATGATCATTGGCAAAAGTGTTTTTAACAGTTTCTATACCTCTTAAATTCAGAGATAAACATCAATCATTTCTACAGAGTTGTAGCATAGAATCACTTGGGTACCATCATTGTTGTTTATATTAGGCTATGGTAATTAAGTATAATTTTAAATCATGTTTTTGAACGTAATAACTTTTAAATAAAAATAATCATATAGCCAGTCGCTTGAGAGATCAAATGATATTCAAGCGTCAAAGTAATAATCTCAGTACAACTTTTTCATTTAATTGACCAAATAATACTTTGACTCTGAATCCACCACTCATATATCTGGATTAAACTGGGAAGTGGGATAATAATTAATATAAACACAAACTTACTTATTACTTATATTCTAAGATTGTTGCAATTCAATAGATTCCTGAGCTTACTTTTAGCTAAAAAATAATCTTCAAAAATATCTTAATTGTTGTAATGAATAATAAGATCCAATGTGCAATTTTATTACAATTGTTTATGGACTGTAGATATAGATGGATGATTTTCAGATATATACATGCAAACAATGTCTAATATTGGAATAAAAGATACATGTAATTTTTGGCTAAATAAAATTAAAATGGTCAAAGCATTTTCTAATTTATTTATTTTTTCCAGAATTTTATTTATTTTATAGTAGTTGTACAAATTTAAAATCATATCATAGATAAATTAAATATAAATACTATCATGTAACATCCTGCAAGGTTTAGTGTAATTGGGGAATGGTGGACTCTCAGGTAAAGATTTGAAGATCGATTGTCACCTAACTAACATGAATAAAATAAAAAAATTTGACTAGATAGAAATGCAAAAGTCTAATATTTTCGTAAGAAAAATAAATAAATAATATGTTGATGATTTGAAATTTCTAATAAATATTTCGTGTTTATATTTGTCTAGCATTTAAAAGTTAAGCTATCCTTTGATGATATGATCAAACAATTTTGGGAAACTCAAAGAGTGATAATCTGAAATTTGTTGCCATTTGAAAAACTGGCAGATAATTTTTCTCAGCTAATTAATGAGTTTGTAAAATTGATTTTTAACTAGGAAGTATAAACTTAAATCATCAAAGTGAAAATAATAAATAAAATAATTGTAAATAAACTTGTGCAAAATATTAATAGAATGTTTTTAAATATAAAATGTTTTAAGAAAATATAAATTTTTAAACCATTTCTTGTCATTATAATGTATTTGTAGTAAATTTATTAAAGCTGGAAATTGTGTGATCATAAAGGATAACTACAATATAGCATATTGAATTTTTCTTGTTTATACCAAATATGAATAAACTACCATTTTTCTCATTTATTTTATGTAATTTTAAAATAAATGAAATTTAGATTGAATCACAAATATAATTATTTGAAGCTTTTTAAATCCAAGCTTTTATATGATTGTGTGAATATATGTAAAATTTACATTATATATATTCAAATGTAATTTACTTTTTTGTTTTCATTTGTATTTGTAATAAATTAGCAAAACGTTTTTAACATCCACATCTGCAAAGGTTTTATAATTTTTTCCAGATGAATTAATCTCTTTTTCTTTAACTCAGCTAAGCGTATTTTCTGTGTGGTACACCAGAATTATAGCTTTCACTGATTGGCTAAGTGGGCTGCTCGTATTTATTGAGCAATAATTGAGATAATTATTTAAATTAGATTTTACATATTCTATTTGGTTGAAAGTTGAATAATTTATTCTCTCTTATTAATGTCCTGATTGTGGTTAGCAATAAACAATACCTCCTTAAAATCTAATTTAAATAATTACAATTATTCCTCAATAAATAGGGCAGCATATCTAGCCAATCAGTGAGAGCTATGATTCTTGATACCACATAAGCTATGTCTAAGAAAAAGAAACTAATTCATACAAAGAAAATAATAAAACCTTTTCAATTGTGGTCATTAAAAATGTTTCGCTAATTTATTATATATATTCCTTCATTTTTTTTTTCTTTTGATTTCTTTTTTAGTCTAATTTGCATGGAAAAATGTTTAATATTAATTGAATTAATAAATAATGATTAAGCCTTTTTATATATATATAATAATTTTATTGTAATATTACTGTGTCATTTACATTTTATTTTTTCAGTATTTTCTTCCTCTACTATATAGGCATTTGGGAATATTTATGTATGCATTTTGTATATTATACATATGTTAAGACTATGTAACCAATTAAATTAATTCATAGCATTATACAAAATTTTTATCAAAATAATTACAACTCGTCTAATGCGAATTTTGGATTTTAATCAACCAAAAGAACAAGCAAAATTTAAAAGTGGTTTTAGTACAGTGATCATATTCAAATATTGAGAGAAATTACAGAATGAACCAATAAATACGAATTGCCATTATGTTTTGGATTTGTGGATTATGAAAAAGCATTTGATTCTATAAGCATTTCTTCAGTTATTAACGCATTGGATCATCAACATATAGCCCCAGGATTTTGTTATATTCTCAAAAATATCAAAGTGCAATAGCTATGATTAAATTATATAGTTATACTAGGAAGATTAACATTGAGAAGGGTATGTGACAGGATGACTTTATATCTCCAAAACTTCTTATAGCAATTTTAAAAGAAATATTTTGTGGATTAAAATGGGAAGTAAGGTAGTAAAAGTAAATGGTGATTATTTAAATCATCTAGGTTTTAAAGATTATGTATTGTTTTTGCAAATAATGCTCAGAGTTTCAAGAAATGTTGCAAGTTATTAGATAAAAGTAAAAAATAGGATTAAAGATAAATGCTAAAAAAACTTAAATAATGTTTGATTTATTTTCTCAAAAGAAGAAAATAAGATTGACAATGGGGAATTAGAAGTTAACAACTACAAATACTTTGGTCACATTATTAATACAGATGGAAATATGGATGAAATTAATCATATTTAATGGATATATGCCTATGTATTTGAAAAAAAAAGATTTTTAATAAATATATTTTATCAGTTCTTTTTTATGAATCTGAGACTTTGATGATTCACAGAAAAGCAATGCAGAGATTTCAGACCACTCAATGAATTATGGCAAGATAAGGGATCGAAAACAAAATACATCTGTGAAAGAACAAACAGATATTACTGATATCATTGAAAGAATTAAGAGACTGAAGTGGATCTGATCTGGACATACTGCTAAAAGAAATGATAATAGATAGACAATTGAAATCTTAAACTGGATCCCAAAAGAGTATAAAAGACCTAGAAAGATACGATATGTGAGATGGATAGATGAAATAAAAAAATGTGCTGGTATGATGTGGAGAAGAGAGGCTAGAAATCAGAGAAACTGGATTAAACTTGAAAAGATCTTCATCCTGCTGTGGATTGATAATGGTTAAAAATGGTAATTATTCTTGAATTTCATTATACAATCTCATAAATTATTGGAAAAAATCTGCTTGCTTACTTTTAAGTCTATAAATAAGAAAATAATGTTCTTTTTTTTTTCCTCTCAAAAATATTAAGTTTATCATTTTCAATATATTATAAATATATTTTTATTTATGTATTCATATATTTGAATTATTTTTATAAAAATATTAAAGCATTAATTATAATTTGAATATATGATGTGAATGATAATTGTTTTTTTCTATCAGCCAGATATTTTGCTTCTGATCTTTCTTTGATAATTTCAAAATACATCTGTCCATACTTCATTGTGAGGCATGCACTCTCTGTTATTCTTCTGTTAAGTATCCATGTCTTAAATCAGTAGGCAAGCACTGGTAAAACATATTTATTACATTTTTTTTTAAGCAAACAGATATATTATCTTCTAATATTAAGAAGTATGTACCAGTAGCAGTAGCATTTTATCCAAGATTAATTCTGTTAATATGTTTTTGTGTACATAAATAGTTGAGATTTTTATAGCTGTTAATTTTTTCTAATTCATTCTGATAATTTTATTTTTTTCTTTAAAAAAACATTGAACATTAATTTTTTTAGGACATCCTACTTTATTGTTTTTATCTACTAACTATTATAACATTTACTGGAGCTGAAGCATTATGGGCAAAAGCAAACATCATCTGCAAAATTTATATAACTAAACTAATCTCCATTTATTTTTATTCCTTTTGTTTCTTATCTTAATCCATAAAATATTTCTGTAAAGCTGTTGCAAAAAAATTTAGGATGGAATCATCCTATTGTAATTCCAATTACTACTCCGTTTATTTCTGTATAATTCTTTTTAGAGTTCTTACATTTTATATTACCCCTGTTTTTTAATAACAGTGTTATCTTTTCTTATTGTTGAAATTACTTCTCTTCTATAGCTTTCTTTGCTATTTCACAACTTTATTTTCTTTATAGTAACATTTTTTTTATTTCATTTTATAGAAATAAATCATTTTTGTATATTTTCATACTCATTTTTTCCTGTTCTTTATGTAATAATTCTTAGTAGATTTTTTTTTAATTAATCGCCAATCTTCAAAGTCTTAATATTTTTAAATGATGCATAAGTTCTGGCTTAAATTCATTGAAATATTTCAGGTTATTGGATAACATCTGTTGATTCTATATTTGTTAATAGGTTTTGTTTTTTTTACTTATATCAGAACATATCTTACATTTCACTAATGAATGATTACTTTTTGTGTAAATCTATTAAACACATTGTAATCCTAAAATATATATATTCTGTTAATCAATATATAATCAAACTCTGCTTTGATGTCCATTTTTTACTTCACGATTTTTTTCAAAAAAAAATAAATATTAATATAGAAGTTGTTTTGTTTTTTTTTTCAAAAAAAAATTGCAGAAATCTATATTCTTTCATTTTCATTTTTTACTCCTTTTTCACTTTTAAGATTTAAAATCTTTCTTGGTAATTTTTAAACGTTATTTGGTTTGCATAACTATATAAAAGTTTATTTCTTCTCCAGAATTAGAACATGCTGGCATATAAACTTGAATTATCAACATTTGATGTCTTCCATTCAGTTGAATAATTTATTTTCCATTCTATCTGATATACCATTGTTGTCCCTCCATTTTTTATTTATGTTTCCAACATTTACGACTTTATAATAAAGTTCAGTTTTCTAATCGTCTCTGAATTTTTCATTGTAGTGTGATAAAATCCAACAATGTATCATTTAATATTAAATAGTTCCTCTTCCAATTCATTTTTTTTTTTTTTTCATTGAAAAGTTATCTGTAATTCCTAGGTATTCAAATAAAAACTCATCATTGAATCGCAATCTAGTTGTAGCCTGAGGGTTCTTAGCACTTTCAAGCTTGCCTTGATTGATAAATATACAACATTCTGGACATGTGAGTCAAATTTTTGATTGTCATATGTGAAAATATAAAAAGAAAAAAACCATTTGCATACAGGCATATATATATTCTGACCTAAAGAATACCCAACCGACTGTTAGGCATCTAATAAGTAAGACTTACGGAGTTTCATTGGTCTTCAACTGAAAAGTAAAAGCCAATAAAATCACCATTTTAATTGATACATATTGATGAACATAATATCTATGTTTATTTAAAATGTGAGCAATTATATTATAATAACAGTTACCACAATAAAATTTACATATGGAATGAACATTAGAAATTTACCTTGCTTAGTTTTTTCAAAACCTTAGAGAAGACTGCAAGGATCTTCTAAATATACATATAATATAGATAAAACTATACATACATTTAATTGTATACTGTCTAAGTATATTTATGATCACAGTTGTCAATGTATAAGAAACTATATCTTTATGCATAATTAATATTTTTGTAAAAATAAAAAATATATTGGAAATTATAAAAAATACATTAATATTTCAGAGGAAAAAAGTAATAATTATGATAATTATTATAGTTACTAAATTGTTGTTGATTTATTAATTAATTTATTCTTTTAATGATATAAATGCATAGAAAATCATGCATATATAAAAATGGCCCTATTTTAAAGGATCAAACATTGCAAAACAAAAGTAAATAATTCAGTAATATTACATCAATTACAGGAATAATGGAAGTAAAAAAAAAAAGATTAATGATTATTTTATTCATTTAATTAATATTAATTTTTTTTTTTTTTTTTCTGTAGATATTTTTCCAGCGTGCCAAATCATGACATTTTCTCCACATCTATCTTAATAAGGTTTTTTTTTTAATTCTTCATGTATAGTGTATAATTTTACTTTTTTAAAAACTGGTTTCTCAGTATGCTGGACATTCCAATAATTTTTTTTATTCTGTGATAAGTTGACGAAATATGAAGTTACTGCTCAATATTACATAATTTATTAGTCTCTTTTTTTCAATTAAGAAAGTTTTTCTGGTGTGTCATTCTATTTATATGAAGAGGTAGAAATCAATAACTTTTTCTTACTATAGTGTCATTTATTGAATCTACAAACTTGTTTATCAACAGAAAGTTTTGTCTATGTTTATATATCAGCATGCCTACATATTGGCAAGCATGTATATATATTGACATTATCAGATTATTACTATTAAAAAACATTAGGATAGAATTTATTATTGACAATTTAAAATTGTCAATAATAAATTCTTATTCAAGTGTTTTTTACAGTAATCCTCTGATAATGTCAAAAATTGTGCTACCGAATAGCCAAGAAATAATTTGTCCAACTCTTCCAGCAGCATCTATTCCTCAATTAAAAATTTAATTGTTTTTACCCTGAAATTAAATTTTATGAAAAATTGCTTATTTAGGGATAATATGCTCCCAAGATATGGAGGAACTGCTCCAAATACAAAATTTTCTTTAGGAATCACTTTTAATCTTGCAAGTCATAATGAAGTAAAAGAATTTGACAATATTATATGCTTCACATCAAGGATTTTGCTTAATTAATGACAAGTATGAGCCAGACATGTCCCATTTATATCTTACTTTTGATCTTGGGCAAAATAAAAAAACATATATATATGCATATACATAACCTTCGACGAATTCACAGCAGAGCAAAGGTTTCTTCAATATTTCTCTAATCTAGATAAATGCTTAAAGATTTCTTTTTTATTTTACTATGTAATTATTTCACTATGAAAATATTTGAACTCAGAAAGCCTGCAATCATTTCATAAGGATGGCTTTTTAAAAAATAATTAAAACTAAATTGGATAATTTTTAGATATAAGTTTCAGATATCATTGGATTTCTATCTTTAATAATAAGTTGGTATATATATAGTTTTGATTGCCAAATCTTTCAACAGAGAATTTAGCATTCAACATATATTTATGTATACAGTTATACATTTGCTTATCTTCTCTATCAAAAACAAATTCAATGATCCGTAAAATATTTATGTATACATATGCAATATATAATCATAATAAATATAATGGTAATAAACTATTATAAAATCTTTCAATCCGCAGAAGTACTTTCAGTTAATTTCTTAAACCTTCCTCAACTGCCATTAAATTAAAACAAAACAATTTTTATAAATAGGAATAAAATGTATTTAATAAATAGACAAACTGCTAACATTAAAATTCGGAATTTATGGGATTTGAATTGATGACGTTTGCTTCTGCTTTGTTTGTTTTTTTTAATTTAATGCCAGTTAAGGCAGGTTTAAGAAATTAACCGAAAGTACTTCTGCGGATTGAAAGACTGTTTATAATAGTTTATTACCGTTATATTTATTATTTTTATTATAATTACAATAGTGTTCTAATTAACAGACATTTTATTTATATTATATGCAAAATATATATATTGATTATTTAAAGACAGTTATCTTTTGCCCTTGAAATGATGACTGGGCTTTTTCTAATCTTTTTTTTATATGTTATAATCATTAAATATTGCTTGTCATAAATCATGCTGCTCTACTGAAAGAAATTTTACAGACATTGTATTTAGTCCAAGTATATTAAAATATAATTATTTTTAAAGAAAAATCATGCAAGATTATACAACAAAAAATTAATTATAAATTTGGAGAAAACAAACAAAATTTTAATAAAAAATTTTTGCGTTGATATAATTATAAATTAAGATTGCTGTGAAAAAAATCATACACTATTATGTATTGCCCATGTCTGGATTAAGTTATACAGTGCACACACACACACATTTATGTTTGTATAAATTTTCGGAATGGTTACTTTTTTAATTGGAAAATATAGTAAACCAAATAATGATAATTAAAAAAAAGTAAATATTAATTAAAATTTTAAATCTTCTCACATTTTTATAAAAATGGCTCTTTTTATCATGATAATGAAATGGATTTTAACAAATTATAATTTCTATTATAGCAAAACCTTTTAAATGGATAATTAATTTTTTTTAATGTGTGTTTGTCTATTTTATATATAAATAAGTATATACATATACAAACATACATACTTTTATTGTTAATAAATTCTCAACAGTGCAATTTATATATTGAAATAGTTTTTTTTTTGGGGGGGTGGGTGGGGGGTTAGTTATATCTTTTATTTATTTTTTTCCCATATGTCAAAATATCGGCCGGGAAGCGAACCCATGACAACTGCTTGCAAGGCAGTTGTGCTAACCTCTAGGCTACCAACGTTTGACTGTCTTTTATTTTATTAATATCTTTGTATAAAAAAAATTTATTAAAAAGACTTTTTTTTCATTGGTTCTTAAAAATAATTTGTGTATTAAAGTCGTTTTTTGTTTATGCACGTCTTTTTGAAATATAAAAATTAATAATAAAAATATATATATATGAATATCTACAATACTCTACTTGTTGCAATAAGAAAATCGTTTTATATAAAGATTGAATCAAATTGCTTTTTAAATAATTAATTCTATTGTTTTATTTTTTGGAACATTTTGGCTATAATTTAGTAATCGTCATGATTAGATTGCTAAGCAGAGGTCAAAAAAAATGGGAATAAATAAAATCACTGTTTTATTGTAATTTGGCCTATTATCTGAAGTTTTTCTGTTCATTTTTATTATTTCATATAATAATACTAAATGTAGAGAATATTAAATACAATATATTTTTTTTTATCTATGATAAATAAACATATTTCTTAAAATAAGATATTTTTCACATTTTTAATCACTATTTCTTACACAGAGAAAATATTAAGTGCATTAAATATAATCTTAATACATTAAAACATCACATAACCATCATTTTTATATTACACAATCAATTTAAAAAGTAATAACTCTTTATGCAATGTGTACCTAGAACAAGCCATAGTAATTAATAGATGTTAGAAGGTTTGTGCATCAAAATCCCTATCTAGTGCCTACTTTTCCAATATCCCAGATTCGGTTCTAGTTTATGGTTTTTAACAATGGAACCCTTGGATCTGAGAGCACTGCACCTAGCTCATTGGATATAATGCAACTATTCAACAGCCACTTTTTACTTTTTTAATTAACTATAAGACTATGAGACTAAACTGAAAACCCATTGATCCAAACTAATTCACTTACTTAATCATACAGGGTTGGTAACTGTTTTAACAGATTTTGTAAGCATACGAATGGTTATCATGTGATGTTTTAGTCATTTAATACCAATCCTAGCTAAAGTTTTGTTGATAACTTGTTATTAAAAAACCCAAAGATACCAAGATGTATAGATACTGAACTGAGTTCAGATCTATGTGATGATACAAGCAAATTAGCTTGGATTAAAAACATTGTTTAGGCTCATAACTTTATAGTTAACTGAAAAGGTAAAAAGTGGTTGCTGGAGAATTGCATTAGATCCAAAGATCTAAGTACATGCTGAGAATATTGGATAATTAGGCACTAGATAGGGATTTTAATGCACAAACATAGCATTCATTGATTACTATGGCTTGTACTAAGTGGAACTTTTGTATGGAGAGAGTTGCTACTGTTATAACAATATATTTTTAGTGCAGAACATCTTTTTCAATTTTAAGTATAACATTGGTCTTTGAAAAAGGTGCTCTGCACTGAAAATGTGTAAAGATCTTGAGATTATAACATTTTAATAACAAAAGTTTTCATAGTTTATCACAGGTAATATTTAATAAATTTATCATTATAGTCATTTAATAAGTTTATTAATAACTTGAAATATTGTTTTAATTGAAAATTATTTTATGTGAAGAATGTAGTTTTTGTGTCTACGTGTTCTAAAAATAGAATCAAAGTTTTCATTTATATATAAATTTTTTATAAATTTGATTATGAAGAATACTAAAAAAAAACTATGTTAGGATATGAAAATTTTACTGTTGCACATTTTCTCACATTGGCACAGATGCGTTTACAATTCCATATGTAACCAATTGATTTAAAACAGGCAAAACTCTATACGTATGATTATTGGCTTAAAACCGATTGATTTATTTATTTATAGCTTATGTATAAATTTTGTGATGATTAAAAAGAAAAAAAAAGTATTAAGAATAAATCAGTTCTCTTTTATTCAATTAAATATCTAATAAAGGTCATCACTTTTTTTTAGTCAATTGATAATGGCTTTGTAAATTTGCTTCTTAAAATTTTAACATATTGAGACATCTTCTTGACTTATAATTATTATTTATAAATAAAACTTAAAAAAATAATATTAAATACTCGGAGCAATATATTCTATTTTCTGAAGTCTGTGAGTGGCATTGAGCATCATCAATTATACTTGTGGAGATCAAACTAAAATAACAAGTCCAGCATAAAGTTTTAACTTCATTCAAAATAATTGTAGTAGCAATCCATTAAATAAACTGCATAATAAATATGTAGCACTAAAAACATATAACAATATTTTAAAATAGTTATAACCTCCAAATGCTGTAATAAACATTTACAAATTAAACTTTCTATATTTACTTAACAAACTAACAAATAATGTTCTCCTATGTACTAGTTTATTAAATTTATCTAGAAAATGTGATTAAATGTTTTTTATGGTATGCACATTCAGAATTTATAACTTTTAAAATATTATATATATTATGCCAGAAATGGTACTTATACTGACGTATCTATACATACATTAATGCATAGATAAAACTTCTGAGGTATATATTTATTCTTCTAAAATAATATTTATTTTGGCTATATACCCAAAGATTAATTTATATTTGACTAAAATCTGATTAGATGATGACTGTCAAACTTTCAGTCTCTATATAAATATTTATATCAAGTACCTTGGTTATATTTCCAGATCATCGTACACCAAATCCTATCTCAGAAAGTCTCATTTAACATTTACCTATAAGGATCTATTGGAATGTATCAGGTTTGAACTTTTTAATCTCCATTCAGGTGCTACTTTCTTATATGAAAGCCACTTAAGATTATTGTCGCAGTTCTCACAGCAACCATCCAGTTTTTCTCAACTTAAAACATGAGTGCTCAGTCAATGAAGAATTAACAAGGGGATGAATGCTGAGACAATGACACAGCTAAACAAGTTATATATACATTATTTATTATTTGCTTCAAATCTCAATTTATTTCAAAATTACCTATTGATATTATTATTTGCTGATCAAAAATAATGAATTGATATACATTATAAATATCCAAACACATTTAACCATTGTATGCACACAGAGAGTGTACCAATAGCTCAAACAAGCTTTCTCATACCGCATTTATTAATTAAAACCTTGTTTGAGCTATTGGTACGCTCTCTGTGTGCATTTTTATAACTACAAGCTTATTAAAAGTAACATCACGTTATATATGACTTACTTTTTTAATTATTATATTAACCATCGTATTTATATCATTTGCATTACATTAATAAAATTTGTCAATAATAATTATAAAAAATTTAAATAAAATATATGCTATGTCCTGAGAGTCCCTAAGACCAGTCAGAAATAGTAGACTTAGACATATATATATAACAATATTTATTAACAAGAATAACAATGATATAAGACCATAACAATTTTATTCAGATTAGATAACTACAATTTATTCTAGAGTAGAAATATCTTATTTCCAGGAGTAAATCAAATTCGCATATGTTTTTATGCTTAGTAATCTTTAATACTGGTACTAGTATCATGAAAAGTATTTATAATTCTTTTAATATATAACTACCTTTAGCAGTTAAGCCTTTAATGGATAATAACTATTTCTATATTAAAATAATCTCTTACAGTTCATCATTTACACACTGTTTTAGTGCAAACAATTTATATTTTAACTTCTTCATCACAATTACTATTAATTCCCATGCACGGTTTGGTGAATTTCTATTTATTTACACTTTCTTCAGTAAACCTTTTAGTCGATTACGAGCCAGTGCTTTTTTTTTTTCCATATTAACATTTTGGACAACTCAAGCACTCTCAATCTCATTGCTGCATAAGAGTTATCCCCCACATCTTTTTACAATTTATGCTAATGTCCTGATTTATATACCAATGTTATTCAATTTAAATTTCTTATTATAGCACTCTCTTATTTAATTTTCTAGAATAATTACAGAGAATATTTATAAGTGAACATAATCTGTATGTGTATACAAAATAAATGCCCTTTAATTATACCTGTTATATACATACAGACATTCCAATCCTTCCTGATTTTAGAATTTATAGACTTAATGGCAGATGTAATCTTTAAACCCGACAGGCTGTTGCCATATCCATGAATTTTAGGAATAACTCACAGCTTTGCTTATTCTAACTAGTTAAATCTTGTTGTTCTTCCTTTATTATTTCCTTATTTTCCTTCAATTGTTCCTGATCTAGCTTATGATCTGGATCGTTCAATAAAATATCTTTTTTCACTACTTACTCCTATAATACTTTATATGAATGTCCGATAAAGTATTCTCATGGTGAAGGTGATTAATGTGTCTTCTCATTTTCCTCCTGTTTTATAATTTTACTGATTTGCTTTGATAACATTTTCTCTATTATGCCAAGCATCCACTTACATCTTACTAGTTCACATTTCCACATTTTCTCCTACACGGAATTTTTCCAAATTTTGATTTCTATCTCTTACTGATATTTGATAATGGCTTGGTCAATGAGTTTGGAAAAAGTGACATACCATTAATTCTATTGGAGTCTTGTTTGTGATTGCACTAGGTGTAAAGTGCTGGTTAAACATCGCATCCATTAAAGCTTCCAGTACATTCTTTATTTTCATTTTCCTCGATATGTTTTATAAATGTTGGACAACTTTTTCTGCAACTCCATTACTTTCAGGATGATATGGTGGAGTAAGAATATGCTTTATCCTGCAAGAAATCCTTAAACTTTTGTGATGTAACGCCTGTGCTGTTATCTGCCACTATTAGCTTTGGATAACTATGAGTAGCAAATATTTCAATCACTGCTGTTATTGTTCATTCTGCATTCATACTTTTTTTCAGTCCTTTGTGAATATATATCTATTAGTATCAATATTAGATATCCATTTAACAATCCAGTGTGATCTGAACGAATAAGAGACCAAGGGATCATAGATCTTTCCCACATTTCTAATTGTTTAGCTGGCTTTTTTTTTGTTTTGTTACATTTTTAGGCTTCTCTGCATTTTATAATGCCTTTACTTTGTCAGAGTTTGGGTATTGGCCATTTGAATTTATTATATGTATAAGAAACTTTCTTTCGTAGACCAAATATCTTTATTAGTACTTAATTTAGTCATAGCTTTCTCTAGCTTTGAGCAGACTGTATATCTATTCGCTTTTCCAATTTTGCTTCTGTTGTTGCAGTAACCTAAATGCCATCTAGGTAGGGAATTATGCTGTCCATAACTCTAAAAAGCATGTCTATTTTTATCTGGAAAATGTTTGATGCTACTGAAATTCCACAAGGCAATTTTACATTTGTACAGTACCCTATGAGTAGTTAGTATTAACATTTCAGTTGTTTTTTTCAGTTAGTGGAATTTGATGGAATGCACCATTTAAGTCTATTTTTTTTAAATAATTAGCTTTCTCTAATAACATTAGTATTTCATATATGTTTGGGACCAGATATGAATCTTTATTTATATATTTGTTCAATGTGTAATCACTGCACAATCACAAATTTTTTTCTGGTTTTACTATCATAACTACTGGTTAGGCAAAATTCTTTTAGAGACTATCTCTATTTTGTCCTTGAGACAAATGGCACTTTACAAGGCTTGCAGATCAGTTGTGCATCTTTGATCAATTCAATAACTACTGGTTTAGTTCTCAGTTCTGCTGATCCGGATTTGAACAATTTTCGGTATCTCTTTCCTATAAGAATTTTTACGTGGACTGTCTTTATTATATTTATGAATTTATCCAGAGGTCAAAACCAGTTTCTTCCTAACAATGGACTGAAATTTTTATTTACCATGTGCAGTATAAGAAAATCTATTCTCAAATTCAGCTTTACTAGTATTACTACTTTTCAGCATATACTGTTTTTGTTTCTGCTGATGTCTATCACCATCCATCTTTTTTAAACTTTTTTGTGTGTGTTTTTGCTGAGTTTTATCCATTCCTTATATGATATTAGTGACGATCTGCTCTACTTTCCACCTCTGTGATTATTTTGTTGACCACTAATCTCCACACCCAGTATTATGTGGTGGTCCATTTTATTGTCGTTCAATGTTTTATATTTATTTTCTTATAATTTATCACTCCCCAAGATTGGTAGTCTGTCTTTTTCTTATTTACAGCTCTGTGTTCTTTAAACAGACAACTGCCAAGTGTCCTTTTGTTTCACAATTTCTACATATTTTCTCTTTATGTTATTTCTCTACTGGAAGTTGGGATATGTTTTTCTTACTTTATGATTAATAAGCAAAAAAATTTTTTTGTTGAGAGAATAAATATTTGGACACAAGGTTTAGCATAACCTCTTATGCAATGCATTTATTTATAGCCTGTTTATAATTTAAGTTGGGGTTGCGCCACAATATTTTTCTAAAATTCTTGTCTGCCATGCCATATAAAAATTGTTCCAATAATGAATCATTGATTCCAGGACCAAACTTGCAGATTTAGCTAACCTCCTTAAAGCTAGGTCATAAGCCACATTTTTCATGCAGTAACTGTTTCCTATTTTGTAATCTCAGCTGCTCTACCTATTTAGATATTCCCAAAATAAAATATCCATTTAATATTTCAATAACTTCTTTATATGGAAGTTCCTCCAGTCATTTAGGATCCATTAACCTAAGTGTTGACACTCGGAAACACTTCTATATGTTCCGTGTTACTTTTCCATGAGTCTACATCATGTCAAATTTGCAAATAATAGTATTTAATCCTGCCATTTTCTGCTTATCTCTTGTCCAATTTATTTTATATCATCTGATAATTTATTTTCTCTCTTCACTAGGTCTACCAACTGTCGATGTGTCCTGTAGATCCCTAAGACCGGTCAAGTAGTGATTAAAAAAACAGACTTAGACGTAGATTTTATATAACAATATTTATTAGCAAAAATAACAATAATATAAAACCATAAGCCAGATTAGATAACTACAACTTATTCTCAAGTGGGAATATCTTCTTTCCAGAAGTAAATCAAATTAGCATATGTGGCTTTATGCTTAGTAATCTTTCATCCTTGTACTAGTATCAATAAAAGTATGTATAATCCTTTTAATATGTAACTAGCTTTAGCACTTAAAGTCTTTAATGAACATAACTATTTCTATATTAAAGTAATCCTTTATAATTCCTCACTTAGCGCAAACAATTTAAACTTTAACTTCACCATTATAACCACTATTAATTCCCCATATGAGTTTTGATAAATTTCTATTTATTTATACTTTCTTTGGTAAACCTTTTCTTCTACTACAAGTGCTTCTTCCATGTTAACATTTATGATGATTCAAGGGCTCTCATCTTGTTATTTCATAGGAATTATCTCTCCACATCTTTTTATAATTTATGATAATATCATGATTTACATATCAGTATTATTTAATTTAAATTTTGTATTGTAGCACTTTTTTATTTTATTTTCTAGAGTAATTACAGAAAATATTTATGAGTGCTACAATATAAAATTTAAATTAAACAACACTGTTATGTAAATCTGGACATTTCCATATACATTCCAAAAAAAATAATTCTTAAAATGGTAAGCCCAAAATATACATGTATAAATGATGATAAATTTTTATTATAGTTTAGCTTAAAAGAGTTTAGTAAATTTACCACAAGTGGATTTTTTTCTGATCTGAATTATTATAAAGACTGATGGTTTATTTTAGTGGAGTTTTATTGATTTTGATTAACCTGTTGCTTGTCTATATAGGCTAGATAAGTGCAGGCAATTGGAAAAATCATTGTGTAGGCAAAAAAGCTACATTTCACTGTGTCCTCTATCTCTGGGCTTCTAAGCATTTCTCTTAAGTTGGAAAGATTACATCCCAGAGTCTGACTGATACACTTCAATTGGGATTAAACTTGTTCTTTTCTTTTTAATAAATAAGTTAGACATTCTAGCTGGCTAGTTATATGTTAGTAATGACAAGTACTATAACAATGATTTCTGAGATGATCTAGAATGCTTCCCAAGCTGGAATTGAATTTATTCAATACTGACATTGTACATCTTGGCATTCCCTACATATGGTTTCCTCTTCTTATTTATTTTTTATACCTTTTTTTAAAGCCAGGGGGACCTTCCCTAAAAGCCTTTGCTTGTTTTTTTTTCTTATTTTTAAACCCTGATTATAGTCATCTTTTTCTTAATTCTTATAATTATGGTTCTGATTAAATTTAACTGTAATTAAACTTTATCAGTAATCTTAATTAGTTGTTTTTTTAGTTTTCTCTCTCTTTTTTTTTTTAATAGTAACTTTAATTAAATTATTAATCAGAGTTAGAAAATATATAATTTTATTTTATAACTTATCATACTAGGAATATGCAAAGTTTTACAAATTTTGCCACTCTCTTTACAAACATTTTATTATAATTATCTAAAGTTCAATTATAATATAGGTATATGATGTCAATTGAGAACATTTTATTGCATTATTTTTGTTTATTTTATTACCATAATTTTTAGTTTTATTCGGAAATATTTAAAAATTGTTATTCTAAGCATAGTTTATTTAGAGTTCTTCTAATGCATGACTTGACCAGAGCTGACCAAGTCCACAATATTAGACAATATATGTGTATACATGCACAGTCTTATTTTCATTTCCAATATTCAAAATGAAGCTTATTTTAATTTTAGCATTAGTTTTCATTGCAAATAAAGGCATTTTTTTTCATTTATGTATTCACGTATGCAAACACATTTAAATATATGTTTTAGTGAACATGCATTTGATGTGATAATTAAAAATATATACAGAATATATCAAATGACATTATTTATACTTTAATTTTTATACCCATGTTTATGATTATTAATAATTTTGACTACAAAGTATATTTTTTATTCTAAATTTGTTATAAAAATAGGTGATGGTGAGTTTAACTATTGATTTTATAAATTATTGTATTATCAAATTATTTATACCACAATTAATCTTTTTTTATACTTGTACTTATTTTAAAAAGAATATGATAAAATACTGAAATCATAAATAACTCAAATGTGAAAATGACTAAGAGCTAAGAATAAAGTCTGGTTTATAATGAATATCAAGAGAACCTAGAAAGAGAAATTATGAGTATTCTGAGATAGATATTATATATTTTGGAAAAGATCAGAATAATCTCTTATGGACAGAAAATATAATTTGTTCTCAGTTTATAGTCAGAATTTTTTTTTAATTTCATAACTTTTTAAAATGTTTTATTGTTTTTTATTTGATTATTTATTACTTTATATATATATTTTAAAAAAATCAGCTTTTTATTTGTTACAAGTTATTTCATAAAATTTTATTTTGTCATCTGTAAAATGTTAAGATCATATTTTAATAATCATTCACACCAATGATAATCAAATGAGACTATTTGTTGTATATTGATGCTTAGATATCTAAAACTGCTTTCAGTTTGAATTTTTCACATAGACTTTTGGGGAAAGAAAGTGTTTCATAATATTTACTTCAATCATCTGTTAAAATTATTTGTTTAATTCATTCAGGAAAAAATTTTAAAATATAATATATGTGAATGTATATTTATTAATTAATCATATCACAGAACATTCTTGTTGTAAATATATTATTCAGACTTATTTTTGCAAGCAGACTCATAATAGGCCATTTTAATAAACTTCCAGATGAAAAGTAAAATTGTATTTGCAAGTTCATTAAAATGACCCATTATGAGGCTGCCTGTAAAAATAATTCTTAGTAATGAATTTACAACAAAAATGTTTTGTGATATGATTATAATACTACACGTGACATATTCAAGCAGTAGTAAAAGTTATTTATGAACTATTGAGATTAGTGTTTATTAAATAGTATATAATAAATTATATTAAATTTATTTTTTTCTGCACTCTGTGATACTGTATTAAATATTGAGTAAATATCTTTAGCATTTTATAATTTTTTGAATTCAATATCTTCAATACTTCTCTATACAAATGTGTTAATTTTTAGGATTTTGGATTCATATTGTCAAAAAATAAACTTATAAATTATTAATTACACATGGAGATTTATTATGATTTCTGACTTGCAGCTGAATTATTATATGATTTTTATCTTTCTAATTAAAATATTAAAAATTTAAATAGAAATTTGTTTTGGGTGAAGTGGAAGAAATATTGGTAAATAGGTTTTTTTTCTGACAAAGGATGTTTTATCCTGAAACTAGTAGGGGAATTTATTTTCAACAGATTACAAAAAAAAAAATTGATATTAACTGATAGATTACTTTTATGATTCAATAGTGACAGTTGAGTTTAGCTTATGTTACATATATATAAATATTTAGAAACTATAATTAATACTTCTATATTTCAATATGCTAATGATTCCAAATATAGTTTTCATAGTTTTAAAATCTATAAAGTTTTTATTAAAGGGTAATTAGACAGAATTTATATGGTTAATTTATTTAATATATATACAAGTACCAATCAATTAATATACTATATTAAAAGTTGATCAGTTTTTTTTATATTGCATAGCAATCAAACTAAAAAAATTTCTAGCACTATGATTGAAACTTGTATTAAGTCAGTTTGCATATATATATTTGTACTCTGTTGGTTAATTATATATATATGAAAATAGTCACAAATAACCTATTGAAAAATTTATCTAGTATTCTTTCACAGACAACAGGGAAATAGAAAACATTACTCACAAAGTTAGACAACTATAATTTGTGATAGTTTTTCTTTTTTTTACTTGGATTTGAATCCCATGTCATTGTCGTGATTATGGCTGGGAATATATATGTACATTAAATGGTGTTGAAGTCATTCATAATTACAATTAGATTGTGGAATCAATATAACATAACCGAAAAATATCTACTTGGTATTATTTTGTATTTATTCTACTCTAGTATATGAATATATATGTGTGTGTGCTTGTAATCATATATATATTGAATGTCTACCTATGTGCATATTTAACACAAATTTTAAAATGTAGCAAAATGTTTACAATTTATCATTTTATAAGTTGTGATTTTTTTTTTCTTTTTTACATATATCTTTCAAAGAATACTGGGAACATATTATTTATATTTGGCTTTTTTTTTTCTTTATCATTTTATATATGAATTATAATGTGTGTGTGTATGTATATATATATTGTAAAAAATAAATTTTTTGATGTTTCCATAGTTATTGAAATTGATAAGTAAAATATAGTCAGACTAAAAGTGATCTGGCTGAAATATACTGCCATATTGTTTTTTTTTTCATCCCATATTTGTTATGTCATTTTTGTTAATTTTATATGCGTATATGTTTTACGACTATAATTTATACCAGCAATATTTGGAAAAATTGTCTTTTCCAGCATAAGAAAGTAAAATAGAAAATTTACACTGAGAAATTGGTTTTATCAATATTTTTAAATCTAATGTTTGTATGGCAATACTTGTCATAAAATTAATTGATGTTTTGAATAGGTCCAATATATTTTTTTTAATTCTATGATAGGCAATAATTAAACAATTTTGTCTTCTTTTTTTTTTTTTTAAATAAATAATAAATATTCATATTGAATAATATTTGTATCTTGGACATTTCAATTGTTGCCTTATCGTATTTGTAAAAATAGTCTGTAAAGAGTTTTCTTGAAATAAAATTATGGTACACAACTAAATTGTATTATTTTTATTGTCTTAAAGTTACTTTGAACATTTGAATATTGTGAGTGTGTGTGCGCAGAAACAATAAATAGTAATATGAGTATAATTTTATTATTTCCTGCATGTTAAAAAAAATAAACATAATATAAATTTGTAAGAACAGTCATATTATATTTTTTTAAAAATTAAGACATTGACAAGCATACTTAATTAGATCAAATTTAAAATTTTATGTCATTGTATTCAAAATCATTTTAAATGTTACATTAACAAAATTAGATTATATTTTATAATGTGTAAATTGATAAACATGTTACAGTTGACCAAACTAATAAATTTGTATTGCATTCACCATAAGTTGCATTATTAAAAATTTATCAGTTTTATCATTTTTAATAAAATTAATGTTTTTAGAATGGTATACATTGATAAACATGTTAAAATAGACAAGACTAATTCATCTTAACTTACATTGTTACAAATTGATATTTTTTTTTTCTTTGACCGACATGTTAAATGAGAACAAATTAACAAATTTGTTAGATATGTTCTTAATGTATTATTTGAAGTTTCTATTATTTGGAATCAATTATTTTAACATATTTTAAATATATTATTTAAAATTATAAATGACTATTATTAAACTATTAATTCATATTTTCACTAACAATTAAAATATTGAAATATTTATGAACAAAATATCAAATAATATTTTTTTTGTTTCGAAAAAAATATCAAATATTTTTAAATAATCCAGAAATATATATATATTTTATCTTTTAAATATTTTTTTACTTAACTGTATTAAAATTTGTTTAAATTAAATTTAACTTGTCCAGTGAATCTTTTTGCTTGCAGTTTCAATACTTTATCAATTATTGTAAGAGATAGCAATAAATACCTATCAGTCTATTATAATGAATATTGAGTATTTCTGCCAAGTAAGATGAAATCCTCGATATATTTTAAAGAAACTTATATACATATTGGACATAAAATACACAGTTTATAAGTTCTTGTTTATTATTCTAGAAAAGTTTCAGTCAAATTTTAATTTAAAAAATTAAGGCAAATAAAGAAATTTGAGATGTTTTTGCTTTACTACACTAACTATTAGGAACTATGTCATCAGTAATCTAATCCTAATAGTCTCTCAATGCCCAAAAGAAAGAAACTCACAAAAATTACAGAAATTTAAATGTAATTGCATTTTCTGTTTGTTTATGCTAAGATTATAATTCCTACTGTAAGTCATTAGCTAATGTTACAAAAATAACTTGGATTAAATTCTCAGAAAGTATAACTTAATTAGTCATCTATTTTGTAGCCTGATGTATCATCTTGAAAATAATTTTGAAGAAAGTGATGTTTATTGTAATAGAATTCTATTTTGATTTTTTTCAGAAAATTTACTTTTTTTTTATTTTGATTAAATTACATTTTTGTATTTTTTTAATAATTTCAAATTTTATTTTTTAAAAATATTAAATACAGCCAACATAGAATCAAAAGACTTTTCATAATTTTGAAATCTAAACATTCTGAAAGGTTTTATTCGTTGAGTATTTGACTTATTTTATTTAATACCTGTAGATAATCCATGACAATAAATCATCTAAATCCTATCTGTTTCTTGAATGGGTATAATACAACTTTCTAATTTTCTGCATAAAATTTTTAAAACATTTAAAAAAAATAGTAAATTAATAGATTTATAATTTTTTTAATATTTATCTTTTTTATATAAAATATAAAGTGCATTATTCTAATAATTCAGAATGCATTTTTCTTTTAAGCATTTTGTTAACAAACGTGATATCTTTATTTAATTCATTATCATCAGTTTAAAATTATCTGCATCTAATGAATATACATATGTTCTACCAAATTCATCAAGAGAAGTATTATCTATATAGAGAGGTTAACCAACTTTTTATTAGTGTTCTAATTCCATCTAATTTTTTTAAAACCAAATTGTAATTTTTCTATGTAAGGGAGGATATTTAGTTTGTTTTTTAATTCATCCTTTCTTTAAATAAGTTTTTTTTAAAAAAAAAAAAAATTAAATTTGAATTAAAGGAACTTTTTACTCCATGTCATTCATCTGGATATTAAATTTTGTTTTGATCTTTCTTTTTTTTTTGCTTTTTCATTATTATGAAATTTTATAAACTTTATTAAAAACATTTCATTCCAGCAATTAAACTTGGAATTTTCACTGTGATGTCTCAGCTCAAATTGTTCAAACTTTTAAATTCTATGAATTTAAATAATTAGCATCATTAAAAGGTGAAAGTTATTTTTAAGCTCTATATGAAACTAAGGCTTTCAAATCTTGCTATTTTAATATAAAAATGCAATAGACCTTTTATATATCTATGATAGATTTTGTTATAAAAATATGTTTTATGTTGTAAGTTATAAATATTAATGATAATAAATGGTATTAAAATTTAAGATGTAGTTCTAAATATTGGATGCTAAAATAAATTATATTATGGAAATGGCAAATTGTTATCAACAATAATCAAATATCACTTTATTATAATATACTACTGCCTAATTACTTTACTTGCTTCCAATCAAAGAACTGTTCTGTGTGGTTTAATGCACTAATAAAATAACAAACTAACACTCCATTGAATGTGGGTCAACTCTGTTGCTTTTGATGCTTGAACTTCATATGAACTCTCAAAAAATAAACATTTTGTTTATTTTTTGAATCAAAGAACTTAATACACATTTAAGTCTGGTGATTTAACTATCTAAATTTACATTTTATTTAGGTTACTATAAACCACCTAGTATTATTATTTACATATAAAGAGCTCAATTCAAAATACATCTGACACAAATGTATAATAAGATTAAAAGAAAATGAAACAATTTACTCAAAAGGAGATGCGTATCTTTAAAATAATGTTTTGTCTTGACACAAACAATGCAACTCTTACTTATATTTGTCATTAATTTTCAATCTTACAAAAAAGATTTGAAAGTACAAATTTTTTTCACAGAAAGAAAAAACACTAAAAAATTAATATCTTGATTTCATTTTTGTTTTATGAATTCCTGAAACTTTTTAAGTTAATATTCTATTATACCAACTTCATAGGGTTAAGATAGCTTTGTGTGAAATTTCATTAATTTAAAATTTTTCTAAGATAACATCCATTGAAATAATTAGAAACCTTTTTATACAGTTATTTCCATGATTTTCACTTTTTCTCAGATGACTATTTGCAGCATAATACTCAGTTTTTCTTGTTCAGAATTTCCCCCTTGCTGAGATTGTTTTCAGTCAAAAATCTAATTTTCCTCCTTGTCTCTCTCTTTATAATATCTTCCTCTACTAGACTAGAATGTGAAGTTCTCTGATCAATTTCTATCCTGGCACTTACAAAGAATAAGGCTGTCAATTATTAATTTAGGTTGCTTCTTAGATCTTCCTGTCTTTGAAATATGCCCTGATCCTTGAACATATACAATGTAAAATATTTTTAACAACAAGAAAGAAAAACTACACTCTTAATTCTCCCCAAAGAAAAGTTATAATAAAGTAAAAGTTCATATAAAAATGAATTATAATCTCTAAATGGAAATCTTGAGTTAGCAATATAATGTTTAATTACAGATGAATTTTTTCAGATGATTTTTATAATGATGATATACATCATCTCTGAATCATGGAAAATAGTTTACATTTTTGTTGACAAATTTTTACTATGAATTTTTTGCATGAGATATTGTTTGCCGTTTGTTGAACTATCCTCCTGTGACAGCATAATGTTAAAATAACTTATATTTCAGCAAATTTATTCTTAAACTGAATTGCTAATAATAATAATATATATATGTTTATAGGGAAATAATATTAACAAGAATAACTATTTGTTCCCATAATAATTTGGGGATAACTACAAGCAGACCGAATCTATATTTTTTCACTCATTACTATTATTTATAGTTCGTTAATAATTTGCATTTAGTTATCATTATCACTACTGCGTTAACACACCCTTGTTTAGTTAATTTAGGCTATATTTTCTGCATATACTTTTCTCTCCTTTATGAGAGAAGGCATTAACTTTCAACGACACTTTGTTCCTCTTGATGGGCACTGCTGCATCAATTCTAGTAAAACTTTGAGAGTTCTTTTTATATTTCATTTGCATAAGAAATTCATACTTTTAATTATGTTTCTAGAGTAAATTATTTCTGGGAGGAAACTTCTGGCACTAGTTACACAAAAATAGTACTTTATTTACAATAATATCAGCGGCGGTCAATGCATTGTTCACTTTAAAATCTTAAGATTTCAGAGGCTCTTTCATATTAGAAAATACTGTCATAATTTAGACAAACTTAAAGTATATTTCCCATTTTCAACAAAGATTCTAATAACATTGTAGATATGTATGTAATAATAAATAAAATATTTGAGGATACGAAAATAAGACTTCAAAGATGAGAGCATACAACCAAGACAGATCTTTTTTTTTTAATTCTACACATATGTTCTCACTTTACTCAGCTAAAGTTTCAAGTATTTAGTTTTTAAAACCGACACTTTGTAATGTTTTTGAATGAATGAATCAGTTTTGTGTAAAAGAATGACAACTATGCAATTAATTTCAAAATCACTAACTTGCCACATTCTAACTATAGAGAAAAGTTCTCTAGTCTTTGAGTAAATAATACGGCAAAACTACCTGGCAATTAATTAACAAATGCAATCTTACCTGCAATAGACTTAACATTCCTTTAAGACCTTATGTAATAACTGAAACACAGGCTTGTTATATACCTGTGGCTATATATATGTAATATAGGGTATATGAGCACAGACTTTCACACCACCCACCTCTCTCCACTCTATTTAATAACACTGATACACCTAAACACATATATGCTGAAAAGATAAATAATCACCAATATACGTATTTCATGCTAAACCAGCAATCATCAGACCTTATATAAAAAATCAAAACTTTTGTTTGTTTTTGCTTCCAGATTCCAACTTTTTAATCCTATTCACATAAACTATTATTTTGAAAAATATTTGTAACAAAAAATAAACTTAATAATGAAAATGCCTAAACAAATTCTTTTATTTTGAAGTTTTTAATTAATACTAGACTTAAATAAAATAGAATTTTAATTAAACTTGCAATTTGTCTATTAAAAAACAAAAAATATTATTTATTAAATTGATATTTATAAAATTTAAACTTTTGTAAACATTCAGACATACATATCTGCGTGTATATGTAAAATATTTGAGTTACAGATTTGTATGAAGTTTAATTATAATTAAATAACTTATTTCCTGGATTTTTTTCTTTCTTAAAAATTTTAAATATTCTATTTTTTTTCTGCCTTATTCCTGTGAATCTCCATGAATGCTCATGAAATCTTTTATACATAAAAGTTTTTTATTATCTATGTTATTTCCATTTTTCTAGGTAATTTTTATTGGGATTTGTTGTAATGATTATTCTAACAATATTCTGAATTTCACATATGATTTAAATTGTGGATCTTGCTTTGTGTTTAGTGCATGTCTGTTATTTTGTCTAAGTTTCTTCCATACATGTGATTTTTCCATTCCTTGACCAATTTCTTCTTTGATAATCTTTACACTAATAGAAAGCAGATCTGCACTTTCTATTAAATGTATTAATCTGAATATTTGCAATGTAAGAAGTCTTTGGATTTTCTTATTTTTTGTGCTGAGTCTTGGGATGTTATCTGGTGATATTTAGTAATTCATCTGCTTTTTCAATAGCAAGTGATTATTTCCAATAATTGAATTAGCTGCTGGATGTTCACTGGTATATTATGTCTGACCATCCTGACTATTTATCCTTTTGACAATTGGAAGATAGTGTTTTGTCTTACTATCTGTTGTTGAAACTAGTACCAATTTCTTCCCCTAATATATTCATATTTCGCCTTGTGCAACATATCATTCTTTCAACCATACAGAATACCCATAAAATAGTAAAGCAATATTTTCCAAAAATCTGATTCATTCAGAGAATTCAGTTCCATAGAAATGATAAATATATGAAGATATTCCTAACAATTCCAAACTTATACTATTCATGTGACACCTTCCACAACCCTCCATTCTTTTTATCACTCCAGAATGCAGACTAACAAAGCAATAGTTTAAAGATCTGTTTTCACATTTATGGAATTACCAGAGATGTTTAATGTGATGAGAGATCTTTGTCAGTGCTTGGATTTTTAAAAAAAATGTTAAGAGCTCCCATGTATTTTCTTCCATTTCATCTCTAAATAACTATTCATATATACTAGTCAGATTGAATTTCTTAGATAATTAAGCATTATCTTATTAGTGATTTCTCTTGATTTAATTCCACTTTTTATCATTCATGATTGTTGCTCCATATTAGAATGAGACGTATAATGATTGTCTGGATCCATAATATTTTTCATTTTCAGGCTCCAGATCGTACTGTCTTTTGGTCATCTTTTTCATTTTTTTATCCATTTCCTGAAGTTGATTAAAATATTTCCATTTAAATTTCTTTTGTTTTTGCTCCAATTTGCTATTAATCTACTTATACATCTCTTTCATCTGGTTTCCATGGGTTTTTTATTCTTTTCAAATCATTGGCTATATTTCATATCCACTTTTTAACTCACTTTTCCATGTTTGTTAGTTTTCCATCTGCTGTCCTTTTGTTCAAATAATGTATTTGTAAATTTTTTATCTTTTCTGGTATTTTTTTTTTGTATATGCTGCATTGCCTCCAATTTGCTTATCATTATGCATTTAATTTGGAAATGTTCAAGAACCCCCTCTTTTTAGCTTTGTTGTTTGAATCTTTATAGAAGCTATCTCTTAATATTTTTCTGCTTCGTCTTCTAAACTGTTCCTCTTTCAGTTGTTTATTTGTTCCAATATATCAACTTTCATTTTTTGCTTGTTTTGATAAGTCAGCTTTCATCCATTCTATTTATTCACCTTATTTAAAATTCCAACTCTGTTTGTTTTGATATATTGACTGTTATTTTGTGGAGATATTTTATAAACTTTTCTTCTTGATTCCCTTTTTTGTTACTAACTTCTTGCCCCTCATGCACTTTAGGTGGCTCTTTGAAAATAATCTCTCTATTATCCTTTTTGTATACAGGCAGATATTTCCATCTCCAATTCTTGACTTTTTTCATTCTCTTATTGTGTCATTTCTGATTTTTTTTTAAATTTCTACTTTAATCATTTCTTTATTAGAATTGTTACGATATCTTGAACTTTTATTTCTATATATATATTGCATAAAATAAATTTTTTAAAACAAGCTTCTTAAAATGGGATTTCTCTCTTTTAACTGTTTTCCATAGTTCCTTCCAATATCACCATATTCTTCCATTCTAGTTTTAGTTTGCATTCCAAATCTATTTCATCTTAGGGCATTTGAATGTACTTTTTATCATATGCAGTCATCAAAATATATCTTTATAACATTTGAATTATTCCATTCTTCATTTTGGTAGCTTTAAATATTCTTTCATAGTCTTTCTGCTGGTAATCCTCAATCAATTATAAATTTCAACTTTTTCTTAGTTAATTCTCATAGTAGGTACTAATTAAAATAATTTGTATAATATTTGATCTGAGATTGGAAAAAAAAAACCACAAGAAAGTTCTATTATTTGTTCATTGACTACTTGGTTTAGTTGGAGGCCACCAAGTTCTTAAATTTAATCTCCCTAAAATGTACGTCTTTTGAATGAGCACACCATATTTTCTAAAAAAATCACACCAATGTTACTTATTAGACCTATAATAAAGAGACACTCTGCTGTCCCCTCTCCTCCAGACTCTTCTTCACTCACCTTCCATATTCTTATTGAGCATTACATACAGCAAAATATTTCCAGCATAGTTCAGAAAGTCATGAGTCTCTGAGTATATTAAAAGAAATGTATGCAAGTTATTCACAATTATACCATTTGTTGCTTCAATATATGTTATAATTTACCCACAAAGATTATTAATTTCCTAAGAAGTATTACTTTTATTTCTCTAACAGTCGATTTCAAATTAAGCAGAAATATTTCAGGTTTGCTATCTTAGATTCTTCTTTACTCTGATTAATTCACTTTCAATGTATAAGTGCATGGATACTCATTTTTATATTTTTTGCTCTTTAACCTAATTAATATTGACAATATATTATGGACACATCACATACTTTTTTAAAACATGTATAAGCCTCCATTTTTAAGTTAAAATGCAATCTTTTGACAATGAATTTCTTTTTTATCAATATTTTATAATCTTTTTTAATAATGAATTAATATAACACGTCATGGTTTTAAATTCCTTTAACAGCAATCATCAAATATTTAAGATCATCTTTATGAAGTATTGAAATACATCACAGAATTAATAAAATAAGAAGCAAATACAATCACATCAATTAAAACCAAACACAAGAATACTTGATACTTAAGTCATGATATATAAAATATTTCCACAAAAGCATCTTCATGAGCCCATATAATGGTTAGGTTACGAGTATACCATAAAAAATTAACCAGTTTCCAAATACTACAAGAATTATAAATTCACAATCTCAAATTTCAAATATACTCATGATATAGAACATATTAACTGTCCATACCAAAAAAAAAAAACCAAATCTGTGACAAAGTATCCTCAATTCATATAAATTAATATGGTTAATGATAAATGTATTCAATAACTTTAAATATTAGATTAATTAAATTATAATCAATATTTTAACATATATACAACTCTACTCCTAATCAGTCTGAGCATTCAATACTGGTTTTATCTCAACTGCAATATCTTTATCAGACATTAAAATACTTGCTATTCTTTTATCTCAAATTAGACTGCATTTAATTACAATGGAATCATAAGTAATTTCATATATTTTAAATATCAATAACCTTTTAAAAATTAATGACATCAATTACTTCATATTTGGCTAATAATAAGATCCATTTTCAAAGTTATATAACTAATTGCTTCATTTCTTTTGCCTATACACACATATATTCACACCCATTTATTCAATTACTACAGTAATATTGAATAAGTTTTATTTCACTAATTGAGTCCATTTAATATTTTAACTGATTTATAAAATAAATCTTTCATTTGTCAAACTACTTATTATTCAATGATGCAAATCTATTTAATAAGACAAAGACTTTTTTTTAACCCTTTAAAGTTCTTTTAAGTTAATTCTAAACTTTTATATTTCTTCTTTTTACAGAATTGTAATTATGAAGACATTGTAATTAAAAAATTAAAAATAAAATTTTTATAGTACAACTTCATGCTTATATTCCTAATTTTGCTCTTGAAAAATTTAAGCTAAATATTTTAAAGCCAATTATGTTTAACATGACATATTAATGGTTGAAATGATACTCTAATGCACACACATATCTGATGTAACATAGAATTATGATTAGTAATTCAAGAAAATAATGTTTTCACTTATGCATACTTAATTATTCAAAATGTCTTTAAAATACATATACAAAAAATCATACTTGCAGGATTTAATAGTGTATTTCTTTCCACATAAATGTATTAAATATTATGTAAGTTCAAGTGATATCTATAAGAAACATAAAGTAATAAGATAATCATTAATTTCTTTCAAATATAAGATAGAAACTTTCATATGTTTGAGATCTTTCTATAACAGCATAAGTATTGGCATTTTACTTTTCTCAGATTGCAGATAACACCTATTAGAAACAATAATTTTGGGACAATTTGATATAAAATTGATATTATTGGAACCAGTTTAAATATCTATTTAATCAGTCACTGTTTTGTTGATTTTTTCCATAGAAATCTTCATGTTGCCACAGCTTTTTGAGACAGTTCATTATATATGTATGTATCTAGTATAACACACACACTAAGCTTCCAAGGAGATAGTTGAGAACTTCAGAGACAGGAATCCAGAAATAAATTTTAAAAATGGGTTTACCAGTCACGCACCTTTTAAAAGCCTTGGCTAGTGATATTAAACTATGTTAATCATTTTGCTTGGCTGATACTTTTGGCTGAATTACTCTTCCACAATTCTATGATGAACAGTTCAAAGAATTCATACATATTAAATGACAACTGAGTAGACAACTTACAAAATATCTGTCTCATCTTTTTATAGACTCTTGGAAACTTTCAATTCCTGTTATAAAAAAAAAAATTATAATTGTTTTAAAATAAATAACAGCTTTCTATCTCCTTTGTAATGATATAAGACCATTTAATCTTTTATTTACAGAGATATTATTTTGAACTTAGTTTAAAATAAAAAAATGTTTTATATATATATACATAACTCAGATGAAATTAAACTCTTAACAATATATGTAAAATAATATTGTTTTTTTTTTTATCATCTCATTCTGATTAAATTAAATAAACAAATCAAAAAACTTTCTTTTAACAATTCATAAATTTGTTCATTTATTAAAATAAAAGACTTACTTTTAAAAAAAAGGGAAGATTTTTTGAATATTCACAACTCTATAATATTCATAGTATGAAATTTAAATGACTCAATAAAAGTCTTCAAGTAGCTCAATGCTGGATAAAGCCTCTTCAAAAAGGAATAGTAAAATATAAGATATTATTTATTAGACTTTCTGATTCAGAATGGTGAGTTTTATCAATTTTTCATTCCTATTTTACTCTCTAACTAAATAAATATTCATTACTTATTACTAATTATATGGCTAATTAAATTGATTATGGTTGCTATCTAAAAGAAAAATATTAAGCCTGTTTGGGTTTTGGAAAAAAAATTTAAATTTTACTTGGCCCTGATGAATATGATAAGTATATGCTAATCATTGTTCTACTAGGCACTTCAAGAATATAGTTTTTTCTTTCATATATATATATATCATGCTAAACATTTCTACATATATTCTATTTCAGTATTAAAGGAAAGTAGAAACATCTGATTACACTAGTAGTAATTTTGCAATTGTTCAGTGGCTCCTTGACAATTCTATCTTTCATTTAAAATGATGCCGTGAGTCCTAATTTGTATATATACACCCACATTTCAGATGCTGATTTCAGACTATCAATGAATACCATAATTGGCCAATGGTATAAGGAGTAAGTGCAAATAATTAATAAACAGTACCTGACCAAAAATATTTCCTGTTTTGCAAGATGTTGATCATCAAAAGCTAGATACTGTTTCTAATACAAATATTATTTTGTCCTCTTTCTCTCTCATTCTCTCCTCACTTTCTTTTAATTTCTATTTTCAGTGACTTTAAATCTATACAATGTGGTTGTAATGAGCTTCTGTACTAATGCTTATCTCAAAACTAGCTGTCATAGTGGGATTGTGAATTTGTAGAACTACATTTATATCCTTTAAATTTATACATAACAATTCTAATTACAATTTTTTCTCCATTTTTGTATACAAGAATGCATTAATGTGGAATTTGCAAAACTTTCAGCATTGCTAAACAATGATGGTGACAGGTTTAATAGGCAGAATTCTTAGTTATGACATTGAATGAGATAAAACATATAATGAATCACTTTAAAATTAAATTTAGAGCAATTTTCACTTGAAAATTTAAAAATGGCATATTTTTCAAAATTTTCATTAGTCACTATATCAGGAAGATTGAAATAATTATATCAGTAATAGTGGCAAAGTGGGAGGTAATGATTCTATGGGAGATAAATATTATATTTCATTTTTCCCCCTAAATATATGTGCATGCTTCGCTCTATGTAATTTTTCAAATCTTAATATAAGACAGTGTTTGTAATTAAGAAGCTGTCATGATTTAAAATAATGTTTTTTCATAAGAAAGGAAAGAAGACTGTAGTATTGGAGTCATTGTAAAATCTGATATCTTCTATTCCTAGATTATCTAGATATAACAGTGAAAGATGTTAGTAACTGTTTTGCATAATAGTTCACGTGCCTATTTCATCACTGTTAATGTTCTAATGTTAGTTTCATAGAATTTTTAACCTTTATTGGAAATGTTATTTCATCACTAATGAGTCATTTTGGAACTGAATATAGATAGAAGCTTCACTTGGCAAATGATTTTTATTCAGATAACATTATTTAGGAATCCTTTTGATCCCTCATAAATATAGAAGAAATTAGAAAATATAATCCAAAAATGGCCTGACTTGCAAAATCTGACAAGTGTATAAGGGTGCAAAATTATTAGAAATAATTATATTGAATGGTTTATTGCTATTGAGTTTTTAAACAGCAAATGAGCACTTTATTTTAGGCAAAAAATAAAATATTACAAGAATTGTATTATACATAAGAATTGAAATGTAAAAGAAATCAATATTACTTAAGACTTTACAGGAGCATATTGGTGAAGAAATTAAAGATTAACATGCTTATATTAAGAATGATATTAACATTAAAAAATGAGTCGTATTTCAATAACATTGATATGAAATTTGTTTGTTCTTTAAAAGCAGTTGCTAATAATGCTGAATTTCAATAGCGGTTTAATACTAAAATTGTCAACTGTGGTTTTTAACTGATCATATTATGAAGTATAAAATATCGGTTCACTAAAAAAAAAAATCCTCTTCATTTTTTCTGACAATAAATGAACTATTAGTAATTTAATTAAAATACAAAGGATCTAACACTTTCTGTTTCAAAATAATAAAATGAATGTGAAACTTCTTTTATGGAGATTTAAAGACAGAAGTTCAATGAGAAGATTTAAGAATGAATGGCGGATTAAAATTGCAAAAGAAATAGTCATTTGCTAATCTTGATTATTATAGATGCATTGAAAATAATATATTGACCCCAAAAATAATAGCATAGTCCTGTTAAATTATTTATGACCATTTTGCATATTAATGAGAGTATTCCATATAAATGGAGGGACTATTTTAATTATCATTTGAAAAATATTGTAAAATAATTCTGGTGAATGCTTATATTTGGTTAGAGGATAAAGTTAAACTATCTCTTAGTAATCTTATAAATGTAAAGGCTACAGATCATGATGGGATATCTAAACAAAGTTTTAAAATATAGTGATATGTTAGCTTCACAACATTTGAAATTTTTGAGGAATATATGGACTCATCTTAAGGGTGCTTCTATAGTTCCAATATAATATAAAAATAAAGAGAATAAAAAAACTGCAGTAATTATCATGGAATATGATTTACTGATTATAACAAAAACACTTCCAAGGATTTTAATATTTAGGATGTTAGATATGGTGTAGTTTTAAAAAATATATTATGTAATTTTTGTTGCCTAGATGTAAATTATTTATTGTTCAAAATTTTTTTTTCATATTATGGAGCTCTACATAACGGAATGAAAGGAAATATTAGTGATCAAAAATCTAAAGCTTTTGAAGTTTGATGGTAAAGTTTTTAAATTTAATTAATTAAAAGCAAAAATGAGAACTCCATCTTCATGACTTCTAGATTTACGCCATAGTGATGATTGTGCTAATTTTACCAATTAAAAAGTTCAACCACAAAATGTTATCAATATTTGAAAGCAGCATAAATATCTTGACTTAATAATTAATTTTTAAAAACTCAAATTCTTTATCAAACAGTAGGGATAGAGAAGAGTCTTCTGAAAATTTCAACTTTGATGATTGTCAGCTTTCAAAATATGTTTAAATACCAACTCTAGTATATTGTTGCTACATTTAATAAATAAAAAATGGGCATTAGTATTTTAAGTAAATTCATTTTATATAAGGTGTTATTCTAACAAATTTAATGAATGAAAATAATTTGTGTTCACAAAGGAGAAACAATAGTTCTAATTTATCTTTTCAGAAACATAAAAAGCTTAAAACACACTTCTTAACTATATAAAACAAACATACAAAAAAAAACATTTTAAATCAAAATTTATTTGAATAATATTAATCTTCATTTAATTGCTTTAATATATTTTTTATTAGTAAATTACATTTTTTTTCTGCAAAATATTTTTCCACCGTTTTATTCAAAATGATTATTTATTTTATATAAAAGTACTAAACATGCACTCTTTAGAGCAATGGTTCTCAAAAGCAGCCACTATAATCAAATATGGCCATCAGAGAATTTAAATGACTGTTGTTCTACACATCCAAAAAATATAACACCATTTCTTTTTTTTCACACTTTTTTAAAACAATTTTATTTTATTTCTGTAAATGTTTCAGCTGAATCTGTAGTCATCATCAGAGATCTTATAAATATTTCATTATATTACATTGTGTACTACTATATTAAATATCATCTTCAAATACATTTTATTTCTTCATTTGAAATGACTGTAATTATATATAAAATATATTCTGTAATAAAATTCAAAATGTAAACCAATAATTAATTTTTGTACTTTCAGTTTTTGTATACATATGTTTATTATACCTATATCATGTAACTGATTATTTTAGATATAAAATACTATTATATATAATCATGTAATTTAGTATATATTTGTTATTATATTTTGATTTACAAGTATTAAACTTTCTGCACTCACAACTTTAATACCAACCATTTTAGATAAGCACATTAATGATTACTATTAATCATTTATTAAATTAAATATTATTCCTAGACCAGATATAAACTTTAAACCTCAGTTAAAGATTAATATATCTGTATAATAATCATTAATGTACTTATCTGAAACAATTGATTCAAAGTTGTGAGTGCAGAGTTTGACACTTGTAAATCAATATTTAATAATTCGGTATAATGACATTCTAGGAGATTGAGACCTGTGTTGCATGTTGATTCAATATGAAATACACATCTTGGAGATCATTTACTTTTTTAGACATCTTTATTTATATATTTCAAGAATACATATCATGGGGGCATTTATCTTTTTCAATGTATTTGTTCATATACTTCAAGAATGTACGATGGCATGGAAATTTTAAATATATATATTTTTATCACTTTTAAAATTTTAATTATAACTTACATAAAATTATATTTACTTCAACAAAATTTTATCTGAGTTTATGTCTTTTATTTTAGTTCCCTCTTTTTGTTTTTAAGTAATTACATTTATATTAAAAAAAACCTAATTCATGAATTAATTTTGATATTTGACATATTATTACACAAAATATAATAAAATATTTACAAATCTCTCATGGAAGCTTCAAGTTCAGCTGAAATAGAAGCAAATAAAATAACTAAACCAGTGCAAAAAAAGAAAAATGGTGTATAATATCAATCTGAGCAATAAAAAAATATACACATATATGTATTTTTCAGCTTAGTTCAGGAAAGAATCAATCCTTAACTTCATAATTCTACATTACATGCATTTAGTTCCACCTATTACTGCTAATATTAAATAATGTCTTTAAAAAAAATCACTAAATCACATGTCCATATTTATAACCACCAGATAAAAAATTAAAAATTGCTGCTATAGAAAGTATGGAAACACTAAATAGTTGCCAAAACAGGCTGACATTAAAAATTAAAAATAATGCTTATCTCTAAAATATCAAATACATTTATAAAAATTGTATGTAAATTTTTGACAAGTTATATTAAAAATGTTTTCAATTCATCTTCGCTTGAATGATAATATACAATAAATTTTGTAAAGTATAATTTGAATTAATTGTTTGTTTTATCTTTATATACAGTATATATATATATGTGACAGCTATGTATAAGAAGAATATATAATTTTATATTAAAAATTATTTTTTTCATTTTAAATTACAGTATGATCATATATTTTGATTACTCTTTCTTTCTATATCTGATTTAAGTATAGATTCATTTTCTTGATTTATTTTAAAATTTTCTAATGACTTCTCATGTTCTTTTTTCATATCAAGTCTCTGAACATGGGTATATGCACATGAACCCAAAAGTACAATAATATTACTAGTCCACCATAAAACAGGTTTAATATTATGAAAATATAGTACAGCAATGACAGTCTGAGCACATGCTTTTGCTGTTCCACTAATATTATGAGTTAACGGAGAAGTAACATGAATTTGTAATCCAGTTACATAACCTATGGCAAATCCCACAATTCCTCCACAGATCATTATCATCCAAAAGATAAAACTATTAATCTGAGAAAAATTGTACACAGTAAACACTTCTTGAGAAGTGAACAGAAGTGGAATAAAAAGAAAGGTAGCATTTAAATTATTATAGAATGTCAAACGCCAAATATTACCATTGACAACAGGCAAAACTTTTTTAATATATATAGAATAGAGTGATAAAAACATACTAGATAAAACACCATAGATGATTCCTCTTTTTGACAAAGCACCTACAAAAAAAAAAAAATTTAGCATGTAATATTTATTTTATTTTATCTATATATATAATTCAATTCATTTATCTACCTAAACTACATATTAGTTATATTTTGAGGCAGTGAAAGATTAGTAGCCAAAACAATCAAATTAAGCAAAAACTTTCTTGCAAATAAATAAAATGTTCATTTCTTTCATGCTATATGTAATAATATCACAGCACTATGGAATTTTCATAAAACCATTGGAATAAAAAATTTAAACTTATATATTAGAAAATGTCTGAAAGTGTAAATTTCCAAAATATTAACCACTGTTTATTAGTCCCTAGGCTAAATTAATCAGAAAAAAAAATATATAAAAAATTTAACCTGATTTATTTTCAAGTTTGAATATGTTATGCACACATCTGTTTAATACATATTTTTTAATAAACAAAACACATTCTGGAAAAATAAATTATTTATTGCAAAATTATTTCAGACCCTTGTTTTAATTAATAAAATTAATTATTAAATTTTCCAATACAAAAATGCAAATTTTAATATTCAAAATCAGTGCTATGTTATAATACTTCCATAGATTTGATATTATATGTCTAAATATTTTTAATACAATGAAATATCTGCTGTATTTTTCAGGTGTATATATATATATTACTGTCAGATGTCATAGATAGTAATTAGTAAATGTAAATGCTTTTTGCATTTAAAAATATATACTTTTAAATGCAATCTCTTGATGTTATATAGATATTAAAGCACTACAATATTTATTTAGGTTCAAAGAAAGCAAGATAAACAACCCTTTCACAATTCCTTGTATTAAAAATATTTATGAATTACATCTGTTGAAAATTATTAGTTTATATATATATACACACACACACATATGAAACTTGAATAGACATATCCAATCACAGTGTGTGAAATATTCAATCATTAAATCACCATACCACATAAAAAAGTGATCAATAACCCTGTAAGATGCATACATTTTGTAAATATAGCAAATAAATATGATAATCATTCATGGAAAATTGGCAGATGCAAATGGTTAGCTTTTTATGCAATATTGACCGAACAACTAACATTTCAAGCATTGTGATTGCAGCTTATATTTATCCAGGTTTGTATATATATATTTTAATTCTTTTAATTATATATATTTATTTAATCATATATGTTGTAACCGTATGGTTGGGCTCAATATTTGTCAAACCTTATTTAAGTGATCAAATGTGAAAAATTTTAACTTTTATTTGACAATAATTGAAATATATTAAATCAGTATATTATCTTAGTGGTATGTAATAGTAATTGCCAAAGTTATTTTAAAATTAAGTAAATTTTATCAGTAAATCTCCTGAGAGTGATAAAGACTCAGACTGTCCAAGATATGCTAAGCCCTTTGGCAGGATGTGTATGAGATTTCATATGTAGTTTGTCAGATGGACTAATTTTCGGTAATATTAAAATGATAGTTTAATACTGTTTTAGTCTTATTAAATAATAATTAGAAAGATTTAAATTTATAACTCTTCTAAATTAATGTAATCAATCCTTAAGTATGTTTTTTTTTTTTTATTGTGATTTAATATAGTATTGAACAACCTGATTAATTATCACTAATGAATATAGGGAGAGAAGTATTAATTATATGCACACCCATGCTGTTATTGGTCTATTTTTTTTGTACCACAATTCAATTTAATAAAAGGTATAAATAACTTAACAAAGTGATAGAGAGGGGACTATTAATAAAAAGAACAAGAAGAAAGATATTACCATCTGAATCATAACAAAATTAAAGAAACTAAGAAGGAGCTGAAAAAGTAATAACACTGGATTTGAATTGACCTGGATCAAGATATATTGTGACTCTTAGATTATGAAGTAGAGACTCTTACTTCCTTGGGTGCATTTTGGCCTGCTTATTTATTGATTGACAATCACCAAGATTTCACACTGGGAGAAAAATGGGAACTATTTTGGAACAAGAAATTGTAAGAAGAACACTTTATTTTATATATTATTACAATTTTAATCATTAGGTACATTTAAAAATCACCCATCAGTTGTTTAAAATGACAAAAAGAAGAAAAAAATATTCTGTGCATTCATTTATTCAGACAAATGAAAAAAATACATTTTGCTTTTATATTAAAGTAATAATAAAAATCTGATTTAAAAAAAATATTTAAACAAAACTTTTTAAATTCAAAGTAAACAAATTGAAATTTTCTCCAAATGGATGATAAAATTTAATGATTTTATAAAATGCTTGAATTTAGTTTCTATAATATTAAAAAAAAAAAAATCTGATAAATCTTTTGGAACGCTGGTTTACTTCATTATTGAAAACAAATATTAGAAAATGTTTACCGTATTGATAAGTGCTAAGAATGTTTAACTTATATTTTCAATCTACTTAATGTAAATCTTTATAAAAGAAAATAATAATAATTCTTCATAGTATTATGATAGAAAATATTTAGAGTTACTGATAGAAGAAAATAAATAAATAATTACTTCTCAATAATTATTGTGGAACGGTGGATTAGCACTAATTTCAAGTATTTTAAAAAAGGATTTTAAAATGTTTTTACTATTTCAATATATTACCGCAGTTAAAAGAAATAAAATGCTTTTAATAAAGTTTGATTTTATTATCACAATTGAACATATTGTAGCTACAATTTAGTTTAAAAAGAATGGATCCAAAATTCTGCAAAAATAATTATAAGCGCTATTATATTGTTATTTTTATTGCTATAAAGTCTTGATGATTTTATTTTACTGTATTAGGATAAAGAAAAAAAATTGATGCATCACTTTATAAATATTGTACTGGTCGACAATGATATTTTCCTTCGTCAGTCAGCTCATAGTGAAGGAACTTAAATTACAAACTATGGGTATAAATTAAAATATTATAATAATGATTTTTTTATTGTTCATGTTCATTATTATATTAGTTTTGAATATGTTATTAAGGTATATTTTTCTTTTATTTGTGGTATGAATATGCAATTACTTTGAAAACATTTATTTTTACTGGTTGGTTTAAAATTTAATATTAAATTCAGTTTGTAGATAGAGATATTCATCTCTTATATTTATGAAAATAATTTATTGACATTCTATTTATGAGTAAACAGACAATAGTATTTACTTAATGACACAATTATTTTATTATATGGAGTTTTCCATACAAACAAGTATACATTCGTATTATATCTTATTATATTTTGCCTGTAATTTAATATGACTTTAGTTTATAGAATTTATAATATTTTTCATTGACTGTGTATTTCTTATTACTGAGAATTTTATTATGCTTTTAAAATATTTTGTAGTCATTTAACTTACAATATACACTATTTAGTATATATATATTGTGAAGTAGGATATTTATCTTTTAGCTTTTACTGTGAGAATTATTTTATCTTGCCATTGTTTTGATGAGGTTTTGTGCTAATTTCCATTTTATATGTTTGAGAAACATACTTTTTTCAAATATTGTATCACTGACATTGTGCATGGTTAGATGGAGTATACTCTTACATTGCTTTTTCCATGAGATTATTGTCGAGCCTGATAATTAGTTAATGCTTAACTAGCATAATTTAATCCCTAGAGAGGATTATTTTCATGGTATGCATTCTGTTTCCCTGTGTTGACATGATGTTCACATTTTGTACCTAGGAAAAAGGTATTGGAATCTGCCATATTATTATACAACTATATAATGTTATTTTGAGGAGCCTTTCTTTATTGTCTGATCCCTTATGATGATGTCTAGTTATTTTCCACCTAGTATGATAAAGTTCTTGATGTTCTAAAATTATATGGCAATGATAAGATAGTTAGCTTCAGGGACACTTGTTTATCTATAGTGTTTAGCTAAGTAAAATAGTGTATGTATTTTGCTATTTTACTTTGTCAATAATTTACTAGCAAACCAACAAAATTTACTAGTACATGTGCAATGTCATTTTATTTCTATTAAGCAGTAGTTTGCCGATGGATCGTTAAGACATTTCAATAGTTAGAATAATTATTTCATGGACATAGGCAAAGTTTAGTATCCTGCATACATTTGATTTCTGGTGTCTGTTTCCATATTTATATAATAAATTTTCTTCATGCTAAACAGTAATAATTATCATTTGTGCTTAATATTATAATTGCCATTATCAAATTACTGATTAATAAAGTTGTTACATTTTAATGCTTTCAATAATATATTATAAATGGATGTTGTTACTAAACATATCAGTGGATCAAAACTGTTAGTAAATTTAAAGGAAATATACCTGTAACCAAATGAATATACCTTGCTTTATATTGTTTCTAAAATATATATGTTTTCCGATTATTATTGTTTTTTTTTAAAAAAATTGTAAATAGTGTAAATAAATCTTGTTTTGAAAATATATTTACTTGTCTGTGGTCTTATTGCTAATCATCATCCATATTATTGTTGTTATTGCTATCAACACATTATTTTATTGTCTAAAAGTCATCATCAATTAATACTGTATATTTTATTATGCATTAATATATCATAATAATTTTGGTAAACTTTTACATTCTAAAGTACATTTAGAATTGATGGCTTATTGATTAGAATACTGTAGATCTTAAACCCATGTTTTGTTTTAAATAATATTTTAATGATCTATTGTTTTTTGGAATAACCTGTTTACTTGAGTCATTAGATACATCATTCACTGACATTAATTAGAGTTTGTAAGTTAATGTGCTTACTTTATTAAGAACTTATTTGCACTTCATAAAGCTTAAAGTTCATATTACTGTTGGTATTGGGATTTCCAAATATCGTTTGTTAATTCTATTCTGTTTTATGAGCTGTTTTGTTTGTTATATTTGGGTAGTGGCAAAATCCCTCTCACTGATCCAAGTATATCTTGTAAAATGATAATATTTAAGTTATTTGAACCCTGGGAAGAATAAATTATTATTGTAATTTTGAATTTATGGTAATTTCACATTTAAAGTTATTTATTCTGCTTTGGTTTGAGTTATATTTATCTTCACAGTTTTATTAATTCAGTATAACTTTAAGATATAAATTTCTTCTTTAGTTTTAAAACTTATAGTTTATCTTAATTTCATGGTTAAATATTCTGGTTTGTTCAATCTTAGAATCCATATTTTATTTCATTTTATCTTACTGTCATTTAATACAATAGTAGTTTATAGCCAAGGATCTCATTCTCCATCATCAACATTGTTCTCATATTTCATCTTGATTTTTCTTTCTTATACTTCTTCATCTTCATTTTATCTTAATTCATCATCACAATTGATTTATCTTTCATAATTAATATCCTCCTACAATTTACTATTCAATTTCATTCCCTCTATATAATTATCTATTTTAGCCAACTTCTTTTCTAAGTACTTTTCCCATTTAGCATTAATGTCTTTTTCACTAGCAACACTCCACACTAGTGTCATCCAGTGTTGAATGATAGGAAGTTTGTGCATAAAATCCCTATCTAGTGCCTACTCATCCAATATCCCCAGACTAGTTTCTAGCTTGTGGCTTTCATCAGTGAGAAGCTTTGGATCTGAGAGCACTGCATCTAGATCTTAAAATCTAATGCAACTCTCCACTAGCCACCTTTTACTTATTTAGTTAACTATAAAGCTATGGCACAGTGTTTAGAAAGTTTACTACTATTTTAACATCTTGTGTAAGCATAGAAAATGATGATCACTTGATGTTTTAGTGCTTTTATATCACATTATATTTGCTAATAAAATAGCAATGTTTGAAAATAAAATAATAATCAGAATCTGATGATATCTGTTAAAAAGATGACATAAAAAAAGCAAATCAAATTAAAGTTTAAAAATATATGGAAAGGTAAAAATTTGAAATTCTGGCAGAAAATCAGAATAGATTAATGTTTTTAGTAAATATTTAGAAAAATAGTTAACTAAAGATAAAAAAATATTTTAGAATAATTATTATTATGGTTACAAAAAAAATTTAATATGAAAAAATATTATTTTGGGAATTGATAAAATTATAATTAAGAAAAAATATTCTGATATTTAAATTTATCAATTCTTCCAAAAAAATAATCACTTTGATATAAAAATAAAATAAAAATGTTTTCTATTAATAGAAATACAATCTATACACAAAAAACCTTTAACAATAGCTTTATTTTTATGGAATCATTCTTTCCAGTTGCAATTTTCAGTTTTTTCCAATTGAGTTTCTCCTTGAAGGCTTCTAGACATGTGCATTTTTAATTTGTCCTTTTCTTGGTTTGCAGTAATTCCAGGTTAAAATAGCAAATTTTATCCATTGGGTTTTCTTGAATTTCCAGGGGAGACAATACAGATGGAGGCTCATGCTCTTGATTGAAAACAAGGTTGCAGATTACTTTAGGAGAATACCTTTGCTACATTTTTTATTCCAGTAAAGGTAAGTTATATAGAGGAAGATGATATCTGCTTCTAGCTGAATTTAGCATTTGATTTTCATTGTAAAACTTGTTTCTTCTTTAGCAACTGGATTAAGACTTGACTGCTCTCTCTTCCACAAGCTACGATAGGAACAATTTCTTGTATTGTCTTTTTCAGCAGCTGGATCAAGACTTCACTATTCTTTTCAACAACTAGGTAAGGAATCTACTTCTTACCAGACACTTTGGGTCTTCTGACTTATTCACACTCCCATTATTTTTTTAGAACAATCTTGCCTACAAGCCAATTGCAATATGTCTCCAACATGAGATTTTATAATAGCCCTTGTCTTTTAAAGTCATTAATCTTATGTTTAGATTTGTAAAGATCCCTATTGTCACATTTTAGGTGCATAGTCTTAAGGTTATAGCCTTAATATATATTACTTATGTAATGAATATGCGCTTTATAAATTATTAATAGCCAATTAGATAATTTTTATAAATACATTTGTTCAGCTATTTCCCTTCTTAATCATAAACATTGCAAAACAAGTCAAGAATTTAAATTAACATCATAAAATTCTTGACATTACTTTTTAATTAAAAACATTTTCTTGCAAAAAGAAAATTGCACTGATTTGATTTTTGCATTGAAGAGAGATAAAGAGAAAAGAAAACTTCTCTAATTAAAAATAAAATTTATCAAAAATATTAAAATCGTATTTTGGTTTTTCTTTTTAAAAATACTCTTAAACATAAAACTTTATCTCTCTTAAAAGGTTAAAATTAATATCTATCAAATAATTTATAAAAAAGAGAAAATTATTTTCTCTCTTAGTACATTTTCATAATTTAAATTGAAACAATTAATTATATTAACTGAAGAGAGAGAGTTAAAAAACTTGTTTACATTCTTTTATAGTTTTCTCTCTCTTCTACAATCATTTATAACTTATTAAAATATTCCCAGATTAAAATCATATTATTTAACAAATTTAATGTGTTACAATTCTCATAATATCATATTGGGCTTAAAATATTTAGTTAATTGAAGATCCATTATTATTATTATTATAAAATATATGCATGGAAAAATTAAATATTATTTTCCCCATTAATTAAATAATTCTAAACTAAACCTGAGGAACATGCTGCTAATTATTTTTAATGCAGCTATATAGCCAACTGGTTACAATATATATATATATGTAATAATATTATTTGATATTTGTATTTCTTCAAAGTTATATATGTAATCTTGTAAAAGTTTTTAAAGTTACAAGATTATATATATATTGTAACCTTTTGATTGATTATCCATAGCAACAGTAGGATATAAAACATATAGTCCAAAATTTTAAATTTAGACAATCATAATGCTATAAATTTTGATATATAACATGCATAAATAATTCAATGTATAAAGTTTAAAGACAGAATTCTGTAGAGATAATTAATACATATCTTTTGTTTATAATTATTTATTTTATAAACTATTATATAATTTCAATACAATAGTTTACAATCCATATAAACATATTTACTTATATAGATTTATTAGACTTAGTAAAAGTTGCAATGGTAATGAATTGAATCTTAATTTATTTAAATGGCAGTCATCCTTTAAAAGATAAATATACTACTCTATACAGAATTCTAATAAATAAAAAATTATTTATTACAAGATAATAATTTATTTTAAAATTATAATAATAATATATTTTAAATATAACTATTTATTATTAAACTTAAAATCATAATTATATTTAAAATGCAGTTTTAAAGATTATTTAAGTTAATTTAGTTTGTAAAATATTTATTAATTTTAATTATTTAAAATATAAACAGAAAGATAATTATTTAAAAATTTGCAGAAGTGAATTTCAGATATTGACCAATAAAATTTAATTAATTGGCTTTCTGATCTCACTTTGTCCAGAATATTTAAGGGGAAATAGCAGACAAACTGGGGAATCAATTCATTAAAAAGTAAAGTGAGTAACTGTTTCACTTCAGTTTGTAAAAAGTATATAAAAATGTTAAGATATTTTATTTTTAAACCAGTAAAAGTAATAGCTAAAAGCTGCAAAAGGATATAACATATTTTAATAGTGATATTTAAAGTCATGGAGTGAGTTTAAACCAGTTTCTTTATCATGACCTAATTACAGTCTTGAAAGTCAACTCGTAATTAAAATGATAGCTAAAGGAATTTTAAAAGAAAAGTTAAAGACATTATTATCATTGGGAAAAAACATGAAAAAGCCATATAAATTAGTTACTTAAAGGGAAATATAGGTGCTGCCACATACAAGAACATTTGCTTATGTCTACCAGATTAAATAGTTTTATTAGTTATGTATTAAATCAGAGGAACAAGTATAAAATAGCTATAAATTTCATAAACTTATAAAATTAGTTTATCAAATTTTAAAATAATTACTTTGTGGATAATTACAAGTCTAGTTGAAACTAATTCTCTTTTTGAATTAATAATTGATGTGATAAATAGCTTTGAAAAATTAAAAGAAAATATTTAGCATATATTTAATGATTAATAAATTATAGAATGGTTAAATACAAGAATCAATATTTATTATGTTTTTATAAGATAAAATCTTATATAGATGAAGATTATATTTGTATCAAATACAATTTTCTTATTATAAGAAAAAGAATATTAAAAGGATAAAAGATAACATGAAAGTCTACTTACTCTTTTAATAATGATTACCAAAAACAAAGATGATATATTACAGTATTATAAAGTTATCTGAATTTATTTATGTGTATTTAAAACCTATGAAACTACTAAATAAAAGTAAAATGAAGGGATAAGTTGAAGTAAATCTTACTGATAAACCAACTTTACATATTCTAAAGTTTTTAACATGGGAAAATGAATGTTAAAATTTATTGTGAATATTCATTAAACTATTTCATTATTATATTGTTCCAGAGTATATTTATGCACATTTAATTTTAAACATGTCAAGATCGAAAAAATAATTAAGGATGCATCGGATTTAGAAACTTCTATCAAGTTATTGTTATGATTATTTTTTAAATGTACATGTGTTTCTAGCAAAGGGGAGATGAGAAACACAGAACTCTCAAGGATTTTTGAATCATCGATTTGGTTACTATGGTGATGCTAAAGCAAGAGGTGAAATTAGTTTTTTTTTTTTAAAAAAAAGTAAAGAGAAAAAGATTTTTTTTTTTTTAATTCTTAATTTCATTGTTGATATTTTTTGATATAAAATATATTATATTTTTAAGATTAGAAATAAGTGAAATAATTTTATATGCAACTAATATATAAAATTAAGATGTATTAATCTATTATTATGCATTTTCAAAAAAAAAAAAAAATGAAAATTATGCTTAGAGAATGAATCATGAGTTATAGAATAAGAGTTTGTGTGGATAATATAATACTTTAACTTTATATTTTAGTAGGTATAAAATTTTAAAATTTGATTATAGTAAAAGTGTTTTAAATAAATTTAATAATTTATTATAATAAAGTATATTTAAAGAATGGATTGAAACAATAATGAATGAATCAAAAGTAATAGGATTCTATGAAAATAATAATAAATATACTATAAAATATAATGTAATCTATGAGAATATGAAGCAGAATGAATGTTAATGTGGAAAAAATAATTGATCTTGTTTGTTGTATTAGAAAAAGTATCATATTGTTGATAAATGAATATGATAAGATGGGATTATATTATTGGTCCAGAGATAGTTTATAGTTGTAGATGCTGAAGATATAGTATAGAAAGATAAGTTGAAATTCCAGAATAGGCTAAAATACTATCCTGAAGAACTGATTAGACAGTTTAATGACATTAATCTATGTGATATTATATATTTTTTTATAAGGAGTTGAAAGGATTTTCCATGGAAACATGAGTGTTGTATATACCATGAGCTTGATGGATAAGCCAGGATATATTGGGGTAAGATCATTAAGAAAAATGGCTACCTTCCAACTTAAAGAAATGAGACCTCCATTCCTATATTTTGATATAGTAATTTAATAAAATTAGTTTCTTATCTGTGAAATTTTATATGTTATAGAAATACATAATAAGCATCATAAGTTGACTAGTTATTTTTTTGGAATTTTATAGTTTTTTCTTCCTAAGTTTTGTCAAATTGGCATCAAAAGTCATAAGACTATACACAAAACAAATACTTTGTATTCAATTAAAATCTGAATAACTTAATGTTTAAAAGATGATATATGAGATCAAAATAAGAATGAAAATGTGAGAGAGATGAAGAGTGCATAAAAATGAATTACAGTTTTATGAAAAAGAATCCTTGATTCCATTATCTATTTAAAATATATTATTTGTATCACAACAGCAATAATTTTGTTAGTAAAATTGTAGTGCATTATTTTCATGCAAATTTTAAGTATGAATTATAATTAAAATATTATAATTTGATTTAAATATTTGGAATTATAAAGTATAATGTAACTATGGGAAAGATGATCAAGAAAATAACCCCACAAGATAACTCAAGGATGGTAAAACTAGTTAATAGCATTGAGAAAGCATATAAGATGGTAATAATGATGAATTTATTATTTTGATAAACTAGATAATAAATATATAAGTGAAGGCTAAAATGAATAGAATGCTGTTTACTTTACTTATTATTAATGTAAATAATTTTATTGTAAATTTATAAATATTTAAATAAGAATTTTGTTAATTAATTATGTAATATAGTATCTATAGCTGTTTGTTATTAATCATTACTACTGTAAAATAAATGAATATTTTTAATTTAAAGTTTGTACTAATAATTTTGTTGCGGTCTAGAATCATTTTCATAAAGCACATAATCCACATAATTATTACATAGCATATATTTATTACATATTTTATCTAAAGAGTTATATTCAAGAATTTGTAATTGATAAATTAATTATTTATTACCTTGAAATTATAATTGTATTAAAGAGAATTTGTATTGATTCATATTTTTATTAAATATAAAAAAAATCTTGAAACTTATTTGAAAATTGCAATTAAGTATTATTACAAATGTAGAGCATGTAACAGAAATTGATATTATTTTTTTAGAATCACATTCTGATTTTGAAATCCAGTTTTGAAATTTATTTTATAGAATAAATTTTAAAATATATTATTTCAAAATACAAGTTATTGATAAAATATATTATAATGTTTATATTTCTGAAAGATACCATTCCAATGGGTAAATGCTAATTAATTGAAAAATGTATTTAAGAAGTGAGATTATTTTGATCTTGCTGAATTATATGTGCCCAGCTTGAAAACTCAAGAACTCACTCCAGTTGTTGTATCTAAAGCTATGTGCAGTTAAGGCACCCATAAGATGAACTCTATTCTATAGCATGAACCTATAACCAGCATGTGCTACCTTCACTATGCCAACTGACTAATGAAACCAATTACCAACATCCAGAGCCTGTCATATCAATGCATTTCTCAACACCCAGAAATGATAACAATGTGCCAAGTGTACATAGACATTTATATATATTCTGTACAGAAAGTACTAGCCCTATACCCACATCATTATGGACTGAAGATAAAACTTTTACATCAACTGTTCTGAAGGTATACTAGTAAGCCAATGAATGATAGACATAAATGTGTAATTTTTTTTTGTATTTCAATTTTATTAATATGTAATTTTATATTTGTTTTATTGATTTTATTCATTTATAGATTGTTATATTATAATTATAATCATTTGAGTATGTTTTAACTAAACCCTTTAATTTCTTTTAAAATTTGATAGTTGATAACTAAGTTAATAAACTATAATAGTTTCTAGAATTATTTCCATCTTAAAATTAATAGTTATTTAAAAAAATCCTAGCAAGATCCCCTCCCCCCCAATTTCTTAATTGTTTTAAACCATCTAGATTTTCTTTAACAAACAGAATATATGCATAAACGTATGCAAGATAAACTTTAAATTTATAAAGTTAGCAAAATTTGCCTGGTGCACATTTGACTAAGTAATTGGACTAGTCATAGTCATGGCATTAACAATGGAAAAAAAACTGGGGCTTATTAAAGAGACAAGAATAAATAATTAGCATATTTGATGGCAAATTAGTAGTGGGATGCAGGGACCTTTTTTGTTGTGTATTTGTCTCTGACTATACACCTTGAATTCTGCATTATTGCATTCAGAGCAGACCACACTAGCAAACATAGGCTCAAAGGTGTGACCAAAGCTGGATTTTGGTTCATAAAAAAATTGATCTGGCATCAGTTTGAGTTTTGGCATGGTTATATAGGTACTGGTGTTGTGCAATTCAGGTAGACAGGTTGGCATGCATGGCAGATAGTATGGGTGCATGCAATTTTGTATACTATTTATGATTTGGTTTAGGGGTAGAATATCTTTTGCATTGTTGATAAGGTGTGGGAGAAGTGTGAAGGCTTATTTGATGATTAAAGAGATTTTAGTAATGTGATGGATAGCTCCGGGGATGTAAGAAAATAATGTCCAGGGTTTATCATTAGTTGCTAAGGATTGGTGTTTGAGTTGGAATAAAAATCTTTAGCAGTTTCAATCAAAATTATGTTTTTATATCTGATGTTGCACAAATCTGAGAGATGAGATCAATGTTATTTTTCTTATCGGACTCAAATTTAACAAATGGTAATTTTGATATATAAAAAGTTTTTAGACCGATGAGTTTACAAGATTTTGGCATGATGGACTTGGGACTTATGGCCTCACAAATATGAATGTCCTTAATAAGCATTTTGTAGTAGAGATGTGTGGTCTCATGTTGGATGTACAGGTTGAGGTACTTGTCCATGTTAGTGAAGAAGCCTGAAAGAAGCCAATCTGTATGTCGTTGATTTGCGTGTCGAAGGTACAAATAAGAACATTGTCCACATAGCGTACATAAAGCATGAAAGAGGTGGAATCAAAGTATTTAGGTAAAATGTCTTCATCAAATTTATTGAGAACTAGGCTTGAGATTATCACACTGATGGGGAGGCCCATAAACCAGCTCTAAAGCGGTAATGTCATTGTAGATCCAATGTAAATATTCTAAAATGAATTCGGTCCTATATACATTATAGTCAGCTTCGAAGAAGGCCTCTTTAATAATTTGAACTGATAAAATGCAGAGATAGCGCTATATAGCTCGATGATGTCCAGTAATGCTAAATGGTCTCGTTCATTGAACTGAATATTTTTAAATCAATACTCACATTCAAATGAAGATTTGAGGGTGAATCTGCCAAAGTTGAGTTGGTCTATAAGTCATTGGCAAATCATTTGAGAAACTTTATAATAATATGCACCAAGGCGGTGTTCAACTTTGTATAGTTTTATATTGGCAAATAGTCTGAGTGGAGTTGCAGCAGATGGATAGATATTAAAGTATGTGCATTTGGAAAAAGCTTTATTGCATACCAGGCTTATATTCCATATATTATTAGTTTAATTCTTTATTCATGGATAGGGTAACTTGTAATGCAGAACAATTCTGTACTTGGTTGAGTTTGAAATATTACATTTGATTATAAATAGATATCTATTATTCATTTGTTTGCAAATTATTGATGGCTATCTAAGGTTGTTACTTAAAAAATTCTGAGCTTTCTTGGAAAATGGTTAAATAACTAAAAAAAAAAAAAATCTAACTAGATTCAAAGATTTGAATCCTAGTTTAGGGATATGAAAATTTAATATCTTAATTATGATACTCTTGAAATATTGTTTTCCTAAAAATATATTTTCTTCATAATCTGATTGAACAATTTTTAACTATCCTATGAATTAAACATAAAATATCTTTTCAATAGAAAAAATATACAATACATTGGCATTAATTTTGTTTTTAAAAAAAAAATACAGTAAATTGCTCATAATGATATGTAACATTTGAACAGCACAATGTCAGATTGAACATAACACTTCCACTCGGTTATTAGAACTGAGATTTTTTTTCCCAGCTGGATTCAATCTAGAAATTTATAGTTTATGAATCCATCCTATGCATTAAAATAAAGTATTTTCATTAATAATGTTCATAATGACATCATTCTGACAATAATGATTAATAAATTTAAATAATAAATGTTAAGAAGAATGAAGAACAATTAGAAAAATATAAATATGTTTCCAAAGAATAATTTTACCAGTTAAGTTTTCTTGATCAATGCCCAACAAATAACCAAACACAATTATTGCACAGCAAAAAACAGCCTTTCCAGATGTTGCATGCTTTAAAATTATATATGTAAAAATCTGAAAACCAAAATATTTTAACTAATAAGCATTTATATTCACGTAAGATGTAAAACATATTTATCACTTCATTTTTATGCTTAAAAGAAATACATACAAACATATATAATGTCTACACTCTTATTTGCATTTATGTCCATGTGTTTATATATATAATCCCCTTTGTGATAAATCATCCTTTACTTGTCCGAACAATATTCACAAACACACACACAAACATATATTATAAAACTCATGTCTAAGTTTATAGGCATTGCTTTAATGTGAATATTTTTCATTATTATGTATAACAAAATATCAAAAGTCATGTATATAGAATAAATTTTAAAGTGATTTTAAAAATAATTGTAAAGATAAAATGTATTACTTCATTATTTTAAAAAAATAATGTTCCAATTTTAAATAAAGAAACATTGCTGTAGAAACCAGTCACACATGGCTGGGGGGGAATAAAAACATTGCTATGGGAACCAACAGAAGCTTTCTAAAATTCACCTACTTTCCAAAAAATGGTGGGAAGAATTGTAACAGACTTGGTCAACATATCTTGTACTAGATTAAGGATTTTAAGTTATATCATGCATTTTTATGAAGTAGAGAATCCTCCAGGATGCTTTCCCTGATCTTTCTAGTAGTGTAACTGAATATAGAGCTGTATGCAAAAATATGCCTTAAAAATTAATTTTGATTCTGTCAATTTAGTCATCATTATTGAATGCTGAAGTAATATTTGACAATTACTTGCTATAAAAGAAAAACTGGTCATCTAAAGTGATTGTCCCACAGAAATTTACTTCTATAAATTAATCTGTGAATCCACCTATTTTAAATGCTCAGAAGAAAATTGCAACTAAAACTCTCATAAGAAAACTGCCTCTGAAGGAACCAAAAGAAGCTAAAATATTAATTGCCAGTAGACATTAAAATTTAATGATTAATGGTCCTGTTTCCACATTTACGGATACAATATATATATATATATGTGAGCTCACAAAGATGTTAAACACTAAATATCAGCCTTTTACAGTTACTGTACATACGCTTTAATGAGTGTTAAATAATAAATGAATACTTTTCAGTGCCCATACAAGATATAGTATTTAAGAAAGAATGGATTCATTTTATTCTTTCTTAAATACTATATCTTGTATGGGCACTGAAAAGTATTCATTTATTATTTAAGCGCATGTACAGTAGCTGTAAAAGGCTGATATTTAGTGAATTACAATTATAAACATCGCGCTATAAAAATAGATGCTTGTTTAAAGATGTTAAAGTAAATCAACTGAACTTTCTGTAGATGTTTTCAAAGAGATTGTAAGTTACAAAGATTTTTTCTCTCTCATGCATGACTGCTATATAATTTTCTTAATTGTAAATATGTAAATATATATTTTTATAACCATTATCATAATCATTCTTTGATCAAAGTTATTGTTGTTGACAATAATTTACTGTCACTTTTCATCCAACTAAGCTGATTATTTATTTTGTTAATGTCATAAATTATTAGGTGGAGAAAGGTAATGATCAGGAAATATAATTGAATGTGTATGGAAACTTGTTTTTATGCATATTCAGTTTGTACTGACTTGTCAATTAAAAATAAATTATATTCAGTCACTCCACCATTAGTTCTTTAAATTCCCCTAGATAAAAATTTAATTTGCCAAATATTGTAATTGTTTTTATTATTTAATTGTTAATTGAATTCATTACCAATTGTTTCAAAGGGTGGTTACCATTACAATATATATAAATAAATATCTTTGCCACAAATAATATATATACTAATGCATGTGATTTATTTTTATGAAGAAAAAAAGGATACTATATCTGAGAGACAATCAAAAATTATTTACTTAAAATCTCACCATTAATAAGCACATGCTTATAAATAATCACATATAAATAAACTAGATATATTTATTAACAATTTTACAATTTGAATCGTTGAACAAAACTGAATTTTACATTGCCAAAGTCATCATCATCATTTGCCAGTATTAATTATAAAGGTCTATAACAATTAATTGATTTTATATTTCTAAATTTTTTTATAATTTCCTATTAATGTACCACATCTCTCAAGCAGAGACTTTGAGTGATAGTTGGCACAAAATTATAATCCGAGATCTGGCTTTTAAATCTCCAGAAAAATTAACAAAATATTGTAATTCTCTTGCATTATTTTTAAAAGCAAAAAACTCTGATTAAGCCAATAAGTAATACTTATCTGCTTATTATGCTTCAAAAACATCAAAAAGAATCTTATATTTCTTATTCTTAATTTATATAAGATATGTTCATTGGCATTCTTTCTCGAACTTAATTTTAATTTTTTTCTATATGTCTTAGTTTATTTCGGATCCTTAAGGTCTTTATATTTTTCTCTGTATTTAATTTGATTTTTTCCAACTCTACTTCTAGTTTACATTTGATGTTTTGATTCATGTGCTGTCTCAATCTTATCCTTTTTTAAAAAATATTTTTCTGATTTATATCTAAATCTTTCAATCTTCTTACTTCATTGAAAACCAAATTTTCGTTTCTCCAAAACTTATTTAAAGTCAGACTAAAGACGACTTTTATTTAATATCATCATCATCATTATCAACCATTATCATTTCACTGCAGGATGAAGATCTCTCCAAGTTCAATCCATCTTCTCCAATCTTTAGCTTCTCTTCTCCACATCACCCCTGCACACTTTCTTATTTCATCCATCAATCTCACATGAGGTCTCTTTCTGGGTCTTTTACAATCTCTTGGAAACCAGTTTAAGATTTCAATTGTCCATCTATTATCATCTCTTATTTAATATAGATCTTCTTTAATTCAATCTTATTTCTTCTATACCATTTTCTCATTGATCACATACCAAAAGAGATTTTTGTAAGCTTATGCTTGCCTTTCAGATTACTGTATAAATTTCATATAAATGTATACCTTCTACATTATATCAATCATTAATATTACAACTTTAAAAATTATAATTTAACAATACTATAATTCATTTCTTTCTCCTAAAAAAGAAAATTATTCAAGCTGTCTCTTATTATACAATCAAAATTATGTTTCTTTTTAATTATTTATTTAGTGACCATTTTATAAGATTCATATTCATAATTCAATAATCCTTATTGTTAAAATAATATTACTATGCTTTATTTATTTTTCTCACCATAAATTAAATCTGTGGAAGCAAAAAATGAAATGGTTTCACTAACAAATCATACAAACAAAAAAAATATATAAATTCTTACTGAATATTTGTTTGAAATTTTAAAAAAAAAAAATCATACCTTTCTGAAGTACTCCTGATATTGTATTTATATTTTTATGTTCAGTCTCTAGTTAATAAACATTACCTATGTAAATCATTTCATTCCATACAAATGCAAATTCACATTTCTATATCATTGCTGGACAAACAAGAAATATCAATAAATGTACATATACCAATTTCCACCTTATAGGCCATTTCCTTCAAGCAATTGTCTGACTTTTTTATGGTCATGCAATTATGTTTCTCACTATTTACAATATAAAAATCAGTTTTTGATTTTTGCTAAAACCAAAACTTATACATTTTCTTAATTTTTCATATATGGTATGTGCTTAAAAGATATATTCTCTTGTTGCTAAAGATCCTATTTAAGCTTTAAAAAATAAACTACTTTCCTGAGCTATTATTTCTATGCGCATTTTCAAACACTTTTTATTCTTACGTATTTCTCTATCTTTCTAACTTGCAGTTTTTTATTAGTAAAATTAATCTTTAATCCCAATCTTTACTACTATGTACTCTTCATACCATATTCATTTCATCCTTTATATAGATAAAATAATATCTGTCAAATTATTTAATATATCCTATTACCTTTCTCATCCATCTTATTACTTCTCCTTTACTTAAAGTCCAATTAAAACTATTTTACTATTTTATTACTTTTCATAAACTGCAATATAATCATTTTCAACTTATCTTTTGCATCTCTCCTTCGGTTATTTACTATCCAGATATCTGCATTCAAAGTCTACCTAACAAATAATGAATCATTTCCATAGGTTAAATCTGATACAATTATTCCTTTCATTTTATTCTTGCTACATCATTTCTTGATCAAAAAATTTTCATTTCTTGATCAAAATTTTTTTTACCTTACATCATTTATCAATTTTGTTTCCCAATTACCCAAATAATTCTTTTGGTTACTCAAAATGATTCCCAAGTAATAATATCTATTTACCAGATTCATGTTTATATCTCTACCACAAGATACTCTTTCTCCAACATTTATTATTATTTTTGACTTTTCTTCACTAAATTTAATCTCATTTCTTTAATACTTTTACATAAGTCTAGAAGATTAGAGAAAATAATAGCAAAAAAGACTTTGTAATATATATATATATTGCTTCATCATCCATTAACAGTATCATTATAACCATTCCTAATCTCTCTATTGCTATCTCCATTTTTTATACATAATAAAAATAAAACAGGTGATATAGAATACTCTAATTTTAATCCAACATCATTTTTAACACTAACTGACTCTATATTTTCAAATGATAAGTATAGTAATTATTTCTACACAATATCCTGATCAGATTCTTAATATTTCATTCATTTCCAAATGTAATAGACTTGTCCACAATCTATGTCTATTCACTCTGTCATAAGCTTTATCAAAGTCTACAAAAGCCTATGTTATTACCCATTTTTATAAGTTATGTGATTATAAATAAACTATCTTCTATATATCTATGAGATCTAAACTCATCTTACATCTCTTCTACTATGTTATCTCTTCCATCCATTTAATTTCTTTCTCAACAACACGTAGACAAATACTTTATTAATCATTGATATTATAGCAACCAGTCTACAATATGACTCTTTTTTCATTTAAATAACAACCTCAATCTTACATTATTTCCAACTATCTGAAATTTTTATAAAAATATTAAAACATTTTAATAAATTTGATTTCGTCCTAACTTCTCTGCTGCCCAACTATCCAAACCTTTTGCCTTTCCAACTTTCAATTTTTTAACTACTCTAATCATTTTTCAGCAAAAATAATATTTTCTTTATTGTAAGCATTCACTATTGTTACTTCATTCTTCTTCACATCTAATGTTTTTATTAAAAATATTGTATATCCGGAAGTTTGTTCCTTCTTTATAATATTACATACGTAGTCTGCACTATATAAATAATAAATTCCACATCCTTTCTATAAAACCACATTCTCCTTTTAAATGTTTTTACTGATTTAGGAAAATCTGTTTGTTTGTTTGTTTGTTAACTTTTGATCTTTTTCAAATTAGAATGAAATTTTAAAATTGAGGTTTAATATATTTCAATTCAATAGAATTGCTTAAAAATTGATATATAAGTTATAACATCCTATTTCATTTGAAACACTTATCTTTTCAGTATGTTAACAAGTTTGATAAATATGAAGCAGAGAGCAGGAAAAATATGAAAAATATTTTATCATTTCACATTTTGCAGTTAACAATTAGTTTTAGAATTTTCATTTGTTTTAAATAATGGTCATGAGAGGGCAGTTTTAATTTTTTTTCTTTCAATTTAATAACATTTTTTAAACCATTTTAAACTCTTAATTGTATACCATATTTACTAAATGTACATAATTATATATGTATAATAAATCAGTAACTAAGTTTTCTGTTTAAAAGTCATTCTATTTTTATTTTAAAACAATTTTTTTTAAAAAAAAGTACACTAAAAAAATTGCATTACGCGAAAAATGAAAGCAAATTGCAAAATTTTTTTCTTTAGCATTTTTTTTAAAAAACAACTGTTTTAAAATAAAAAGAAATTTATCAATTATGTACATATAATATATACATTAAGAGTATAAAATAAAAATTCATATAACATTAAGAGTTATTAATAATCAATTATACTTAATTGAATTAAACAACTTCTTTAATATAAAATATATTAATTAAACCGGTTTTCATCCGATATTCCGATGAAAATTTGTGTTAAATTATATATAAAATTTATTTAAGTCATGTAATATGTATTAATTATGTTTTATGATTTATGTATAGATTTTAGTTATTATTGTTGGATTATAAAATTATATGCATATATTGTAACAGACAGAAATGTGTGATTCGTTAACATAGTGCAGAATTCGCCACCACACAGAACGGCAGCACCATCTAGGTAGCGAAGCCACCCGTAGTACTGAGTTCGAACATAGTTTATCGGTTCCACAATACAATCTACGAAACAACGCATCTGATGCCATGTTAGTAAACATTTCTTTAGGCACAGTGATCAGGGAGATGCAAGAGAATCAAGAATTTTATTTCGAGTTAGCCAATTATAACATTAATCTTAAACATTTATCTTACAGAATCGAGGAAATATTATATGGAATGGGTATCGAATAAATAAATAAAGAAGTAACGGCAGACATATAGTTTGACATTATTTACTGAAACATTTTAATAATAAATCATTTACTGATAATATTTGGTAATATTTAAAATTTAGTAACGGAATTTTCCAATACTGTTAGATATTAAAGAAATACATTTATTTATTTAGAAACATTTATGCGAAATCATTTTACCAATAATACTTTATATTTAAGATCTCAGTAGCGGTATTTTCCGATACTGTTATATTTATAGAGAAATACATTTATTTGATGACGTAATCTAGCTACCTAAAATTCTCGAGCAAGTATTTCTAAGGCATGCCTTTAGGGATTTATACTTTTGCAATACAAGAGTCTAAAGTAAAATTTATAATAGTAGCGGCAGACATATATCTATTTAATTAAAGATATTTACTAATAACTAGGGGCAAACATTTATTTGAGAGTGAATTATGTCACCAATGCAGGGACGGAGTTATACGTAGAATAATAAAGTTAATAAATGAAACACGTGGTATGTTTAGAAAGGCGATAGGAAGTGGCAGTATATTGAAACTGCAAAGCCGTGAATGAGTTTAGAAAAACGGGCTGGCATTTGCCATAGGCCCAAAGAGGTAAGGTATCACATAAGCATAACCAGGGGCAAGTGGTTCATGCCACGATTGCCTGCTGGCTGCATGACGGTCATCAAGCCCTATGGGAGCATTTATTATGTCCGCTTGTGTAGGACGACTGGGGTTAATTTCAACCCTATAGAATCCAGAATATTCAAGGCTTGTAATGGGTCATCGCTTCTCCAAAATGTAACACATGTATAATGTACAGACGATTCTGTTAAGATTTAAATATATTTTATAACTCGGCCCTACATTATCAACATTTAATAAAGAATGTTTGTGACTCTTAAAGAAATGCAATTTTATGGAATTATTAATCAAAATTTAATAAAATATAAACAATATATAAACTGGATGATTATTATAACTAATATGTCAGCCATTTACTAAGCAGTAGACCCCTGCATTACAATAAATGAAGCATTGAATGCATGTCGATTTATATGAAAATATTAAGTTATTTATGAAAGTAAATATTAATGAAAATTTGACACGCATCCACTGTTTCAAGCAATCATATAGATTTATACTTAAAAAATTATGAGCATGCGATAATTATATAATAAAATGTAGATTTTAGAAATACGCACCCAAGAAAGATAGAGTTAGGCAGGCTAGATTGTTAAAGAAATTTACATAATATTAATTATTAAATTTATAGTTTACAAATGAGAATTTACAGTTTATAGTTTATAAGTTATAAAAAGATGAATGAGCTATAGCAGGATATTAGTAGAGTACTCTACATAATTTGGATACAGGTACCTGTTTTATGAGAAGTTTTCCGATTCAGTGGTCAGTAGCAAATTGTTCATGATTCTAGCATTAGCAGTTCTTTACAGTATTTAGGTGATTTAATTATTTGAATAGCAGCAGCAGTTTTCTAATTGTTCGGGGCAGCAGATCTTCTTTGGTTGATTTTATGGAAGGCACGGGCGTAGGTTCTCGGCAAACAATCGACCATCTCCGGGGAGAATAGTCTTTGGTGCTTTCTACTCACGCATACTGTGGCACATAAAAACAATATATATCTTTGGAGACTCTCAACTGCTCGAAAGCAAAGCTAAAGTTCAACTGAAAGTTCCTAGCAAGTCTAAAATGGCCTCCCTTTTTAGATCTTATCTTTTACATTTTTGTTATAGTTTATTTTTGGATTCCACTTAATCTGCCCTGAGGATAATCAATGCATTTTTGTTAAGTTTAATTATAGAGAAAGCTGCCTTTCTATTGTTTACATTTACATTTATATTTTATAATTACATTTTAGGGAATTTTTTTCTTTTTAATTAAACTATTATCTCTCACCAACCGTTGCTTTTAAAATTTCAAACACAAAAGGGAACATATGATTATTTTTACTTTAATTAAATATTACAATCTATTTCTAAAATTATTACTAAATGAAATTTAAACAAAGCAATAAATAACGAATTTTACAATTCAAAATAAATGGTTAAAATTATATATTTTTATATAACCAAAAGAAGAAATCCAAATTATATTATTTAACTTTATTTATTGCCTTAAATTTGATATCAAAATGTGTGCGTGTTTATGGTGAATTCTACATATATCTATACATTTTTAATATTGCTACACACACAATTCGATACCAAAAAGTTTAAATTTGGGTAGGATAGAACGGTGATTGAGAGACGATAGAAAAAGGTGAAACTTAAGATTCAAATACGAATCTTACTGTTTCAATATGTATATTTATATAATTAATGTAATTTATTTTAATTTAATACGTGATAATCACGTTAAATAGAATGATGATATAGGTCCGAATATTGGATGAAAATCGCTTTGATTAATATATTTTATATTAAAAAAGTTGTTTAATTCAATTAAGTATAATTGATTATTAATATTATTATTAGAAACAATATTATGGACAAATTTATAATTACATATATCTAATTTGACCATTGATAAGAACATTAAGAGTATACATATTAACTTACTGCAGAAATATCTAATGCCTTACATATATTATATATATGGTATTGTTTAAAATAAAATTATATGTATTAAGTGAAGTTCATTTACAATACATACATATGTATTATTATGTACCTATACCAAATATGATATATATATATATATACATATTTATATAAGGGATATACATTTTAACTTATAGCAGAAATATCTAGTGATACATCAACTATAAGTGTCCAGTCGATTTAAAGTACAATATAGTTTTACATTTTCATTTACTGTGCCAATACTAAAAACTTAAAAATAATAAAGATAATTTTTTTTTTTTATTAACTGCTTTTGTTTCTTCAACCACAATTGGAGTTTTTAGATTTAACTTGAAATAAAGATGTAGGGCATCCAGAAATTAATTAAGTCAATCGCTACTTTTTGTAACAAGGGATTGACTTAATTCATTTCTGTACCCCCTCCCCCTCTCCACACTATGCTTTTATTTCAAGTTGAATCTAAACTCTAATTGTGGTTAAAGAAAAAATTATTTTATTTCCTTTTAGTGCACAATCAATAAAAGCATTCAATATAAAAAAAAATTTATCTCTATTATTTCATTATCTAATAATATAATTTGTTTTTCTATTACAATTTTCTTTTTTATGTATTTCCAAAATTTTTTACTTCCAATCATCTATTTAATTTCATTCTTGCTCAATAATTACCTATTTTGGCCAGCTTACTTTTGTTTAAATAGTTTTCCCATCCTTCTCACTTCCCTTATATTTTATAGCATATTTATATCCATTAGATTTGCCCCTCTGCTTTACACTTTTGGTAATTCTTAATTTTTTTTATTACATTTAATCTTTGAACAGTTTACTCAGAACTATATTGGTCATTTTTTGTATTCATAATACCAATTAATATAATCACACTTTCTTCCAAATTTTCATATTTTTTAAAATTATTTTCATCACTGATATTGCATCTATACCCTATTTTTTTAATATTACTCCCTATCATATTAATAATTATCTCTATTATAAAAAATTATGATCATTAACAATTTAAATATACTTAGTTCTACAATTCTTTTTTAAAACTTTTTTATTATTAAGTTAGTTATATTAATTTAATAATAAAACTTTCCTAAAAAAAGTACTATAGAAAGAGATTCACAGAAAGTTTTAAATTATTTATTTCTTTTAAAAAAATGTTGGTATCTAATAGTCTGATGTGAGGTATTTCAGAATATACAATTTAATAATTATTATAAATTGAAATAACGTAAGTTAATATACTGAATGTTTTAATAACATTAACACTACATTTTAATATGTATAGATATATAATATATATGCTTTTGATTTATATGTTAATACATATATATATATATATCAAATATTTTTAGTTTTCAATTTACAAAAATTGTTAAGTGTGTCTATATGCTTTTTAAAGAATAATGGTAAATATATGTAAGTTAATATGTAGATACATACATATAAAATGAAGTTATTATATGTTTATATAAAAATACTATATACTTTTTAGATCTGAAAAACACTGCTAGTCTGTCAAATCTATGATAAGCAAATTAAATAAAGCATTGTGAAAAGTGTATTAGAAGGCAATACAATAAAAGTGGAAGATGTTTTGAAAATCTTGCACAAATTAATAAAAACATTTTCTCTTTATATGAACAGGCAAAACTCTCTAT